>PVHT021183530.1:3094352-3140975 GCA_004024745.2 Catagonus wagneri | reverse complement strand
ATCCTATGGAAATTATAAATGAATGCAATTTCTGGAAGTATTGAAAGATGATATCCAGAAAAAGCTTTTTAGAAGAATAACAAAACAATATTTTAAATCTATATTTTCTTTTGACATGTTGATATAATACACACATAATGTAAAAATATGCATAAATTTTTCATTTGACACTAAAAAGTCCTTTGATAAGTTAAAATTAAATTTTGTATTACAAATAAAGTGAGTCAAAATGCACACATATTTATAGTAAGAGTGAAATGATATAACTAGTACACAAATCAGTAGCCAAAATCTCACTTAGTACTGAAACACACTTGATAGCATACTTTTTTTTTTTTGGTCTGTTTAAGGTCGCACCCCGCATCATATGGAAGTTCCCAGGCTAGGAGTTGAATCAGAGCTGTAGTCACTGGGCTACGCCACAGCAACACCATATCCGAGCCAGGTCTGCAACCTACAGCACAACTCAGTGGCAAAGCTGGATCCTTAACCCACTGAATGAGGTGAGGGATCGAACCTTCATCCTCATGGTTACTAGTCAGATTCGTTTCTGCTGAGCCACGATGGAAACTCCTGATAGCATACTTTAAATAGTAATGAAAAAGGAATTCCTGCGTTCTGCACTATCAATTCATAATGCTCTGAAGCTTAGATACATATAGTAATATATAAAATGTATACAAAATAGAGTTACTGAAAAGAAAAAAAATATTGGGGATTATCTAGTAAAGTGATGAAAAATAAACATGATAAAATTTAAAATTTTCTTAAAGCTACATTTAAAAAATTAACAAAAAAGTGTTGCTATTCAATAGGCAGAACAATTCTGTTAGGATGAATAAGCTCTAGAGATCTGAACGTGACATTGTCCCTACGGTTACCTATACTTAAAAATGTGTTGAGGAGTTCCCTTCGTGGCTCAGTGGTTAACGAATCCGACTAAGAACCATGAGGTTGCGTGTTCGATCCCTGGCCTTGCTCAGTGGGTTAAGGATCCGACGTTGCCGTGAGCTGTGGTGTAGGTCGCAGATGCGGCTCAGATCCCGCGTTGCTGTGGCTGTGGTGAAGGCCGGCAGCTACAGCTCCTGGGAACCTCCATATGCCGCGGGTGCGGCTCCACATAAAGGCAAAAAGACAAAAAAAAAAAAATGTGTTGAGGGTGGATCTTAGGTTAAGTGCTCTTACTGCAATTAAAGTTTTGAAATTTAAAAGAGAAACAGCGGAAATTAATTTTAATATTTGACACAATATATACAGAATATGATGTTTGCCACATAAATTAAAACATCATTAGGAAAACACTTTATAGGTTTCCTCATACTACGAAAATCATTCTTGTACCATTTCCCACAGGCTCAAACAGCTGGGCAGATTGACAAGTTAGAAGGTCTACTATATCTCTCTGCTTTGGATAGATAATACATTCATTATAGACAATCAAAATGCCAGAATAACTGCACTCTATTCTGGAG
This sequence comes from Catagonus wagneri, assembly GCA_004024745.2. Taxonomy (NCBI): domain Eukaryota; kingdom Metazoa; phylum Chordata; class Mammalia; order Artiodactyla; family Tayassuidae; genus Catagonus; species Catagonus wagneri. Next base: position 3,139,503 of record PVHT021183530.1, on the reverse strand, counting down.
GAAATCAGACATTCCTTTAATGACCTATGTGGGTAAACACATGTTTTGTTTTTGTTCTTAATGTGTAAATAGCCCAGATAGGGAGGGGAGGAAGGAGAAAACTTTTCAGTGGTTTTCAAAATATGAGTATGATAAATGATCTGATATTAAGGCAATTTGCCTTTTCTGTTTGTTGTAAATAGTTATCATTTTTCAAGTTAATGATTCCCATTATCTTGACTGATACCAAATATCTTTTCCAGAAGTAAAGTATAATATCAGTGATTTTTATATTCCTTCATACCAATATATTGTCTAATGTAAAGACGTTCACATTGTCTCCATCTGAAAATATTCTCTTGCCTGAACTTTTGTGATCCCAGTATGATCCCTGGTTTTCTTCTCATCTTCCTTTCTCTCTTGTGTCCTCTACTTTTAATTTTTTTCAGACTCACTATCATTCACAAATACGTCTCAATTAAAGTTCATATTCAAATGACTTCTAGAACTTTATGCCAGTTCTTATGTTTTAAGCTGTTTGTCCAACTAATTAGAGAAAATTTCTACTCTGAGGTCCCATGATTATACCAAATTTGCTCCCAAGCCTGCCCTTTTTTATAGTATCCCCAGCAAAATTACTATAACTCACCAAGTCATGCAAGAAAGACACGTGGACATTCATCAATTCATTCTAGTCTTTTATTCTCAATATTCGATCATTAGGTTCTGTTGATCTCATCTCCTAAATGACTCTGTAATCTATCAATCTTTATCTATCCTCACTGTTTCTAAGCTCAAGGGGCCTAACATCACTTCCAAAGTGAACCTTAGTCCCGCTGAAGGGTGTTCCTGTAAAATCAAATTTTGTATTTCCCGATCTCACAACTCACATGCAGAGATACACTACAGTTGTTGTTCATCATTTATCTTGTTAGATAAACCTGTGGGCCCACAGACAGTTTCTATGACAGTCAGTTTTAAGTGGTGGGGCAATGGGCAGAAGACTACATCGTGTGCCCTCTTAGAAATGGTAAAAAGACTTTAATTTGGTGACAAAAACCCATCCTTAGGGAAATTTGGGGATGGGATGCAGGAAGCTGTACCTGCATCTGGAAGTATGTTGGAAGCACAACCATCTTCAGGTTACATAAATACTTCAGTAAGTTACGCATACTGTCTCATTTGAAGTAACTTAACATCCTATAACTGTGATTGTTGCCATTTTGTGTATTACATCAGGGAGTTTTGACTACCAGCCAGTTGCTCTCTAGCTTGCTAATGAGGTTTTCTATTTCTATACCCACACTAAGGATGTTCTTAGGATAGACATTTAATAATGAAAATCTTTCCCTCAGTAATCTGGGATACTCAATTAAAAAATGTGTCTCTTTACTAATTTAAAACCTGTGAGTGGCCCTAGGTGTGAAGTCCAAACTCTGTACAGTACCTTCCTTAAATATATGTTCATAATGTAGCCACTGCTCATCTCTGCAGTAAAATCTTCTAATTGCAGTTTAGATGCCAGGTCCAATGACCCCCAATATTTAAGCATTATGTACTTTAGGTGTTTTATTACAGGCTTTTATTCTGTACTTTAGGTATTATGTACTCCCTCAACACTCTTTAAGTTTGCAATCCAGCTTGTGCCTCTATTCCACTGGAGTGTAAATGATGAGATACTCTTGACTCCAGCCACCCTGAGACACCCAGACCTGAGGTGTCTTGCCATGTTCCAAGTACCAAATTAAATGGATACATTTGGGATATTAATCAGATGCTTTCATAATTTTATTTTAAGCTTCATACGATATTATAGGGATTTTTACAAAGATTTTGTATTTTAACAGGAAAATCAAAATATATATTGATACAAAAATCTGAGTGTAATTTTCAGCAGAATACAAGCAGATTTCTACAAGTTAATGGCAAAACATTACAATATCTATGGCATTTAAATACATCCAGTAAGATTTTGTGAAAAATTGCTTTTAAAAACAGAGTAGCTCTGCCTCTGTCTAGGAGTAAATTATTAGACTATCATGAGCTTCTCAACACTTTGTTCCCTAAAAACATTGTTAAGTGAAGAGAGAAAACAAACTACTGGCTCATTTTTCTTGTTGGCTCTATTACTTTATTAATTAGTACTTTGACCTTTAGAGCAGATGTTGAACAATGCTTTTGAATCCTATAGATTCATTTTGTCAGAATGGTCTAGTTTGGAATCTTTTTCTCAATGAAGGACTATAATAAGTGACAATCTTGTTCATATTTGTTGACAATCATTTCTTGATGATAGGAGGAAGAATTTGCATCTATGACTTGCTACAAGAGATAAATACCTAGAATAATAAGATAAACAAGCAATTTAGATAAGGTCTTAAAAAATCCTTCCATGTATTCATTCATTGCAACTCCCACTTTTTATTTAACATGTTTACATCAAGGCTAATGATTTATTACGCATACTTCAAGGAACTAATAATTTATATCAATGGATCCTCAGTACCTGTATGTTGTTTATAGTTTATAATTCAATTTATAATTTATAGTCATTCAAAAATGTTTTCTTCTGCTAATCCCGGAATTCGGTTTCATTGTTATCTGCTGTTAGAGGTAAGGGAACAGACTCATCTGAGTTAAGTTAATTTGCTCTAAATCACAGTGTATAACATTTGCTTATTGACTAGCTTTCAAAAAATTGCATGTTTAATGGAGGCCATACCTACAGTTTGTGGAGAAATGAGTGTTGGAATGATTGTTTTAATCAGGATGATTAATCTGGGAATGCCATTTTTGGAAACTGATCCATGGGTACCTCTTTTTAAAAAATAAACAGAATGCATAGTAATTGATAAAAGGAAAATGATTATATTCTTCCTTGATTATCTTTAAATATCTTTGTCAAGTATATCTACATAGAGCTGAAAAAGTACTCAGGGCCAGCAGTGGGGCACATGGAATATTCATATTTCACACCAACTGTAGCATCAGCTTTCACTCAAATTCTGAGCCGACCATTTTACCTACCTAAGATATGTACCTGGCTTGAAGCTTGATATAAGTAAATATAAAATAGGGAAAATGCTAGAATTTTTTCCACTACATCATTGCAAAGATCAGCTATGGTAATATATAGAACAATTCCTGGCCCATAAGTAAGTTCTCATTGAAAGGTGGTTATTTTTAAGTTCTCTGGTGGTTGTTTTTAAGTTCCATTATGTATTTCAAACTTCTGTAAACAGGAAATCACACGTACTATGTCAGAGGGAAATTAGACAAAATTCTACCCCGAGACCAAAGAAAAATATAAAAAGCTATGCTTTCAGGGAGTTCCCGTCGTGGCGTAGTGGTTAAGGAATCGGACTAAGAACCATGAGGTTGTGTATTCGATCCCTGGCCTTGCTCAGTGGGTTAAGGATCCAGCGTTGCCATGAGCTGTGGTGTAGGTTGCAGACGTGGCTCGGATCCCACTTTGCTGTGGCTGCGGCGTAGGCCAGTGGCTACAGCTCTGATTAGACCCCTAGCATGGGAACCTCCACATGCCGTGGGTGCAGCCCTAAAATGACAAAAGGCAAAAAAAAATAAATAAATACAATAAATAAATAAATAAAAAGCTATGCTTTCAGAATTTGCCATAACATGGCTATTTTTTATATGCAGTTGACTTTTTGATTTGTCTTTACTTCTCTCATAGATGTATAAGGCCAGAGATAGGCTCCAGGTAAGTAGATATAAGTAATTAGTTTAGAAATCTAACCAATACAACAAATAAGGATTTTTATTAGCATTTTATTTGAAAATTAAAACAAAAATTTTCCATTGTTATATTAAAATGAAAAATCAATATCCCCACTCAGGACTTGTAGGCTTATTAATGTTGGCCCCTTTTAGAGATTTGTGTTTTCAAGAAAAACGTACATGTTCAAGGTTACTTCAATAAATTAATGATACTTGCTATGTGACTGCTGTCGGTGGGTTCCCATTTTTGTTAAGTGGTGGAACCCGATAAAATGTGGAAGCCCAGTTTACAAAGTGGACTTATGGTCATCGAAAAGGGCCAGAAAAACCTACACATATTCCATTTACCTATACCTATGGATAGAGTAATTTAGTTTTAAAATTATTTAAAAATGTATACAAAGTCAAAATCCGTCCAATGTTCTTGAGCTTTAACACAGAAAAGGGAAACATGTAGTCAGAACATGTAGTCAGAACACGTAGTCAGAAGCATGCTCTAAAACAGAAAGTCGGGTGGCAAGATAAGTTATTCCTTGTCTAAAACTCAAGGCTGCACATGCCAACAAGATAAACATGATTCCTTACAAGTTGCTATCAATCTTAACTGAACAGCTATCCACATGATGAAATTATTTACAATATTCGGGACACCATCCTATGTAAATCCCAACAAGACAATGATTTCCCAAACACATAAAAAACACCTCATTGCTTGTATGGCAAGCACTTTGACAAACTAAGATGTATAATCCTAAAAATAAATAAATCTTAAAAGTTAAGTATTAGTATAAGTATTAAGCTTAAAAAAATTAAAGTGGCAAAGACAGGATTCAGAATATCAGACTTCCAAGGTCCTGTCCCCCTCACTCTGGCTGTACATTTATCTTATGATTACCCCCCCAAAAATGCATTGCACAGTGCACATTTATTATTGTAGGCATGGACTGAATAAAAATGTTTTATTAGATTATTTAATTAACACTACATGATTATGAATTAATTAGGAATGTGTTATGAGGAAAAAGATAAATTGATGTAGAGAAATAATGCACAAATTACATTAGTTTCGCAAGGTTCTTCCTCATGCATGTGTGGAGATATCCTCTGAAGTATAACGTTATAAATTATGGGTCTGTCATCTTGTAAGTAAGGATATTTTGTTTGACACATTGTTAAAGCATTTTAATTCTAGAAAATTCAAAACAATAACTTCTATAATCAATTTACTTTAATTTCCAGAATTAATCACAGTCTCACTATGTGATTTTGACAGCATATCTCTTTTTTGATGATAATTAACTACTTGACTGACACTTTCATGTCTTAAAAGCAAAGGCCTAATTGTGAGCCGGTTTGTTCACAACAAATAACTGTTTTCACTTTTTTATGATCTGAGATAGAGGGATTTATTTAATGTGGAACACTTTTCCTGTAATATTCATGGGTCAGAGGAAATCATGTACATTGCTCCTAAGCTTTAAATGCATTATTTCCTTGAATCAATTAAAAACTCATTAGCAAATACTCTGCAAGAATAAAAAGTTTACCACAGTTATGCCCTCAATATAAGCAGGAAGCATATGACTTTTGCAAATAATAATGGTTGGTATTCAGATAAGAAAGGGAGAAGGAATTAAGGAAGGAAGGGTGAAATCCAGGAAGAAATTTGGGTTGGAGGAAATATTCTAACACACCTAGCTTTTGAGATCATCTCATCCTTTAAGAAGAATTTATGTATTGTGTAATATTGAAACGTTCTTTTGAAAGGAGCAAGTGAGCATATTTTTAACCTAAGAAAATATTTTAATATTCTCCACCAATTTGAGTTATCCTCTTCAATATCCATAAAGATTTTGGTAGAGCAATTTTAATAATACTTCAAAATAAAAAGTGTGTAATAATGACTATGATCATTTTCCTGAATAATAATAATAATGAACTTATCCCTGTTTTTTCTAGGTGATTCAGACCATCAGTGCGGTGGATAGGGATGAATCCATAGAAGATCACCATTTTTACTTTAATCTATCTGTTGAAGAAAGGAACTCAAGTTTTACAATCATAGATAATCAAGGTAATGAATGCTGTTTACTCATAATGGCTTTCTATCCACTCCTCTTTGAGAATCTTGTTTAATTTTAAGGAAGTCTCTAGCATTGCTTTTTATACTATTCCTGCAGGATGATCATGCTGAGAAGTAAAGCAAGAAGTGACAATGAAAATGGGAAACAAAACCCAAAGTCATATTCTGAAAATACTAGCCCCATTTCCCACTGGATTTATTTAAACTATAAGCACTCTTTCAAGTCATCATTGGCTAAATATAATTGCAGTACTGACACCATGGTTCATTTCATGTCTTCATATAACTCAAGCTTCAATCAATGCCTGGGGAATAAAATGATACTAATTATAGTCATGTTAGCTTGAATGATTCAAAGATATTTAGAGTAGTTAATTAAGAATTGTAAACATATGGAATGGGTTTAAGAGTATTTTTTTTTTCCTTCAAAACAAAATGATTATATCAGCCTGAGAACAAAATGTTCTAAAGGATTTTATAGGGAAATACTGACTTCCTTTTTGTTCCATGTAGAAGTGGATTAACTCTATACAAAGTCACGCTGTTCTTTTTTCCTTCACTTAAATGGAAGTTTTTTCAGGGGGTCATCATGTGGATTTCTATTCTAATTTTGCTTCATATCTCAAAGATGTGAAAAACTGTAGAATTCATTACTCAATCATCTATAATGAAACACATGGAGGTCTCCTTCCTTACAATTGAGTTTAAATTCCCATTTAGGGGAGACCTTTTATGGGAGAAAAAATGCAAACTTTCTTTCCCTTTTGTCCTTGTCAAATTTCCCAGTGAAGAAACCTCAACTAGACTTAGGATGAAAAAAAATACAAATATCAATAAGAGAAATAAGCTGTAGCTTAGATTTGGTGATGTTAATATAAAATAAATTAGTGGGGCAAAACAAATATATTGAAACATAAAGAGGTTAATTGTTTTGGTTTATATTTATGGTTACAAGTAATTTTATGAAATATATGTAGAAAAATTACAAACTTTCTCACCTCTTCAATCTGCCTAGTAAATAGCATCATAAGCATCTCCTAGATTTCAAGAGCATTGATAGAGAATTTTTTTTTAAAGGTTATTTGGGAGAAGTCATAAGTAGGCATATATTTCAAAAGTCTTCCATTTATTTGCAGTTTAGTGTCTGTGTTTTCAAAAGTTTATTTGCTACAGGAAATGTTATGGGGATGACAATACAAAAAAAGGTGTGAGAAACATAGTACTGAGGTACAATAAATAACACTGAAAAAAACTATTTAGAATATTGTGAAATTTAGGGAAAAACAATTTCAAATGTGTTGATATACATATATTGTTTATTTTTGTTAATTTTTAATGTTTGCCTAGATGAATTAATCAATACTACTAACTTTTAGTGATTCTTTGAAATTTAAGAATAAAATGGGTTAGTAATCTCCAAGTGAACTGAAACATTCTAATAGACTTTTTTACACCATATAAAATTAATGTTTTTGTTTTATTTGTAAACGCATTGTTTGAAATCACTTGCTCTGATAAGGAGATGGCTTTGGAAATTTTATGTGTTTATAGTATTTGTGAAAATAAGTTGCTATTTGAAAAAGTACTGTCATGAATATTTCACCCCAATGAAAATGATGCTGTCATTATAAACCTTATTAGTAGCCTCTGTATAATATTGATATCTGATTATAAAGCTGTTTTCTATGTTCCACATGTATATTTACTATCCTTATCAAAAAAATTTTATAACTGATTCATATAATTCATCTAATTTTATAATTGGGATCTAGAAAATATCAAAATTAATAATGACTTTTTGAATTGATCTTTGTCTTTTTATCAGAAATTTGTTTTCTCTTATTTGAACTTGTTTTATCTTTATACTGCTGCCTCTATTACATTTAACAGATAAGAATTTCTTTTGTGTTATTGAAAAATTATGCACATGAATTTTTATTTTAGATAACACAGCTGTAATTTTGACTAATAGAACTGGTTTTAGACTTCAAGAAGAACCTGTCTTCTATGTATCCATCCTAATTGCTGACAATGGAATCCCACCATTGACAAGTACAAACACCCTTACCATACACATCTGTGACTGTGACAATGGAAGCACACAGACCTGCAGTAATAAAGATCTTATGCTTTCCATGGGATTCAGGGCAGAAGTCATAATTGCTATTCTGATATGCATTATGGTAATATTTGGTAAGTTGAGTGAACTGAGAATATCTTCATTTGTTAATAATAACATGATAAATGTAGAAAGAGTTAATTCCATTATAACAATATAGTGTGGGCTTGTGTGTGTTTTTAATTGTTTTTGAATGTATACAAGTGTTTTTGATGCACACATTGCAATATGTAGTTATATAAAAATTAATAAGCAAAATAGTAATCTTCTGTTGAATGCTTATTATACTCCAGGGGACTGTTTCAAGTGCTTTACAGAAATTATGCAATTTGATCCTCAAAATAACCTTAAGAAGTAGCAAGTATTATCACCTGCACTGTATAGATGAATAAAGTGAAATTTAAAGAGTTACATAGTTTACAAAGAGTAATTCAGCTAGTGAATGAAATGCTGAGATTCCACAACCATAACATATCGCTTATTCAAGCCTATACTGCAACTCACCAGAGCATAGCAGTATTAAGAAAGTAAATTTTAGGATGAAATAATATAAATTTTAGGACTTAAGAGATTTCTATTTAACGTGCTAAACACAAAAGAAATCTCAATAAAATAATTTCATTTGTTTTGTCTGTCTGATATTGTTGTTGCTGTTGTTTTTACAAGGAAATAAGTTACATTCATTTTACAGATTAGGTAAATGAGGTCCCAAATATTTTAGCCAGGCTTTCAAAACTAAAAACTGTTCATCTAGCATAGCTTTCCTCCTTTCTTTAATGTACTAATATATGTCATCAAATCTTTCTCTTGCTTCTCTCATAACTTCATATCAAAGCCAATACGACTTTACTGAATATTGACAGCAGCTGCATCAGCCACAGGTTCTGGAATTTCAAACTAACAGCTCAAACTAACACAAAATGTTCAAGATTTGCTTTGCCTTTGCTTGTCTCATCTTTCTCAAAACTTAATAAAACATACATTCCTGGAGTTCCCTTGTGACACAGTGGGTTAAAGATCTGGCGTTGTCCTACAGCAACACTGTTCACTGCTGTGGCCCAGGTTTGGGTTTGATCCCTGGCCCAGGAATTTCCACATGCCACAAGCTTGACCACAGAAACAGCACCACCAACAATAAAAACACATGCATTCCTCTTTACCATTCAAATTACCCTCCTTTTCTACCTATCTTCTGTTTTTAAAATTGTTTTTAACCATCTTTGATCATAAAATTGAATTTAGACCTTTGTAGCTAGATATCAGAAGCAAGAAGCAGTAAAAACAGTATAATGTTTGCAGGATGACAAGTACTAAATTACTCTTAAGTGCAGACCTAAGGCTAGTCCTGAAACCCTGAAAGTAAAGCAAAGCCTCACAGTCAAGAGCAGGAGGAGAAGGTAGGAAGTGGGGGTCAACAGTATTGGACCGTTTCCTGTGAAAGTTTCATTAAGTTTAATGAATACACTCTCCAGTTCACAGACTGAAAAATTATTTATTAGATCCCTTTCTCTTTCAACCCTGTATCTCAATTGTGTTAAACCACAATACCGGGGAGTTCCCTGGTAGCCTACTGGTTAAGGATCTGGCATCATTTCTGTGGCTCAGGTCACTGCTGTGATGGGTTTGCTCCCTGGCATGGGAACTTCTGCTTGTGGCCAAAATAAATAAATAAATAAATAAATTAGTACAGACCCTGGGTTCAAAAACAGTGACTTTGTTTCAAGGACCTTATTTGAATTTCTTTAAGTTAATATTAATACAAAATATTGCCTAATGTATTTCTCTTTGCGATAATATTAATAATATTAACTTCCTGTTTCTTTCAGTTCCTAAAAATCAAATTCAGAACAGCTGTATAAAATCTTAGATTGTGTTAGGACTGGCTATCCATGAAGCACATAGAGGCACGCAATTTGTTTAATTAAAAAAAAAGCATTCTGAAATTGTTCTATTTCTACACAATATTAAAATTATCTTATATAATTAATTGATGTAGACATACCAGTGTTATAATTCAAAAACCTAGTAAGTTTGAAATTTCTAAAATTAGTATTGTCTGTCAAAGAACTGATTCTGAACCAGCTTTCTGGTTTTGAATACCAGCTTTTTGTCCCTAGTTTTGTGACTCTGGGCATGTTATTTAATCTCTCTGCACTTGTTTCCCCATCTTTAACATAGAATTATATTAAAATATGGGTAATATAAAAAATCAGTGAATAAATGTAAAGCTTTTAGAAAAATGACTGTTACACACTTTGCAGTCAATAAATATTACCTTAGAAATTACACCACAGAATTTAACTCAGTGGCAAATATCAAACCAGTTCAATGTGCTTAACTTCTACTAACTGATCATAGATTACTGATATTGACAATTGCATACAGATTGGAAACTGTTCCTTCATTCTACTTTGTTTTATTCTTCAATATATAAGAAAAAGTAACATTTTAAATCTTAAATTGCTCATCATAAATACTTCACTGTATTTTTATGATGTTTTTCTACTCTAAATCATCAGCCAGAAAGATTGTTATACTTTCTTGTCATTCTGCAAGTCTCTTTTATAAATGTTCAATAGCAAATGTATCATTTTGTCTAATAATCAGAAAATATAAGCTTATGTCTTGAGCTTGTAATGAGAGCTAAAATAATATAGTTTATTATAAATAACATTTAACAATATCTTATAAGTATGTATTATTGATATGTAATATATATTTTATTATATATTTATGTATAGTATATGCTATTAGTATTGTGACTGTATATCCTATAATACTTAATAATGTTTAGTAGAAATATGTGATAATATCAAATCAATAACTAAGATAATATTTATTATACATTTACTTATAATAGTAGTATATGTAATATTAAATAGGTATATTTGTGATATATAATATTGTCTCTTATTTGTGTTATTTACTGTTCTCCATGTGCTTTCTTTGACAGGGTTTATTTTTTTGATCCTAGGTCTGAAACAACGAAGAAAAGAGACTCTATTTCCTGAGAAAGGGGAAGATTTCAGAGAGAACGTATTCAGATACAATGATGAGGGTGGAGGAGAGGAAGACACAGAAGCCTTTGACATCGTGGAGCTGAGGAGCAGGACTGTCATGCGTGATCGCAAGGCTCGGAGGACCCACAGAGCAGAGATTAGGAGCCTGTGCCGGCAGTCTTTGCAGGTCGGCCCAGATAGTGCCATATTCAGGAAATTCATTCTAGAAAAGCTGGAGGAAGCTGACACTGATCCCTGTGCCCCTCCTTTTGACTCCCTCCAGACCTATGCTTTTGAGGGAACAGGGTCCTTAGCTGGATCCCTGAGCTCCTTAGGATCAGCAGTCTCTGATCAGGATGAAAATTATGATTACCTTAATGAATTGGGACCTCGCTTTAAAAGATTAGCATGCATGTTTGGTTCTGCTATGCAGTCAAATAATTAGAACATTTTTATTGTTAATAAGCATTTTTAAATTCAGGTGCAAGTTTGGACAAGCCATTAGTCACTTGGTAAATTGTTGTGTACTCTAGTTCTATGAGATAAGAAAAGCACGCAATTTACAATGTCTTCTGATTTTCCTGAGTAAATATCACATGGTTATGTCAAGCTACCCATATAGTGTCACTGACTACAGATATGGGAAGTGAAGCTAGTATCAGCTCTCCATCTCTAGTGGCCTCAGATACTCCTCTGAACAATACTCTGGCATCTTTTTCAATAGCATCCAACACAAATTCTCAAAATTTTTGACTGTTTAATGTGAAAAGGGCACTGAACTAGATCGTATTTATCCATTTTTTTAAAAAAAAACTTACAAAGTAAGAATAAAGTGTTTGTGTTATTTCCTGATACTCTACAGAGGTAAACATCTAGGAGAATCTTGGTGATTATATATAACTTTTAAAAACCATTTCCTTTATATGAATAAGTAAGCTTCTGAGAGTTTATGATTAATTCTAGTTTGATATTTTAAAATTGTTGTCAGGACCACATTTTAAAACTGATTTCATATTTAGGCAGATGTTTGGTATCTGTTAATTAATCAAAGATATAGTGTAAATTTGTATTTTCTTTGATATAACAGCTTTATATAAAAAAGTATACATCATGTTTAGAAGATTTTTATGTTATTTTCTTATGTAATCAAAACACGTGTTTATCGTGTCACAGTATAATGACATAATGTCAACATTTACTCAATATTAAATTTACATTTTATGAAAATGGTGGAAAGTGTGAAATCATTTGAAGTAATTTTTATTGCTACTAAAAATGATAGAAATAAATTAAAGGAGTACTCGATTCAAACTGGAGTTAATATTCATCCTAAATATTATGAGCACTGCACTGCTCCGACCATGAATAAAATAAAACATGATAAAATTCCCAGCCTTTCTTTTTTATTAAGAGCTTAGAATATAACTGATTCTTCTGTGTCAATTTTTTTATTATGGGATATAAAATAAGGTAAAATAATTTCTTTTATTCTAATATTATGAAGGAAGTATGTTAAGCTGCTGGACATAAAGCTTTAAGATAACATTAGATAGTAAGATAATAAAGCACTTTAGTCAGCCTTATAAGAATGATTCTTATTATTCTATCCAAATAAAAGTGGAATTCAAAATTCATAGGTTGAACAGAAAGAAAGTAGTGAATACTGTCTTCAAAATTGCTTTATATGTTTATCTCATATTAGTAGCATGTGAGACTGAGCTGAATCAAATTGGCCATATGTGTGCAAATCAAATATTCCAAATAATTTTGAGCTAAAGTTGGAGCAGTTGAATGGCTACAGTATTTTCTTCTCTGTACTTTGAGACATCAACATTCATACCATGTGATAGAAGATAATTTTTCCATCAGTATAAATCAGGTACCAGTATGTCATCAACAGAGATATCATCATTTTACAAAAGCTTGAGAAAATCAGATTGAAATACAGTGATTTAGGAAGATATTAAAAGTAGTAGAGAGGACATAAGCTGTAGTAAATCCTTGTACGTTTGCATCAATATTTACTTAGGGAAAAGTAAGAGCACTAAACAAAAGAAAATTCAAAAAGGGCAAAAATTGCAAGTAAGATGAAATGAATGGGTTGAGAGAATATTTACATTTTTATCATATTGACATAAAAATTGAAAGAGTATTGTTAGGGAGATTTTCATGAATTATTCCATGAATCGCTGTTCCCTATATTAAAAAAAAATAATGCTGTGTAATCTTGGCTGAAGAACTGCAAAGTATGATAAACAGTAGATAAAGCAATCCATTGAAAATAGATTATAAAAAAAGAAATAGGGTCTTCTGGGGATCATAGTTCTATCATGGATGAAAGCCTTATAAACAACTTATCAAGTTGGATGAATATCTTATAAAAATGCCCATTGATGCAATATCTGCATCAATGGAGTTTAGTGTTTGAGTCCAGTGGCATTAAGCAGATGTGTTAAAATAAATTCTGGTTTAGTTAATGATAGGATTGTCAATCATAAGGTACATAGGAAAAAAGATTTAGGGCTGGATAGCTATTTGCTAGTCTAAAAAGTGTCCTTTTAAATTATGTCCAAAAAATACTGTCTAATTCTAGTAGAGAAGTTGCAATTTTCTAGAAATTATGCTTGGCAATAGTTCAATAGCTATTTTCACCTTTTTCTAGTCACACAGGTGTTTAAAGAACCCGGCTATATCCTAAGCTAAAGGCATGACAACAGTAAGATCTAATTTTTGTGATTTTTAATAAAGACAAATTAATGCATATATTTATGAAACAGCACAGCTTCACAGTAATACTTGCAATACTTAAATATCATCTTTCAATTACTTATAGGTTTATGTGTAAGTCTTAAATTACTAGTGGCTGAAACAGGAAAATATTGAAATCCTTTATAGAGATCAAAACATGTTAGCAGTAATAGTTGTTCACCAAACACGACTTGAGCCCATTAGATATGAATTTGAATTTGTTCACTTTTATTTAAATAACCATATGAACTTTGTCAATGTAAAACAACATCCAATCTGCCTGTTTCACATGATTGTTGTGAAGAATAAATAAAACAGAAAGCCCACGAGTACCGACAAAATGCAAGGGCTTAATACATAACAGCCCACTATCATGATGGCTGATGTTATTATGCTGGAATACACAGATTCCTTTCCTTTCTAGCACTGAGACATTCCAAGGGCTTCATAGCATGTTTGAAATATAAATCAACTTTCTGATCTGACACACAAGGTCATGTTTTATCCTGTACTTGTTTATTTCTATGTGCTCTTAACTCTTCCAAACTCATGTGCTAAGTCCTGAAACAGTCTTCCTCCAAACATTCTATTTTTCATTTCCTCCTCAATTCGGGTTCATGATCAAATGTGACTTCCTCAGAAAGGCCTACCTGACCACTGTCCCCAGCTGTGTCCTTTGCTCCATCTTGCTTCCCATTAAGTCACTTAGCTACCTGATATTATATTACAGATATTTTACTTGTTATTGTCTTTGTACTTTTTTTAGAATGTAAACACTAATTGGGCAAGGAATTGTCTGCTTTGTTAGTTTGTTCTTGTTTAAAATTGTTTCTAGCACATAGTATGTGATCAATAAATAGTTCTTAAATGAATGTAATAATGAATCCCAATCTGTTTTACTTGGTTGTGGAAAAGTCATATTGACTTTGTTGAATATTGATGTGGAATTAATATATTTCTCAGATCAGGTTGGCGTTGAGTAGTTCAGGGGTACAGTAAGACTTTTCAAAATCTTTCTAGAAATTATGTGAGTTTGGCATTTTTACTTTTTAATTGTGGGGGAATTTAATGATGTTATACTGTTCAGTCAAAACACATCCTTTGATGATTGCTATAGAAATTTTCACATGAATAAGCTGCCATGAAGTGTGATGAATAGGAAAACATTTGTGATGCATGAGAGTTCTGCTTCACATTTTGGAATACAGTTTGGTAACAAAGGTGTTGTTAATCTTAGGGGGCTACACAAAACCTAAAAGTTATCTTCACATTCTTTTATATAATATAAATAGGCAATTAGGAATCAAATACATTAAAAGTTGAGAGAAACATTAGGTGAATATAGGAAAAGAATATGTGACTTTTTACGTATCAAATTATGTCTACCATGTATCTATGTACCTATCCAGCCATCTGTCCATCCATTTAGCCATCATCTAATCTACCTGTCTATATATTATCTATCCCCTCCTTCAGGAAATTGTAGTTTTCTGTAGGAGGAGAGACTAGCATCTCATTCACAAAGTAGATCCTTGAGACATGTTAGTATTTGTTGTTTTTCCCCCCCTAGAGCACTCTGAGTGTGGGATGCTGCCTGATCTGAAATGGCAGGAAAGTGAAAGGGCTAAAGCTGGGAAATGCAGTTCCTAGCCTTTGACAAGGCAAATCTGCATGAATTTCCCATAGGTTAAATTGGTGCAACTGTAGAAATTGTGCACATAATGCACAGGCTGAGAGGAAGCTTAAATCAGTCATCCAAAAAATATGTCACACAGGCTAAGAAAAAACAGGGACCCTCTGGTCCTTAAATGTCTCCAAATACCCCATGCATGAGCTCCAGGATAGAGTGCCACAAATCAGATGCATGTCATCACCTGGACTCTGGCTGTGAAATTATGATGTGACCAGCCTTGATTATGTGCCCTTTTACCTCTCATCTCTCCATCCCTACCTGGAAAGCAAAGGTCCAGACACACCAGAATAAGTGGGAGAGGGAGAGAGACAGAACCTTACATTGGATGTGAAATTAGTCTTCTGGTACTGGGAAAAGAGATTGTTAAAAATGATATTTCACAGTGACCAGAAGTTGCCAAATGTCTGAAATTTGGCCAAGGTGGGCATAAGGAAGATCAATGAAAATGTGTATTTAAAGCTGAATAAAATAAAACATTTTCATAATGTTTCTTTCAAGTTACAAGCTAATCAATATAGTGGATACATCAACAAATCAACTTGACATTTCATATAGTTTGAATCCTTTAAAATTCAACTTTCTAGTATAAAACATTAGCAAAATACAAAAATAAATATAATTTATAATGTTCTTAGGACATTTGGTAGCATACCAAAATAGTTTATACAACTTTATTTCGTGCTATTTTTCGCGCTTATTCATTTTAACATTTAAAATGTGATATGTTCTTTTGGGTTTGCAGTGCTAAGTGATTTATCTCAGCTACAAATAAGGCTGGACGTGGAAAAGACCATATATTCACGGTTGCATAGAGGTACAAATCTGTAGAATATTTTGTCCTGGGAAAGGGAGTAGAGACAATGTATGATTTTACATATTTCTGTAATATTGCCTCATTTACATGCTAGAGAAAGTAAGTGATCTATGATGACCATTTTTCATTATTTTCCTGTTGCTAATATTTCTTTTTTATGTAAACTTACATTATTTAAACATTGTCTTTTGGTAGATTCTTCTGTACAGTGGGGATATTATGTTTATATAACTCATCATACTGTTGGAGGAAATAACTGAACGTATCAATAATTAACTGGACCTAATGCATAGTAATATGATATTTTTACTGGTTGTGATTGTTGAAATAATAATTATTATTATATTAAGTTTACATTTAGGAAAGGTCATGGACTGATCTTCTTACCCTAGAAATATTATGGACAAAAAGAAAATGAAGTGGAAATGGGTGAGGATGATCAAAAGGTACAAACTTCCAGTTGTCCTAGGTATGTAATGTACAGAATGTTGACTATGGTTAGTAATACAAAAGAAAAAAAAGAGAAAGAAAATGAATTAATTCAGGACAATAATTAGTTTGTGGTTACTTCCTGCCTGCCCATCTTGACCCTTTCAGAGTAATGTGCTGTTACTACCAAAAGAAAAAATTAATTGCCCAAGTTATACATTATGTATGAGGTATTCTGACTGAAAGTAGCTCCTCTATGACATTTACTTGGAACAAATCCTGCTAAGTTAAGTAGTAACCGCATTTTTGTGGCAACTTTTTCTAGGTATGTATATTTTAGGAAGATAAAAACTATCAAAAAGGAAAGGGTTTTGCTCAATTTGTAGTTAATGAGGAAATCGAATTATCTTTATGTTATATTAGAACTACATGGAAGCCATTAATAAAACATGCTAAAAGCTCCAAGAGGAAGTTTTCATACCTGTTGGTAATATCTAACAACAGATACTCATAGCTCTAATTTTATATTAAGAATTTAAATTACAAAGCATATTGTTCTCATTACCTCTGACAATGCAAAATGAAGAGGTGCGCCTTCAGCTTCTATCTACATTCCCCTCCCTTTTTAAAAACAAAAATTATGGACACATTGCCATATGTTATCTGATGAGTAAATTTTTATCGTCTCTTTTTCTTCTATCCAATCGTAGGGCTCAGGCGAGTTCTAGTTCTAGGCAATTATCCAGCTCATATTGACACTTCAGTTTTCAGAAACTTCTTTCTTATCCCAGATGACCTCTGCATTATTCTGGAGGCTTCCTCTGTAGAGCTAAATATCTAATTATAACTCTTTAAAATCTAACACATGCCTGCACTTGACAATTCAATTTACATAGAATTTCATTTGAAAATGTTTTAAGGTTTAGTGATTATATAAATAAAATTAGAAATTGATTAATGATACAGTATATTTATTCATAGTAACTTATCATTATCACATATGGTTAAAATACTTTGTCCCGGTAATGCAGTTTTTAAGGGCAAAATTTTCTCCCACTTCGTAAAATAGTCTAAGGTCATGTTACTTTATTTTTTAAAGAATATTTGAAAATGAAATCTGTACCAAAGGACATGCTAAGAAAATGTCTGAACTGTGAAAATCTGAAGTATTTCTCACACTTGTGTCCACTCACCCTCCATAAGTCAATGGCAAGCATCATAGATTTTATCCATGAGTAGCATCTACTGAGCATCTCCAAGTTGAGTGCTGTGTAATGAACCCTGAACGGAATTCTAATAAATGCTATTGTCTTTGCCCTCACCTGAAAAGTGAAGGTGAAGAATATGTGGAGGTAAAGTGAGAGAATGTGACCAGGGTGATAGTGGGGCTCGTAGGTGAGACTTGGTGCTAAGCTCATCCCACCCCCTTTCCCCAGTCCTAACACCCCCTCATCTCCATGCTTCTTAAAGTAGCCACTGCCTCTTACTGGTCTTCATTGAGTTAGGCTACTGCTCAGAAGTAGGGAAGTATTAATAATCTGAATATTGTCTTCTTTCAAATGTTTCTGGATATGACAAGCATAAACAGTTACATTTCCAGGTGTTATATTCTAAGTGTTTTTTTAAGTGTTATTTCATTTAAATCTCTGTTAAATGAGGAAGCTACTGATGCTATTCCCAGTCTACTGACAAGGAAAGTGGGACAAAAGAAATACTGAGTATTTTGCCTCAAGTCATACACATAATAAGTAGTCATAACGTGAACGCAGGCGAGTTAGTTCTAGATTCCAGGCTTTTAACCACCACACCATGCTGTCTCTTAATTTCCATCACCTCCTCAGGTTATATTAATCAAATAACTTTATTTCATTGCTAATGATTTTTTTTTGTTACTTTAGATGTTATGGTAGCATATACATTATGTATACACTTGATAGGATACAAATTTGATTAGCCTTCTTTTTTCAAAACAGTCATTTTTCATTATTATTACTGAAACTGAGTTTCTATCAAAATTAAATGTCATTTCCCCATTATTATTATATATCATTCATTATTTCTACTAATCAGCCGTAGAAGTGACACATTCCAAACGTGTGGGAACATAAAGAACATTGATTATTTAAGGAAATGCATTCATTTTTTGTTGTTGTTGGCCACGCCCTCAGAATGTGGCAGTTCTACTGCTGTGACAATGTGGGACCCTTAACTCACTGCACTGCAAGGCAACTCCTCCAGGAAACACATTTAAACTTATCGTTGCATTAGAAAATGGCATACAAATCCAGTATATTAATTTACTCAATACGACACATTTTCCCTCTCCATAGTAACAATCCCCTATAAAGGGCATATAAATGTTTGTGTGTATGTTGTGAATAGCAAATAAATAATGAACAAAAAGAAATAAAGACTATTAGGCAAGAATATGAAAAAAAATCTAAATTTCACATTGGGGAATTCAGAGCAACTGCATTCATTTGCATTGCTTTGGGCCTATCCCCTGTGTTCTTAGCTTTTTTTTTTTTTTCTATTTGAGCCTTTCTTGTATCTTATAATATTCATAATAGAATGTGTTTGATTTTTTCCATAATTTGATCCTCAACCAGAGTCAGGGATTAGCTAGTTTTAAGCAATAACTTTTGAGATTCATGGAGACAGAAAGTTCAGCGCCAAGACTCACAGGATTATCGAGTTTTCTGATGCGGTTTGATAGCACAGAGTAAGCAAAGATGAATAAACAGACGTGATTCCCTGATGTAATTTTCTGTGAAGATCTTTGCCCCAGGAACAATAGCAAGATAATAAGCCTGACATGTTCCTTTACCTTTCCTCTTCTGATATCAGACTTCACGGTCCATATCATATCAAAAAATGTAGTACTCTTTGATTAAAGGAGATGGCAACTGACCAAGAGAGAACCTTCGATACCAAGAAAATAGGCACCATCACTCCTGAGAACCAGGCCATTCTTCGATTTCTCCAGACCACATCCAGTTCACTCAGGATAAAAACAAAATAGAAGTTTCTATTTTGTTCACAGAAATGTGTGATTGTATATTGGAATATATGGCCATGGTATAAAATTATCACACTGGGAAGTGCATCAGTCACCCAATTTTTTGCATATATGAGGAAAGACAGTGACTAATTTGCGAACCACACACCTAGACCCATTTTTAAAGGACAAAGGTATTTAAGTGACTGTTTTCTGTCCTCTCTTTCTACTCTCCATGTGGAAAGACAATAACCTAAAATCCTTCCTCTTAATAGTTTTAGAGTAAATGTTAAAACATTGTGGGCACTTATTAGCATTGAATCCTTACTATATTTCTAAACAAGTAATTAAAAGACCTTGTTTCTGTTAATGAAGTGAAGCTTGACTGACCTAGCAAAGGTGAGGTGGATAAGACATCTACATACTCTGCCCCAGCAGGGGGTGCACTCTATCCATTTTTACTTAGATGGAGGACTGGGATCTTCTGTATTTCGTGCCAAAGCAAGCATTACCATTATCAGCTTAGAGAAAGAATATAATTGAGTATGTATAAAGAAGTAGCACCAACCCACACAGAATTCTACATTACATTAAAATCCAAAATTTCTTATGGTTTCAGGTTTTTAAAAAAATTGGTTTGCAACATTAATAAAAATTAATAGATTTATTGAAATATATAGAGATAACTAGAACTGAAAATCATAGCTTTAGGCTCTCAGGAGTGAATCATCTTAGTGTATTTAACATTCAGACTGCAGAAGGGTTTCTCCCCTTGTAAATCATTTGCTACTTTATAATGTATTCTTTTTTTCTAATTAAATTGGTTGCACAAAGCTTCTGGAACCTTGGGATTTGAACTCAAAAAGCCTTGTGGGGACAGAACTATTCATTTCCAAGCTGATTCTTGTTTTGCCACATGCCTTACATTTCTAAAAGCCAAATGCTACTTTCTGTGGCATGTACACTAATCCCTGAGGCAGGTTTCCACCCATACTTTCCCTTTCCTAATCACTTCCATTTATTTTCATATTGTACATAACATTAGGTAAATCAGAGTATTCCATTATGACCTCTAATTGTTTTTCTGATAGGTAGGATACTTAAATGTATTAAATTGTTAAACATGGCAGCAGTCCCACTGAGAGACACAGAAACCCCAACAAATTCATACCTTTATAAACCAGTTCAAGATGACTCTCTTCTTCCAGACAGTCCTTTATTCGATCAAAAATGATGAGATGTGGCTTTTCCAATTAGCTTTTGCCTTATGACATTACCCCAGATGAGAGGATCAAGAACAAAAATAAATTTTTAAATAACATACCTACACTGCTTTGCATTAATAATAAAAGAGTCAAGTAAAACTGGTTTGTAATACTCAAGTATTTAGTCAGTCTTCTTTGGGGAAATGTAGTGTGTAGTTAGCATTGTTAATCTTTTCAAAAGTGAAATCTCATACAATTAAGCCAATGTTTAACTACTTGTAAGATGCGGTGTCCTTAAAGTGTGCTTCAACTACTAAAAGTAGCAAGAAAAGATGAAAATACAAATTTTAAAAGATGTTTTGTTACTTAAGTAATTATTTTTTTAAAAGGAGTCATTTCAAAAACCAGTAAATATCTTTAAAATGTGATAGCTATTTGATCCCTAATATTTTTTTAGGATGATTTATTTCTAGTTGACTGATATACACACATGCACACACATATTTACCCTAAATGTCTATATAGTTGTCAGTGAAAATTACCATTGTGTACATATAACAACTCATATTAAAATGTATTGTAAGGAACAGAAGTCACACCAAAAAATTGTGGCAATCCATTTATGGACAATCCATTTATGTTCTAATCCTTGGTTCTTTCTAATGACATTAAATCACTTTCCCTTTAAATCCAAATTTATTCAATTTTTCTTTTTAAATCCAAATCAGTAAATATTTATTGAGTGCCAGTTACATGCTAAGCACTTTAGTAGATGCTGAGAAAATTGAAGAGAATAATACAAGGTCTCTTAACACCAAAGATATACCCTAAACAAGAGATAGGTGTGCAACAGTACATTTATCACAATCCAGATGTTATTGGAGGTAAAAGTAGAGAGGTTTGGGAAAATCAAGAAGGGCATCACTCACTGGCTAATTGTGCCTAGTAGAGGGAAAGGGAGAGAAGGGCAGTGAGAAAATTCTCCATAAGCAGGTGATATTTGAGCTGAGTTTGAAGACTGATAAGAGAGATGGTCACTCACAGGATCTTCTGCAACCTTGCTGTATGTGATCATTAGTTCTGGATTTGCTTTTGTATTTGTTATTTTTAGTTGCTTGGGATTTTCTACATGTCATCACTAACCAAAGATATTTTTAATTCTTCCTTCCCAATGTGTATACCTTCAGTTTTCTTTTCTTGTCTAATTACAATGGATAGGAATTTCAAGATGAAATTGACTAGGAGGGATGAGACAGAAAATCTTTGCCTTTCCCCAGAGTGAAAGTGTCCAGTATTGCATATGACATTCGCTGTAAGTTTCTTATAGGCATTCTTTATTAAGTTGATGAATCCCCCCTCTATTCTTAGTTTGCTGAGGGTTATTTTTTTAATCATGAATGGGTTTTATATTTTGCTAATTATTTTAAGCAATGATTTATGTGATAATTTAATTTTTCCTTAACTTTATGATATGGTGGGTTGTTTATTTATTGATTTTCAAGTGTTGAACTAGGTTTATATTCCTAGAATAAATCCTTCACGGTCATGGTGTGTAATTCTTTTTTATATATTATTTTGTTAATGTTTTCTCTTATACATTAACTTGCTAATATTATGCATAAGAAATTTTGCATTCATATCCATAAGCAATATTTGTTGGCAGTGTTCTTTTCCCATTTACTTTGGTTTTGATAGTAGGGTAATACTGACTTCATAGAATGAACATAGTATGAGTTAGGAAGCATTCCTTTGCTTCTGTTTTTTAAAAGAGATATTAGCAAATTTGTGTCAATTCTTCCTTAAATATTAGGTAAAATTCACAAGTGAAATCACCTGTTCTCAGTGTTTTCTTTTGTGTAAAGTTATTAATTGTTGATTCAATAACTTTAATAGATACAGCCCTACATAGACCATCTATATTTCCCTCTGTGAGTTTGGTACTTGTGTCTCTCAATGAATTGTTCTGTTTGATCTAATTTACCAAATTTGTGGTCAAAAAGTTGTTCTTGGAGTTCCTGTTGTGGCTCAGTAGAAATGAAACTGATTAGTATCCATGAGGATGTGGGTTCAGTCCCTGGCCCTGCTCAGTGGGTTAGGGATCTGATGTTGCTGTGAGCTGTGGTGTACACTGAAGACACGACTTGGATCTGGTGTTGCTGTGGCTGTGGTATAAGTAGGCCAGAAACTTCAGCTCTGATACAACTTCTAGCCTGGGAACTCCCATATGTGGCACTTGTGGTCCTAAAAATAAAAAAATTGTTCATGGTATTCACTTATTATTCTTTTAATATTCATGAATTAATACTCATTGCCATTCTCACCACTCTCATTTCTAACATTGTTTGTATCTTTTTTTTTTTTTTTGGTTGTTCTGTATGTCAATTATTGAAAGAGGGTATTGAAGTCTCAAACTAAAAGATGGACTTGTTTATTTATCATTTAAGTTCTTTTTCTTTTTTCTCCTTTTTATTTTCTTTTTTATGGCCGCATCCGTGGCATATGGAGGTTCCCAGGCTAGGGGTCTAATTGGAACTGCTGCCGCAGGCCTAAGCCACAGCCACAGCAATGCCACATCCGAGCAGCGTCTGCGACCCACACCACAGCTCACGGCAATGCCAGATCTTTAACCACCTGAGTGAGACTGGGGATCAAACCTGCAACCTCTTGTTTCCTAGTCAGATTTGTTTCTGCTGCACCACGATGGGAACTCCTATCCTTTAAGTTCTTTTAAGTATTTTGCCTCATGTGTTGGTTCTTTTTTGTTAGATGCATACACTTTAAGCACTGTTAGGTTTTCATGGAAAACTGTCTTCTTTTTCTACCTATAGCTCTATCAATACCTATATCTACATCTATATAATTTTCTTCTATATACCTGATACTTTTCTTTCTGTCTTAAAGTTCACTTTTTTTCTGAAATTTACATACCAATTCAAGTTTTTTTTCTTTAATATTAACATGGTACATTTTCCCCATCCGTTTACTTTTAACTTAACTTTTTACATTAAAGTGGATTTCATGCATACAACATATAGTTATTTTTATATCTAGTCTTACAACCTCTGTTTTCAGTGATTATACCGTGCATATTTAAAGTGTGCACATATATATATATATATATATATATACACACATATATATGCTATCTACTACTATCATGCTAATCATTATTTTCTATTTATTGCTTCAAATTCCCCTAGTGTCCTTCTTTTTGTTTCCTTACATAAGGTCGATGCCTTGTGGTTATTTCATTTATAATTCACGCTTACTGGAGCTCTGCTATGGTAATAAGGTGTGGTGGAGGGGAAGTATTCTATGTTATAATTAAATCTCAGCTTTTAGTGGCCCTCTGTCCTTGTGCTGTGACCTTCACAAGTATTTCTTAGCTGCCCCCTTAAGTGAGACAGAAAGGTAATGGGAGCTAGACTTAGATAAATGTTCTTGTTTCTGGATGGGTATGTCTTTGGTAATGTCTTTTCCCCTGGAGAGCAGGCCATGGAAATACGCTGTTTTACAGATCCACCAAGAACATTCTGGGCATATTTTCACAATGGTTATTTTTCTTTTCCCATTGCCATAAACACAGGGGACATTTCTCTGCTTTCTTTTCTTTTGCCTTCCTTTCTCCCTTCCATTTTCTCTCCTTTTTAGGGAGGGCAGGGACGGAAGCGGGTCTTTTCTAAAAACCTGCAGGATTACACAAGGAAAGACACAAAAGATCTCAACTCCCAGGGCTTTCTCACTCTCATGGTAGCCCACACACAGTCCCCAGCAATTCATTCAAATTACCAATTAACAGCTCAAGGAACTGAGACTGACTGGATTCACCTGTCTTTCCAAATTTCATTGTGGCAGTTTGTCCTGCAATAATCAGCTGCAATATCAATTCTCTGATGTATTTAAGAAAAGTCATTTGATTGCAGTTTGTTCACTTGGGCTGTTGTTATTGTCAGAAGGAGTGTGGCATCTTCCAAGCTCTTTATCCTTTGTTGCTTGTGCCAGATGTCTCTTATCAACATTTAAGCAAGGCAGAGGGAAAGTGTGAAGATGGCGTCCACCAGCTAGAGCAAGACACAGAGAAGCATAAAGATACTTCCTGGAAAGAAGGAAAAAAAGGACCATGACGCCCACCAGCCTCATGCCTGGAGTGTGTCCCAGCACCTTGACCCTCAAGCCGATGTCTTAAGGTTAGCAAATTAGCTTCTTTCCAATAAAGTCTGAGTGCTTTTCAAAGGGTTGTTTCTGCGCTCGCTCGCCAATGGGGCGAGTCTTTTAAGAGCGGTTTCTCACTTGGCTCCACAGGGTTGTAGTCGGGAGCCTGGTGAGTCGTGTTGGTTTTAAAGTTGGATGTTTGGGAATGCGTCTCTAAATGTCTCAATCGGTACTGAACTCACTCAGCAAATTGTGGTGCTTGGTGTGGAGTTAGAACTATCCCTCTGGGAGAAACTATGGCTTTTAGGTTCCCCAAGGTTATGGGTTGTGCTTGTCCTTACTGTTGAATTGTAATTTGAAATTGTCTCTGGCCCTTGTGAATTGCAGGCAGTGGTCGCAAATCTTTCTTCAAAGGTTCAGATAGTAAATAATGTCCCCTTCTGTGTATATAGCTTTATTGTCCCCTTCTGTGTATATAGCTTTTATTGCAACTTTTCATTGTTTGCTTTTATAGTATCAAACAACCAAAGATAATACATGAATTAGTGGCATGACTCAGTTCCAATAAAACATGAGGCAGCTGGCCCGTAGGCCATAGTTTTCTAAACCATTATTTTAAGTTATTCTTTGGAAATCCAGTTCACTTACAGCCATATGTTAGTACTTTAGTGCTTTAAATAATAATTTTTTGTGTGTCCTAAGAGTTAATCTGGTGTGTAATTTGCCTGGATTATGCTTGAAGAGCAGGTCTTATATGGATTCTATCATATATCAGCAAGTAATTAAAATTCCCCACTTCAGTTTATTCATGTGAATAATCAAATATAGTAATATCTCTATGAGAAAGAAGATAGAATCAAGGAAAACAAATTAAATTGTCATAACTTTCCTATGCCTATTATAGTTCTTTACAGGACTTCATTAAACACACCTGCTTTATATACTTTGACCTATTTTTGGAGCTCAAGTTAGAAAATATATCTGAAATATATGGTAAATGATATACTTAATACTTAAGGGTTATTGTAATTATAAATAGTAAACATATTTTGTTCTTTATAGCCAGGTAAATATTACCTAAACTTCTAATTGGACATATTCCAGAGAATTGATACACTATTCAATCCATTAACCAGTTTATCAGCAATTACTTTTTTATCTCTGGTTCTCAGTTTATCTTGTCCCGTTAAAGGAGATGCTTCTGTGGCACTGGTTTTGTCATTCGGCTCCGTTTTAACCTGGCATGGTTCAAAGAAAATTGTATGACTTTGAAATAACCTAGATTTTCAGCATATAACACCACAATTCATCCATAATTTCTCCCAGTGCAGCCATTCCTTTGGATGGACACTTTTCCTAAAGTGATTATCATATATAGTACTTCTCATAAGATACAGATCTTGTTTAAGTAGTGACCATCCTTGTCATTTCTTTAAAGCAAAACCCTGTAGATCATTTTTTCCTTATATAATTTAACAGTGAAGTGGGTTTAATGCTTTACTAAAGAATTGTGGAAACTTCTCTAAAACATGAATTTGTCAGGATGGAACTACAGTATCTTTATGGGCAATTTTATTTTGAAACATAGTCCAATGTGAATCAGCTTTCTTGACTTCAAAATTAATACCAGTGGAGCATATTCTAAAATAGTTCTAATGCACTGTCTCCATCCACATTCACTTTCTGAAAACTTGTAAATGCCTAGAGAAGTACATTTAGAAAAGGAATTAAATGCAAGTCACTTCATTTTCAAAGTCCCATAGTGACACTTTACAGGACATAGGAAGATGGAGTGGGCACTTATCTTTTCATCTCTAGTTAGCTTAGATTTAAAAATTCTTATCTGCTACTTGTTTCTGAATTGATCCTAATTTATCATGCCAAAAGTTATCTCTTTAATAATCACAAGGCATAATGCAGAGCTGATTGCTTAATAGGTCATCGATGAAATCATGAATTAGGCTCTTAAGATAGGTATAAGTTATCCTTACAAAATTTACTTATCCTAAAGGAAGTATAGTTAAAGCTGGACTGGGAGAGGTGCTTGCTCTTTTGGGGTCATAGATGCATCCTATTTCAAGTTAATAAGATTTAAATGAATTGCTTTAACTGGCATGCTACCACACATTTATATTGCATGCATTTACATTGATGTTATTTTTATATAGTTTTAGTCAAACATGGGAAAAAGTGCCAAGCAGGTAAAAGATCACCTGTGACATCTTATAGTTAAAGGTTTGTATTTGACAAGTGTCAAAATAAACTTAAGTACTAAACTGGCTACAATCACAAGGCAAAGAGAATTTCAACAGTATACAATTTGGTCTCTCACGTCTCAGATTTATTACATCTGATAGTATGATAAAAATGTCTTCTACTTTTTTTTTTCAAGATTATATGTGATTTAATGGACACAGCTAGAAATTACATACTTGGGGCTAGAACCGTGGTCTCTCTCATTCCCAATCTCACATTCTTTCTACTCTGCCAGGGTGAATGTAGCCCTATTATTTTATTTTATTTTATTTTTTATTTTTTTAATTACTTAATGAATTTTATTACAATTATAGGTGTACAGAAATCATCACAACCAAATTTTATAGCATTTACATCCCAAACCTTCAGAGCACCCCCCCCCCCAACTTGTCTCTTTTGGAAACCAGAAGTTATCCACAGTCTGTGAGTCAGTATCTGTTCTGGAAAGAAGTTCACTGTGTCCTTTTATTAGATTCCACAATTAATCTCCAAAATTTACAAACACCTCCTACAGCTCAATACCAAAAAAACAAACAACCCCATCAAAAAATGGGCAGAAGATCTAAACAGACAATTCTCCAAAGAAGACATACAGATGGCCAAAAAAACACATGAAAAGATGTTCAACATCACTCGTTATTAGAGAAATACAAATCAAAACCACTATGAGGTACCACATTACACCAGTCAGAATGGCCATCATCAGACAGTCTACAAACAATGTCTTCTACTTTTTAACTGAAGTCTTGGACATTTAGAAAGCTTAAATTTCAATGATAGTCTACAAAAGATTATTAGTATTACATCTTAAACTGTCAACTCTGGTGTGATATCTCATTAATAGGTACATATTTTCTAAGGACACTATTGCAAAATTCACATTATACAGAGGTATCAAAAAAATACCCTAAGAAACACTTTCAAGTTTGTTGTTGCTAAAATGCAGATGCAGGGAGTTCCCATTGTGGCACAGTGGAAATGAAGCTCAGATACTGCGTTGCTGTGGCTGTGGTGTAGGCAGGCAGCTGTAGCTCTGATTCAAACCCTGGCCTGGGAACTTCCCATAAGCTATGGGTGCACCCTAAAAAAAAAAAAAAAAATGCAGATGCATTATTTTCTGACTCTATGTTTTAATCTTGTAATTGTGAAACATAATTTATAGGACTGAGGGATGTGTCTATTGAAGTTTGATTTTTATCATTCAGGTAACTGAAAGAGATAAAATTAATGGAAGGAATTAAATACATCAAAATTACTGAAAGATATGATTTACAAAAGTCTAGGAGAAACTTTCCTAGGAAAGGTTTGATAAAATTGAAGTTATCAAACTAGCAGAAAAATGTCAAGGTTGCAGATGCCTATAGCACAGGACAGGAAATTTGGAGGAAAAAAATAATAAAGGCTGAGGAGCTGCAATATCATTATTTCCTCAGAAACCCATGGGTCCTGCCTCCCCTGACTGGAATAATTGCCTTTATTTTTCTCTTTCTCTTTCTGGATCTTACACAACTACTTCTTCTC
This sequence comes from Catagonus wagneri, assembly GCA_004024745.2. Lineage (NCBI taxonomy): Eukaryota > Metazoa > Chordata > Mammalia > Artiodactyla > Tayassuidae > Catagonus > Catagonus wagneri. The sequence goes on along the minus strand of PVHT021183530.1, from coordinate 3,110,769 downwards.
AGCAGAGTCAAAACCAAAATAAGACAGGCAGTTCCCCTCTTGCGTAGTGGGTTATGGACATGGCATTCTCACTGTAGCAGCTTGGGTTGCTGCTATAGCCCAGGTTGGATCCCTGGTTGGGGAACTTCCACATGCGAGGGGAGTGGCCAAAATAATAATAATAATAATAATACAGTAATATAGATTGGGGGGAGGTTCAGCCCATTTCTAATATCAGAAACAGTTTGGCCAAATAGAAACCTCTCTTTCCTTCAGATAGGGGTTTAATACAGGAATTAAAATTCTGTATTAAAAGAATTTCAAAATTCTGTTAGAATACTGGAGAAGTCAAGGCCTGGAAAATTATTAATTTAATCTTAGATTTTAGAAAATCAGTAACTTGAAGAAATACAAGGAAACTTCAGACAATAATAGCAATTTCCTATAACAGCACATGGAAATTTTCAGGGGAACACCAGGTGAGCTACATAACTTCATGTCTGCCAAAGCCTAGGCTTATGCCTGAAACCATTGCAGGGGAAATAATGATTTCTGCTTCTTTTCTGCCTTCCAAACTGGCTTTGCTTTTCAGAGTTTCTCATCAGCAAAACCTTAACCACAAACATGCTCTCAGTGCTTCCTGTCCGTAATTCGGCGAGGACCAGAGGATGATGGAGATGATTATTAGTTGAAATAATGTAATTTTCTCCATTTCTTACTTACCCGCATCCAAACCCTCATCAAATTCTGTTGCTTCTACTTGTTATGCAGATCTCAAATGTTTTCTCTTATCTCCACATTTATTCTTATCCTCCTCCTACATGCCATCCTTCTTTCTTACCTTGACTATCACTATTATTAACTGGTCTCTAAATAATTCTAATAAGAATTTGTTGACATCAAATGTGTTCTGTTGGCAGAGTCATTATTCTGAAATGTTTATTACATTATGCCACACCACAAAAACTATTTCATGTCTTTCTTTGCATTTCAAATAAAATCAAATTCCTGAAAATAGTGCCAGTAATAATAACTAACATCTATTAAATGTTTACCATGGGCCATACTTGCTGTGTGACAATGACAGCACAGATCTCCTATTGGTTGTGTTTCTCTGGAGAACCCTGACTAATACACTGTTCTTAATAATTTCAAATGTACTTCTCAGTTCCTCAAGGTGAGGCTTGGTAAAAAAATGGTGAGTAAAATCAGAGCTAGCTCATCAAGGATTTACATATTATATTGAAAAAAATTTGGACAGTTTTTCTAGAGTTTCGGTAAGGCATGGCAGAGGAGTTTCCATAATCATATTTAGATTTAAGAACTGTCATTTCAACTGTAATATAGAAATTGTGCTGCATTTTTATAGGCAGATATCTGGAGATAAGTTAATTTGAGAATCTCTTAGGAAAGAGTTGATGGTGTGCATTACAGAAAGGCTATATGGTGGTTTCAGAAAATGGGTAATCCAAATTCCCCTTTTCCCATAGGAAACAATTATTTATTGTGATAGGATTCGAGGTATGATCTTGAGAGTGGATGGGTAAAGAGAAAAGGATGAATTATCTGTACTAGATTTTAGATACATATAATGAAGTTTCGGGTAGAGAGAAAGATGTGATGATAAGTGGGGGATAATGACCAGAAAATTGGTTGACAACAGTGATCGAAAGAGTGAGAGGTAAATCAGGCAAATTTCCACCCTACAAATGACCCTAGTATAAGGACAATGTGCGAGGTAGTGAGCCACATCCATTGCAGGGGACGCTAACCTCAGGCAGAAGTCAGACATCAGTGATAGGGAGGGGGTGGGAGGCATTTCTGAACGCTTGAAAATAAAGTTGATTTTTTGATGAAAAAGAGGTGAAGGAAGTCTCCTTGTGGCACAGCGGGTTAAGGATCCAGTGTTGCCACAGCTGTGGCACAGACGGGCTTGATTCCTGGCCCAGGAAAATTCCACATGTCGCGGGTGTGGCCAAAAACAGATAAATAAGAGAGAGAGAGACCATGGATTCTACTGATGAGTTAAATATTCCCCATCATAGGTCATCATCATGGATGTGAGCTTCCAAACAGAGGCAGAATAAATGTGGAGTAAATGAATAAAACAATGAATTTACTGCCTCAAAGTGATCTCACTTAATCTAATCACTTAGATTTCTTCCCTTTCATCTAAAATTATATGAAGTGATCTCACTGATACCTGAAAATTCTTTCTATATTTTGTTAAGTATTACTATTGTACACACAAGTGAACACATTTGAAAGTGATCTGACTTTGGAAACTCTCCAAAGGTGTTACCTGGTTTGTACAGCAGTGATACTGGCTGTTCATATTTAAATTGGGATTTCAATGTGAAGTTCAATGTTTATCACAGATATGAAATGAAGATTAATGAAAATTTCCTGAATTATTTATCAGGATTAGAGGATTTCTCATATCCTCATAGAGTATGGATATTCAAATGATTTACATTAGTAAGTAGTTGTTCGTATTTGCAGTGAAACAGAAAAAATGCCTCAGGTAAAACATGGAGTCGATCTTTATAAATTTCTTAGATTCCAACCCTTTATATGTGAGAAGCACAATTTGATTTGTATAAAATGTATTGCATAAAAGACAAAGTCCACAGACATTTCATAATTTCAATAAGAAGCACTATAACATAATGGAAGTTAAAATGACTTTCTAGGGGACCCTCTAGAGCCTCATTGACTGAGTATGAAACATCTGAGCTTTTTCCAGCTAGAACAAGTCTGAGCCGCTCTGTGCCTTGTTTTTTTTTCTCACAGGGAGGATGGAACTAATAATAACGCTACAACCATTTAGTAACCTAATGTATGTAATGGAATTCAAACTGTTCATGGGAAAAATAGTGTCTTATGAGTATTAGTTATTTGATGTAGTCTTGAAAATGAATTATGTTTAAATTCACCTACATTATTGCTTTATCTGTATATGCTATTTGATTGTTGTACCTAAAGCACTAAACATCCCAAATTTACTCAATGATGGTGTTTTTTCCAAAAACCTGAGCAGATTAATTTTATCTAAATATTAATGGAGACTAATAACTTGAGTTTTTCCCCTTTTTAGTTTTTAACTATTTTAGTTGAATTCTGGTTGATTTACTATATTAGTTTCAGTTCACAGCATAGTGATTTAGTATTTTTACAGATTATACTCCATTCAAAGTTATTATAAGATAGTATCTATAATTCTCTGTGCTATACAATACATCCTTGTTGCTTATCTTTTTATACATAGTAGTTTGTATCTCTTAATTCCATACCTCTAACTTGGCCCTCTTTGCTTCCCTCTCCCCACTGGTAACCACTAGCTTGTCTTCTGTAACCGTGTCTTTCTATTTTGCTATATGTATTTGTTTTATTTTTTAGATTCTACATGTAAGTTATATACAGTGTTTGTCTTCCTATGTCTGACTTATTTTACCAAGCATGATATTCTCTAGGTTCTTTCACATTGCTGCAGATGTCAGAATTTCATTGAAAAAACCCTAAGTATTAATCATCTGTAATATTTATCAAAATATGTAAACCTGCATTAAAACTAATGAGGCACTTTTCTGGTGAAAATAATATTGAATGAGAGATACACAAATAAAGAGGAGATGAAGTATTGGTATTTAGTACCTAAAGCTTTCCTTTTGGTTATGAAGAATATTTAATATGAAACTTTTTTAAGAATTTAGGTTTGTTAGAATGCTCATCAAATAAAGACAAAGAACAGTTTTTTTTTAAATTGTATTCACTATTTTATACAAAATTTAATTGAGTTTTCTGAAAAAAAATGTCTAGATAAGCACAAACTCCATTTTTCTGAATGTGATAAATTTTGGTAGTGTTATTTGAGTATTTCTAATAAAAACTGGTAAATAATTCATGGTGCAAACACTGACAACTTGCGAGAATTATTCTTTATCTCAAATTTATTTAGGAAGATGCTGAAAAGTTTGAAAAGTTTTAACTGTGCCAAACATAAATTCAAGAAACAACATTAATGACCATCTCACTTCTAATTGTGAAAAACAGAGTCAAAGCATTGTCACCAGGGCCAATGTGAGAAGTTTGAATTTAGTTTTTTTTGTTTGTTTGTTTTTTAGGATTTTCAGTAGTGGGATATTAATGGTCCAAATAATGTTATGTTAAAACCTTTTTTTTTTTCTTTTTGCCTTTTCCTAGGGCCGCACTTGCAGCACATGGAGGTTCCCAGGCTAGGGGTCCAATCCGAGCTATAGCTACCAGACCATGCCAGAGCCACAGCAACGCGGGATCCAAGCTGCATCTGCAACCTACACCACAGCTCATGGCAATGCCGGATCCTTAACCCACTGAGCAAGGCCAGGGATCAAACCCGCAACCTCATGGTTCCTAGTCGGATTCGTTAACCACCGAGCGACAACGGGAACTCCTGTCATGTTAAAACTTTAAAGGCGAGTGAATTAATAAAACTCAATACCACATGATTTTCTGAAAGACACATAGAGCCACTGAGGTGGAATGGGAATACAGTTTTTGCATGTGTAGGCCCTACATATCTCTCATTAAATGAACTACAATTCTCTTTTTCTAAGGTGTATTATACTAAGCTAAACATGTTGCTCATGTGTAATCTCATATGTATGGAAGGAAAATTAACAATAGCATCATTCTACTACAAAGATGTGAACGCAAGATCATTTCAGATTTTTTTAATGAGATCTTATTGTCAATTTCCTTTGATCATTACATCATGTAAAATCACTTAGCAGACCTAGGACACATGCCACATTTACTTTCAGGGCAAAAGTAGAGGAAGTGAGAAAAATTCCTATTGATACTCTTAATTTATTAAATATAAATTTTTCTTATCATTTTCCTCAGTATAGCTTTTAATCCCTCCTGACATATTATCCTCTGGAAATGTGCAAAGCTTCTTTTTTTTACATAGATTTTACATTAATGTTAAAATGGGGGTAGTCTTTGTAAAACTGTATTTATTTGCAAATAGCATGATAGTTTATTTAGAAAAGTCTATGAAATCTACAAAAAAGCTATTGGAACCAATAAGTTTGATAAAGATACAAAATATGAGATTAATATACAAAATCAACTATATTATATATATATATATAGGAATAAACAGACTTTGATACTAAAACAAAATAATGCACAATATTATAAAAAATGTAAAACAGGAAAAATTCTGACAAGAGTGAATACTTACACACTGAAAAATGTGAACTGTGCTGAAAAAAATTAAAGTTAACTTGTGTAATTTAAAGAAATATGCTATACTAATGGGTCAAAAGAACAATAGTATCTGGGTACTGTATATACAACAATTAGGAGTTCCCTTGTGACGCAGTGGGTTAGGAATCCAGCATTGTCACCACAGCAGTTTATATATATATATAAATTGTTATATATGTAACAATTAAAATTTGGTATACAATGGTATCTTGGTCTGTTCAGGTTCCTACAACAAAATACTAAAGAGTATGTAGCCTACAGATGACAGAAATTTGTTTTACACAGTTCTAAAGGATGGAAAATCCAAGATCAAGGTGCCAACAGATTGGAGGTCTGGTGAGAGCCCGCTTTCTTAGATAACCATCTTCTTACTCTGCCTTTTCGTAGTGGAAGGTGCAAGCTAGCTTTCTGGGAATACTTTTAGAGAGCAAATCATGAGGGCTGCAATCATGAGGGCTCTACTATCAGGACCTTTTCATCTCCCAAAAGCCCTACCTCCTAATACCACCATACTGTGGACTAGAATTTCAGTATATTAATTTGGAGGGACACAAACATTCAGTCCATATCAAAAGACAATGTATGTCATTTTTTTCAATCTTGTACCCCAGAGCCAAATAATATTTCCATTATTTACTGATAAAATATATTTATATTAATAAAATAAATTTTAATTTTTATACAAGTTAGTGATACAAACATGTATGACTTACCAAAATTTTAAAGAACAGAATTTGGAATGATGGACCTTGAAGACAAGTTTATCATATCAACTGTTGTTCGGTACCTTGATGGTCCGTTATTGCTTGTTTTGATGGTGATGATGAATTTTTAGGTATTAGTATGTCCGATAAATTTTGAAAAGCTTGAACTCATAGTATTATATAATCTAAGAAGAAACATACTTTCCATTTGACATATTTTCTCCCTTCCTTCCTTCTTCCTTTTCTTCTACTTCCTTCCTAATATTGTATCCAGTTCTCTCTCTCTCTCTTTGAAAAAAAATCAAAAAATGGCTTTCTTCCTCCCAAAAGAGTAACATCATGATTTATATTTGTGGAACATTCATATTGTTAAAGCCTTTAGAGTAAATCTTAGCCAGTACTGAGGAAGTGAACTTCATACTGATAGCTAGGAACACCTGGTGAATCCTCCATTCTTTCCTCTGAAATGTTACAAATAGAAATCATCATGTGAGAAATGTGGTTAGCCATCTCTTAGAATTTAGAAAGACAGTTATCAATATTCTGATTATGTTTAGGGCTAAAAAAATGACTACAAACCAAGCATTTACATTAACAGAAAAATTCTTTCAAATCATAACCCATTAGAAATAATGATGTTTTGAAAAAACTTGATATTGTTTTGTGTAGAATCCAGAAATCATTAGAAAATAATAAAAGGAAATACTTTCATCATTTTTGTTGTTGTTTCTTATACTTTAAATTCACTATTAAGTATTAGTGTAGAAAGATAATACATTATATCACTGTTACATGAAGCTTTCCTTTGATGGTCTCATTTTTTTTTCTCTTCTAAGTTTTCTTCTCATTATGCACGATTCTTGTCTATACTTTCATCTCCTTGATGAATTTGCTTCCAGGTAATAGTAACATGAATTTAAATCAGAAAAACATCTCATTCTAAATTAATAAATTATTCCGTTTTGAAATAAATTGACACATTGGGATTTTGGTTCAAGAAGTCAGTCTTTTGGGCTCCTTAACACCCTCTAACTTGGTAAAGTAGAATAAATGAAACTGCATACATGTGGATCACACTTGACTTGGTCTTGTCCCAGTAAATGAATTTCCAATATTAACAGTTTGCATAAGGGACTACGTTTTTCTGCAAGTGTTTTCATATCCCTTAAGTTGCAATGATATGCAGTGTACATTGAAGACATTTGAGAGTTTTCCTTTTCTCTCTCCATTTCATATTTCTTAAGTTTTCAGCCTCCTAACTTTGTATTTTTTATCTTCAGAATTAAATTCATTCTGTAGGTTTTGTTTTTTGGTATATGCTCACATTTTCTGATATCTATTTAAAGGGGCATATTCATGAAGTATTACTTTTCTTCTCAAGCAAGGTGATTGAACTCCTATGGCATAAACAAAGTCTATGTTTGCCTTTGGTATGACAAAAAGGCTTCCCGATTTCTTCAGGCCACAAAACAGACATTTCACCTTATTATTTCACCTCTTAAGAAGGTGAAATAATAGTTCTCTGTGTACACTCCAAATTCTAATGCTGATTTCCCTGACTCAATGTTTATATTCCTCTGTTTTCTTCCATATTATCTTTCCTCCTCCAAAGAAACAAAAATCTTTTGCTAATTGCACAAAAATTACTAGGCAATTACTAACACTAGTTCCTCAATACATCTACTTGATTGCATCCTACTCAGTAAACAAATGGGAAGCTGAAGAAATGTGTACATATTAGTAAAAGAAAGTCTATAATTTCTAGTCACAGAATTTATTATTTGTGAGCAATCTTAACATTATCCAGAAGGATAAATATTTCCAAATGATAAAATTTACATTGACTTACTTTCCCTCAAATTATAATATTAATTAGAGAAGATCATATTTTAACTATTTAAGATTAAGTTTTTACACCTCCCCCAATAAAATGATTAGAAAGAAACAACTTTAAAAATCTTAATACAAGCGAAGTCATTTTCAATGTTTTTGAAACTTGCCAGGCAATTACACTAGGTTTATTTGGCAAGTATGTGCTCAGGACACCTTTACCAGTATTTCTTTGAACAGCCTATCTATGATGAATACAATATTGACAGTATTGGGAAAACTGGGTGATTAGTATAGCATAAATATTTAGGGCTTCTTTTTCTGCTTATTTTTTAAATTTTTGCTTTTGTTAGTGTTTGGATTAATCTAAAACTTGCATTTCATATTCATATGGAAGAGTAATAGCAATGACTGGAGAAACAAATAGCTAAAAAAGAAAAACTTTTTCACATAGGTAATATCATCCAGACTGAGAAATGTCACCACGTCCTTTCAAGGAGTTTTCTGCTTTTCTCTCCATATTTATGATTGCCCTTTCACAGTTTTCTCTTTTAGTGCTGAACACCTCAAGGATATGGACAAAAGATAGATAGGTAATACTATAAACATATTCTTTTCAAAAGCCTATGATCACTTCACACCAAATCATTGAACTGAATATATAGATTTACTTCCCTTGCCTCAGAAAATTGCCCCTAGAATTACAGTAGTGGAATTTTTAAGAGATGATTCCACCAAAAAAGGAGAATGTAAATGATGAAAACAGCAACAAAATACAAAAGCTAGACAGCAAATGTAAAAGCGATAACTGACCTAGGAGACACAAGAAAGAAACTAATAGAGGAGAAAGTCAAAATGCTCCCTGACTTGCCTGACAAAATTCACAAAATTCTTAGGAATCAGTGGCCTCACTTTTGCCTAAAAGTGAGCTCAAAGTGTGGCAAAAATCAGAGATAGGTAAATATCTGGAAAAGGAGTGCCCATTTTTTGCACACTGACTGAGAAGGAGCAGGGGATTTTTTTACAGAAAGTAAAAACAGAGCAACTCTGGACTGGAGGCTGCCGTAAATGAATGAGACCAATTATACTATCCCAAGGCCAGTGAGAGAGTATCTGTCAGGACACAGCCTACATATAGGCAGTCTGTGTACACTGCAGAAGAGAAAATGAATGGCTGAAATTGAGGGATTAGCTGTGGTCTAAATGGATTTGTGTCCTCCAAGTCTGGTGTTGAAATCCTAGAGCCACAGGTGATACATTTGAAGGTGGGGCCTTTGGGAGATGATTAGATCATGAGGGTGATGCCCTAATGAATAGGATCAGTGCCCTTATAAAAGGGACCAGAGAGCTTACTTTCCCCTCCACTGTTTAAGGGCACAGTGGAAGGGCACTGTCTATGACTAAGAAGCAGTTCTCCCCAGACACCATACTGAATCTGCTGGCATCATGATCTTGGACTTCTAAGTCTCTTAAATTTTGAGTAATAAATGTTATGTATTAGCCATCTAGTTTGTGGTAGTTTTTTATTTTTTTAAATAGCATCCCAAGCAGACTAAGACAGGATTCTATACCCTACCCCTTCACCGATAGGGCTACAGGTAAGTTGTCCTATTTCTAATTCATATAATATGCAGTATATAAAGCTGTTATATTACTGAAAACTGAATACTATATGCTGGGACCTCCTGTCCTCATTCCCCATTTTCCCTCCAAAACAAATGCTGAGGCCTGAGTTTTAAATGTAGGTAGAAGAGTGAAAGGTTTTTCTTAAGGCACCATTTTTATTCAAAAGTTTAAAAACAAAACAAACCAACCAAACGGAAAACATTCTTTCCTTAAAACATATACACATCTGTCATCTGGGTAAAGATAAGAACTAAGTAATCAATAACTGTTTAAATATAGTCTCACAATGTTTATACTATTTATACTTGAACTGTGCGCAGGCATCAATTAACAGTGTGCACAACCTTTGGTTTATTAATTGCTCTAGTTCCTTTCCATGGATTTTGTGGAATTTTCCTGCTCTCACCGTAATTACTCATGCGTGGTATCCTAGAGACTAACAAGAAAAGTCTGATGGAAATCAGGGATGTAGTGTTAATAACTTTTATTGTATTGCTGTCTTAGCTTGGTTAAGCCGCTATAGCAAAATACTGAGTAGCTTATAAACAACAGGAACTTATTTCATTTCTCAAAGTTCTGGAGGCTGAAGTTCCTGGATCAGGATGGTTGGGAGGACCCTCTCTCATGTCAAGACCTAATACTGCATCCTTGTATGGTAGAAGCTTGGTGGGATATGTATCTTTTTAAATATTTTATTTCCATTGATATGCATTTTTCCAGTTTTATCCATATATAATTGAATAAACATCATGTAAGTTTAATATGTATAACATGTTTATCGGATACACTTACGTGTTACAGTATAATTACCACTGTAGCATTACCTAACACCATCATGTCACAGAATGCCATTTCTGTTTTGTGATGAGAACCTTTAAGATCTACTCTCTTAGCAATTTTCAAGAATATAATACTGTATGTTTAATTATATTCACAATGCTAAGCATTAAATGCCCAGAATTTTATCATCTTGTAGCTGGAATTTTGTACCCATTGACCAATGAGGTTCTGACTTTTGAGTTTATAATATAAAGAGGCAATAACCATGTGTCACATCATACTATTTTATTGCATCTTTTTACAATTAATACTGGTTTGATTTTTATTTTTTATCCTTCTGGGCTTGTTCCCACCTTTGTTAATCAGGGAAAATTATATTACCGATCTCATGAGGTTATTGTGAGGTTAAATAGGATGATGGAAATAAAGTGTTTAGAACAGTGCCTGGCACAGAGCAACTGCCTATGTGAAAGAAAGCCTTGCTCCCTGATGAGACCTGGGTTTCAGTGACATTTAGACTAAGGAAGATAAGGGCTGGAATCCCATATCCCCCACACCCTGGCTGTGTGATCTCCAACAAAACCTTAAATCACCTGAAGCTCCATTTTTTTTCATGTGTAAAATAGACATTATCTCAGGTATTTGTTGAATAATTCAATTTTTAAAAATACACTTTTGTATATATGGAAATTATTATGATATTACTTTTAAGTTCTATAAATTTAATGCATTGCATTAAAGGATTTCATGATCTATACAATCACTGAATTTCAAAAATGTAGTCATAATGTATTTCTTTAATATTCTATGAGATTGTTGATAATTTTCTTTGACATTCATAAGTGATATTGACCTATAGTATTGTTTTATTGTTACATTAATTACCCTTTAGTATACTCCCATACAAACTGAAAAGTTTCCTTTCTTTTCTATTCTCTGAAACAGTTTATCTGTCATTTTACACTCTGATCTTTAAAGACTAAAAAAATTCCCCTCAGGAAAAAATATGAGTCTTGTGTATTTTGCTGAGTTCTTTAAAATTGTTTTCTATTAAAAAAACTGTTTATACTCTCTGTATCTTCTGGTCGCAGTTTTTATATCCTACATTTTCTCTAAAGAATACATTTCACCTGGGTTTCCATATTATCTATATATAGGGAGAGATTTTAAGTTGTTTCTCTTTTTTAAATTGTCTTTGTTCTGTGAGCTTCACTTGCTCTTTCTTAATTCCGTATTTCTACTTTTAACACCTTGTTGAATATTAGACTTCCTAGGGTTGGTCTAGTGTGTTCATCTTTGCTTTAATTTTAAAAATAACATAAGTGTAATTATTCCATATTGTAATTATTATTTCTTTCATTTTTAAAGACATTTCATTCACTTTTTATGGTGCTTTATACTTTTGTGAATTAATAACATATTGTAAATATTTCACATTTTAAAATTTCTAAATAATAGTATTTTCCAACTTTCCAATTCTAATAATTCAGAAATTATAAAAATTTACTTCCAAGATAAATTATTATAGCTAATAATATATTTCTAAGAAATTATTAGTAGTCTGTGAAATTAAACTGGTAAAAATAAGTAATTTTATAAATACATGTCTCAAATAATGTAATTTTATTATAAAATTTGTGATCTCTCCTTATTTATTCATAAAGTCATTCATTCAAGTCATTGTTTATTAGGACTTACCATGTTTAAGTTTCCATCCTTACTATATTGTTTTTATAATTTAAAAAAACCTGGCAAAATGATGAAATTCGTAAAACAGATCAGTTTTATAACACTGTCTGAGGCATCACTCAGTATGCAGCCGACCACATCTTTTCTAGTATGCACTTAGTTTTGCACAAAAATTGATCTATGGTTAGATTTTCCATTATCTGAAATGAATCCCTTTGAAGCAAATTTGGCTATGCACAAAAAAAAAAAAATCTGAGACCTGGACCTCTGATTGCTTTGAAATAGTATTCATTCTCTTAGCCTTGCACTGAAAAAAAGTGTATCACATTATTGTAAGAATGTTTTCTGACTCTTTGTGGAGCATTTCTTTGAAGCAGTCTCAACATATTTCCAGAGAAGCAAATTATTATCTTGAGAATGGACATTTTTTCTTTCATCTTCGTCTTGTTTCTTTCAGTGAAATAAAAACAAATAATAAAATGGCAGACTTTATCTCTACATATCCTGGAACTTACTCCACAGTTAATAAAATGCATCAGTGGAACCATGCACATGCAATTCACTGGTCCAGCTGGTTGACAGAGGGACATAATGGCCTTTTGAAGACTCTGTTTCAGCTAAGTGGTAATACTTTGTGGGGCCAGGGACTTGGTCATCAAAATTCTATAAGTGCTTTTAATCAGTGTCTGCATATGTTGCTGTTTTTCTCATAGCTAGAATGGATAGGTTCAGGAATCAAGAGTGGAAACGAGAGTAGCTGACTCACATTCATGCCTGGTAAACCACTGGCAAAATATTTACTTCCTGTCCCCATGACCTTAGGCTCTCCTGCTTTAGTGACTTCCAAAAGGAGAAATGCTTGCTTCAAGAGACAAAATGACTCTGCTGGTGAGAAATCACAACTGTTGCTTTCCATGTTGACCTCCTCATGCCTCTAAATTAGGCAAAGAAGGGAGTTAATGTACTGGGTGGGATATTGATTCTGATTGTCAAGGGGAAATTGGACTGCCTATAAAACTTTAATCACTATTATAGCTAGCAAAGCCAAATTTCACAAAAACAGAGCAAAACGAATAGTGCTGGTTTAGTTTACTTAAGTTATGTTAACATTGACTAATAGCAGTAGAAAAATAAACCTATAATAAATAAAAGGCAAAATGAAACATTTTAGCCATGACTTTCAGGAGTACTGAATATGATAAAGTACTATAACATTTCAAACATAATTTTTTAAGTGACTCCATACCTCTAGGCTGTTTTGAATTTGTAATTATTTTTTCCTAAACAAAAGCGTTATATGTATTATGGTACAAAGCATTATGATAAAGAAATGCATATTATGCATGTTAATGTCTATTAATACTCATTTTATATATATTAATCCTGTTTATGGATATTCCATTAAATATGGTCATGAATTAATTATAACTTATCATGAGGCTAGGATTTCATAATCAAAATGAATTTCTGAGCATATTGTCCTGACCCCCATGTGGTGTATAAATTTGTTCAACATATTGGGCAAATGCCCATCCCACTCTGTTTAACCACAGACATAAGAGTAAATCCACTCCAGAGAAATTTTAGTCCGTTTATTTCTGTTATATTTCGAATATTATCATCCTGATGCAGAATTGTCTTCAACAAAATTTCTACCCATTACTTTTTTAGTCCTCTCATCTTGGGTTTTATTCAATATATCTAATTCCTCTTGAAGTAGTCTCCATTTGATTATTAAAAATAATCCTCAATTAAATAATCCCTCCTAATTTTTCTCTTCAACAAGCAAAGCTCATTTCATGTACATAAACTTTTATTTTCCTCTTTGGGTACACAACCCTGTTCATATTTTTGGGGACATATTTTGTGTTAGTTTGGCACTTTTTTCAAGTTTAATGCTCAGATTGCAATGTAAAATTCCAAAGATGAAATAATTCTCATATCTCTCACATATATTTTTATGTATAATGTATATTTTATATGTGTATATATTATCTATACACATTTCATGTCAAGAAACTGTGACCTAGAGAAGAACATGATCAAAGTTCACATGCCTGCTACATGGTAGAACTGAGACTCAGAAAGAATTGTTAGTTGACACATATTGATTCCTATCCAAAGATTCCTCACTGGACATGTAACTTCTGCCCTAAAATTGTGAGACAGACGAGTTGCAAGATATTTTCCTCTCCTGGCTGTAAGTGCTGTCATGAGGTCAAATCTCCATTGGCATGCCTGAAGAAGTTGCATCCAAAATGGCACATACACCCAAGCAACTGTAGTAATTTAAAGTAACATGCAGTGATTAATGATTAGAGACTGGGAGAGCATGCTTATGAGTGGACCATGAGGTTGGTGGAATGACAGCGGATAAGAATTTAAGTTTGGGTAAAGTAAGAAGTGTTAATATGGGTAGGAAGACTCTCTTTTTTTTTTTTTTTCTTAATGGATTTTATTTCAATTATAGGTGTACATAAATCATCACAAGTCAATTTTACAGATTTTGTATTCCAAACCCCTAGTGCATCCCCCCACCCCCAGACTGTCTTATTTGAAAAACCAAGGTTTTCCAAAGTCTGTGAGTCATTGTCTGTTCTGCAAAGAGTGCTGCAATGAACGCTGGAGTACATGTGTCTTTTCGAGTCATGGTTTCTGCTGGATAGATGCCCAGGAGTGGGATTGCTGGATCAAATGGTAATTCTATTTTGAGTTTTCTGAGGAATCTCCATACTGTTTTCCACAGTGGCTGCACCAATTTGCATTCCCACCAACAGTGTAATAGGGTTCCTTTTTCTCCACACCCTCAACAGCACTTATTATTTGTAGACTTTCTGATGATGGCCATTCTGACTGGTGTAAGGTGGTACCTCATAGTGGTTTTGATTTGCATTTCTCTAATGAGGAGTGATGTTGAACATCTTTTCATGTGTTTATTTGCCATCTGCATGTCTTCTCTGGAGAACTGTCTGCCTAGATCCTCTGCCCATTTTTTGATGGGGTTGTTTGTTTCTTTGGTGTTGAGCTGTAGGAGGTGTTTGTAAATTTTGGAGATTAATCCCTTGTCAGTTGAATCATTTGCAAATATTTTCTCCCATTCTGTGGATTGTCTTTTCGTTTTGTTCAGGGTTTCCTTTGCTGTGCAGAAACTTTGAAGCTTAATTAAGTCCCATTTGTTTATTTCTCTTTTTATCGTCCTTACTCTGACACATGGATCTGAGAAGATGTTGCTATCATTTATGTCAGAGAGTGTTTGGCCTATGTTTTCCTCTAAGAGTTTTATAGTATCTGGTCTTATATCTAGATATTTAATCCACTTTGAGTTTATTTTTGTGCATGGTGTTAGGAAGTGTTCTAGTTTCATTTTCTTACATGTAGCTGTCCAGTTTTCCCAGCACCACTTATTGAAAAGGCTTTCTTTTGTGCAATGTATATTCTTGGCTCCTTTATCATAGATTAGTTGACTATAGATGCGTGGATTTAATTCTGGGCTTTCTATCCTGTTCCACTGATCTCTGTTTCTGTCTTTGTGCCAGTACCATACGGTTTTGATGACTGTAGCTTTGTAGTAGAGTCTGAAGTCAGGGAGCCTGATTCCTCCAGCTCCATTTTTCTTTTTCAGGATGTCTTTGGCTATTCTGGGGTTTTTGTGTTTCCAGACAAACTTTGAAATATTTTGTTCTAGTTCTTTGAAAAAGGTCATTGGTAATTTGATAGGGATTGCATTGAATGTGTAGATTGCCTTGGGTAGTATAGTCATTTTGATAATATTGACTCTTCCAATCCAAGAGCATGGTATGTCTTTCCACCTGTTTAAGTCATCCTTGGTTTCTTTCATCAGCGCCTTATAATTTTCTGAGTACAGGTCTTTGTGTCTTTAGGCAGGTTTATTCCTAAGTATTTGATTCTTTTTGATGCGATGGTAAGTGGGATTGCTTCTCTAATTTCTCTTTCTGATCTTTCATTGTTGGTGTATAGAAATGCAGTTGATTTCTGTGTATTAATTTTGTATCCTGCAACTTTGCCAGATTCATTGATGAGCTCTAATAGTTTTCTGGTAGAGTCTTTAGGATTCTCTAGGTATAGTATCATGTCGTCTGCAAAATGTGATAGTTTTACTTCTTCTTTCCCAATTTGGATTCCTTTTATTTCTTTTTCTTCTCTGATTGCTGTAGCTAGGACTTCCAGAACTATGTTGAATAGTAGTGGCGAGAGTGGACATCCCTGTCTTGTTCCTGATCTCAGCGGGAATTCTTTCAGCTTTTCACCATTGAGAATGATGCGAGCTCTGGGTTTGTCATAGATGGCCTTGATTATGTTGAGGTAGGTTCCCCCATGCCCACTTTCTGAAGGGTTTTTATCAGAAATGGGTGTTGGGTTTGTCAAAGGCTTTTTCTGCATCTATGGAGAGGATCATATGGTTTTTATCTTCAGTTTGTTAACGTGGTGTATCACACTGATTGATTTGCGGATACTGAAGAATCCTTGCATCCCTGGGATAAATCCCACTTGATCATGGTGTACAATCCTTTTAATGTACTGTTGGATTTGGTTGA
>PVHT021183530.1:2897705-3094252 GCA_004024745.2 Catagonus wagneri | reverse complement strand
TCTATGTTCATCAGTGAGATTGGCCTGTAATTTTCTTTTTTTGTGGTATCTTTGTCTGGTTTTGGTATCAGGGTGATGGTTGCCTCATAGAATGAGTTTGGGAGTGTCCCCTCTTCTGCAATTTTTTGGAATAGTTTCAGAAGGATAGGCGTTAGCTCTTCTCTAAATGTTTGATAGAATTCACCTGTGAAACCATCTGTTTCTGGACTTTTGTTTGTTGGAAGTTTTTTAATGACAGTTTCAATTGCAGAACTTGTGACTGGTCTATTCATATTTTCTATTTCATCTTGGTTTAGTCTTGGGAGATTGTACTTTTATAAGAATGCATCCATTTCATCTAGGTTTTTCATTTTATTGCCATATAGTTGCATATAGTAGTCTCTTATGATCCTTTGTATTTCTGTGATGTCGATTGTTACTTCTCCTTTTTCATTTCTAATTTTATTGATTTGTGTCCTCTCTCTTTTTTTCTTGATAAGTCTGGCTAAGGGTTTATCAATTTTGTTGATCTTTTCAAAGAACCAGCTTTTAGTTTCATTGATCTTTTCTATGGTTTTCTCTGTTTCTATTTCGTTGATTTCTGCTCTGATCTTTATGATTTCTTTTCTTCTACGAACTTTAGGCCTTGCCAGTTCTTCCCTCTCTAGCTGCTTTAGATGTAAATTTAGATTGTTTATTTGAGCTTTTTCTTGTTTCCTGAGGTAGGCTTGTATTGCTATAAACTTTCCTCTTAGAACTGCTTTTGCTGCATCCCAGAGGTTTTGGAGAGTCGTGTCCTTGTCGTCATTTGCTTCTAGGTATTTTTTAATTTCCTCTTTGATTTCTTCAGTGATCCACTGGTTGTTTAGTAGCATGTTGTTTTTGTCTCCACGTATTTGTATTTTTGGCCATTTTTTTCTTGTTGTTGATTTCCATTCTTATAGCATTGTGGTCAGAGAAGATTCTTGAAATGATTTCAATATTCTTAAAGTTACTGAGGCTTGATTTGTAACCCAGGATGTGATCAATCTTAGAGAATGTTCCATGTGCACTTGAGAAGAATGTGTATTCTGTTGCTTTTGGATGGAACGTCCTATACATACATATCTATTAAGTCCATCTGATCTAATGCTTCATTCAGGGCCTGTGTTTCCTGATTGATTTTCTGCCTGGATGACATGTCCATTGCTGAAGTGGGGTGTTAAAGTCCCCCACTCTGATGGTGTTATTGTTGATTTCTCCTTTTAAGGTTGTTAGCAATTGCCTTATATATTGTGGTGATCCAATGTTGGGTGCGTAGATATTTAAAATTGTTATATCTTCTTCTTGGATTGATCCTTTCATCATTATGTAGTGCCCTTCCTTGTCTCTTAAAATGTTTTTCATCTTAAAGTCTATTTTGTCTGATAGGAGTATTGCTACTCCGGCTTTCTTTTGATGCCCGTTTGCATGGAATATTTTCTTCCATCCTCTCACTTTCAATTTGTATGTGTCTCTAGAAGTGAAGTGGGTCTCTTGAAGACAGCATAAATATGGGTCTTGTTTTTATATCTTTTCGGCTAGTCTATGTCTTTTGGCTGGGGCTTTCATTCCATTAACATTTAAGGTAATTATTGATATATATGTCTTTATTGCCATTTTATTAACTGTTTGGGATTTTTGTTGCTCTTTTTTTCTTCCTTTACTCTCTTGTTGTCTCTTCTCACAAGATGGCTATCTTTAGTGTTTATTTGAGTTGATTTTTCTTATTTGCTTGTGTATCAATTGTAGATTTTTGGTTTGCGGTTACCCTGAAGTTTTGATATAGGTGTCTATATATAACTGAGATTGTATTAAGTTGTTGGTTTCTTAATTGCATGTGGTTCTCCAGTGACCTGCATTTGTGCTCTCTTCTCATGATTTCTGATTTTGGTAGCATAATTGTGCATGTATGATTTAGTATCTTTACTGTATATATGCCTTTACTGGTGAGGCTTGTCATTTGTGGTGTTTTTGATTCTGGTTGTGTCCTTTTCTTTTCTGCCTAGATAAGTTCCTTTAGTATTTGTTGTAAAGCTGGTTTAGTGTTGCAGAAATCTCTTAGCTTTTGCTTATCGGTAAAGGTTTTAATTTCTCCTTCAAATATGAATGAGAGCCTTGCTGGGTAAAGTAATCTTGGTTGGAGGTTTTTCCCTTTCATCACATTTAGTATATCATGCCACTCCCTTCTGGCCTGTAGGGTTTCAGCTGAAAAATCTGCTGATAACCTTATTGGGGTTCCCTTGTATGTCATTTGTTTCTTTTCCCTAGCTGCTTTCAGTATTTTCTCTTTTTCCTTAATTTTGGTCATTTTGATTAATATGTGTCTGGGGGTGTTCCTCCTTGGGTTTATTTTATATGGTACTCATTGCACTTCCTGGATTTGAGTGAGTGGTTCCTTTCCCATATTAGGAAAGTTTTTGGCTATAATCTCCTCGAATATTTTTTCTGTCCCCTTCTGTCTCTCTTCTCCCTCTGACACCCCTATAATACAGATGTTGGTGCATTTAACATTATCCCAGAGTTCTCTGAGACTAGATCATTCCCTTTCAGTCTTTTCTCTTCCGCATTAGTGATTTCCACTAATCTGTCATCCACCTCACTGATGCGTTCTTCTGCCTCCTGTATTCTACTGTTGGCTGCTTCTAAGGGATTTTTTATTTTGGTTATTGTATTTTGCATCTCTTCTTGTTTAATTTTTACAGCTTGTATTTCTTTGCTCAGTGTTTCCTGTAATTTATCAATCTTTGCCTCCAGGCTATTTCCAATGCCTTTTATCATCTTCAGTAGCAACAGTCTAAAGTCTCTTTCTGGGAGGCTGATAATCTCCTCATCACTGAGCTGTTTTTCTGGGCTTTTCTCTTTCTCCCTTATCTGAGTTAGAGTTTTCTGTCTTTTCATTTTTGTAGGTTTTTGTTGTGGTGACCTTTATGTCCACAGTAGAGTCAGTAGCCTCTCTTAGTTCAGGTGTTTGCCTCCCCTGTGGCTAAAGTTGTTATGGAGGGGCCTTGCTGTAGGCTTCCTGATGGGAGGGAGTGATACCTGCTCACTGGTAGGTAGGGTTGATTCCTATCCCTCTGATGGATGGGGCTTTGTCTCTGGATGAGATTAGAGGCTGGCTGTGTGCCTGAGGGGTCTTTGGGCAGCCTATTTACTGATGGGTGGGGCTGAGATCCAACCTGAATTGTTGTTTGGCCTGGGGCTTCTCAGTGCTGATGGGGAGGGGGAACCAGGTTTTCCCAGAAATGGCCACCTCCAGAGAAATGCAGGCTGCTGAATGTCCTGGAGAGCTTCACCTCCAATGCCCTTCCCCCACAACAAGGCACAGTCAGGCCTGTTTTCCCAGGAGATCCTCCAGGAATTGCAGTCAGGTTCCACCCAGATTCCTCTGGAGACTGCTTTGCCCTGGGACCCAGTGCATGCAAAGTCCGTGTGTGCCTTTCAAGAGTGGGGTCTCTGTCTCCCCCAGTCCTGTGGAGCTCCTGCACACAAGCCCCTCTGGCCTTCAATGCCAGATGCTCCAGGGGCTCTTTCTCCTTGTGCCTGATCCCCAGGCGTGGGGATTTGACCTGAGGCTCAGAACTCTCAGTCCTGTAGCTGAGTGTCTGTGATGCAGTTACTTTCCAGTCTGTGGGGCTTCCCACCTGGAAGGTATGGGGTTGCTTCTATCGCGTAATCGCCCCTCCTACCTCTTGATGTTGTCTCTGCTGTGTCTTCTGGAGCAGAGTATCTTTTTTGGAAGTTTACAGTCCATTTGGTTGAAGGTTGCTCAGCATTTGGTTGTAGTTTTGCTGTTATTTGGGAGAGAAGTTGAGCTCCAGTCCTTCTATTCCACCATCTTAATCCAATCTCGGAAGACTCTCTTTTGGTTCAGAATTTAACTGCCTTTTGGTAACATCATAAACCAGTCATAATTCAATACCAAGATGATCCTAGAATCTTGAAAATGTGATGAGTGTCTTAAATAAAGATGTAAAAAATCCTTTGGCAGAGTATGGAGAAAATGATCTAATAACTCAAAACTTTGGCATCAAGAATGGATCCATTGTGTCAGAGAACCCACAAGATGACCTTGTTCCTTGAGAAGGCCAAAGAGCCCTCTACTCACTGAGCTCAGAGGAATTTTTCTGGCGAAATATACACTGATGTTGTTTAGGTTGGCATGCTCATTTCTGTAAGTCACAGCTGATGGTTGAGATAGTCTTGTGAAAATGGTAGGCTCCCTGTTTTTAATTCAGATGATAAATTCTAAAATAGAAGATATCTGGTTGCATTGCTTAACTTTTAGAGACAAAGTCGATATACTTACTCTAAAGATGGACTGGCAATCAGAAGTCAATATATCTGGTGTCTTTTTTTTTTAATGAATTTTATTACAATCATAGGTGTACAAAAATCATCACAATATCTGGTGTTCTAAGGGGTAGAATAGATGAAAATGTTTCAGGTAATTAAAGATCTTACCTTAAGAATTACTACATAAATATTTTACTTGATCAAAAGCTTATATCTGTTTTCATTGCCTATTGCAGTATAACAAGAGTTCCTGCCATTCAAATATTAAAATTAAATCTACAATGAAGGCAGAATAACAAATCTGATAGAGAAAGTAAACACATTTGATGGTCTTGCTCAGTATTATTACAATATAGATCACTACTTGCAGAAACCAAGTATTAATGTTATTGAATAGTTTATGAAAAATTGTCTTAAGGAATTTAGCAATGCATACATTGAGTGTGAAGTTTCAACTGCTGAGGAAAGATACAGAAAGAGAAAGAGGGAGTTCCTGTCATGGCTAAGTGGTTAACGAATCTGGTTAGGAACGATGAGGTTGCGGGTTCGATCCCTGGCCTCACTCAGTGGGTCTTAAGGATCTGGTGTTGCCGTGAGCTGTGGTTTAGGTTGCAGACGTGGCTTGGATCCCACATTGCTGTGGCTGTGACCGTTGAGTGGCAGCTACAGCTCTGATTAGACCCCTAGCCTGGGAACCTCCATATGGTGTGGGCGCAGCCCTAGAAAAGGCAAAAAGATAAAAAATAAAAATAAAAAAAGAGAAAGGACTTGAATAGATGTTTCTCCAAAGTGAGAAAAGCCAGACAGTGAGATACCAACATCATATGGTATTACTTACATGTGGAATCTAAAAAGACATAATGAACTTCTTTGCATAGCAAATACTGACTCACAGACTTTGAAAAACTTATGGTTACCAAAGGAGACATGTTGATGGGTGGATGGGATGGGCTTGGGGTTTGGGATGGAAATGCTATAAAATTTGGTTGTGATGATCATTGTACAAATATAAATGTAGCAATATTTGTTGAATAATTGTGAAAGGAAGGAAGGAAGAAAAGGAAAAAGAAAGAAAGAAAGAGGGAGAGAAAGAAAGAAAGGAAAAAAGCATTGGCAAGAAGGTGGATAAATTGGATATTTTGTTCACTGTTGATGAGAATGTTAATGGTGCAAGCTGCTATGGAAAACAGTATCAAAGTTGCTCAAAAAATTAAATATAGAAAAACCATATGAAACAGTATTTTCACTTCTGGGCATATACCGAAAGAAATGAAAACAGCATCTTAAAGAGATGTTCGGTACACCCTTATTATTGCAGCGTTATTTGAAATAGCCAAAATGTGGAAGTAACCCGTGTCTATCGATGGATAAATGGATAAACAAAACATGTGATATATGCACAATTTAATATTATTCAGCCTTTAAAATGGAGTAAACTCTGACATGTGCTACAGCATGGATTAACCCTCAGGACATTTTGCTAAGTGAAATATGCCAATCACAAGAGAACAAATACTGTATGATTCCACTTATATGACGTAACTAGAGTAATCAAATTCATAGAGACAAAAGTAGAGAAATAGTTGACAGGGGCTGAAGTTAGGAGGGAACTGAGAGTATTTTACAATAAGTACAGAATTTCAGTTCTGCAAGATGACAAGACTTCTACATATGGGTTACTGTAATGATTGCTCAGAGATGTGAATGTATCACTCAAGAGACAATATAAATGCTCCTGACAGAAACAGGTAACTACTTTCAATTGATATACTTGTGGTTCCATGGTATACTATCAAAATTTCTCTTTTTAAATTAAGGCATTGATTCTTCTTGCTAGAAGCAGCAGTATCCCAAGACTCTTAGCCAAATCGCTCTGTAGAGATTTCTCTTAGCCTTGTCCAAGCTTGTGCCAACTTCTGGGAACAGCCTGCAGTGACTATTCATTAGGGAATATAAATGTTCACCCACTTTGCCTTTAGGTGGGACAACTCTGAGGGGTATCCTAGTTCTAGAAGTTTTTGTGGAATCATCTGAAGTCTTTGCTACAACATCTGGGTTTTCCAATAATTTCTCTTCTACTCCTTTCACTTCTCCACAGTCTTTCATCACAAATGCATTTTCCAATAAACTTCCTGACAAACCTTCTTCTTTTGGGTCTTGTCCTTTGACCCAAAACAAAGGTCGATATCAGGATCCTATACATGATTCTGCTACCATTTCTCCCAACTTCCCAGTATATTTTCATGAAGATACATAGAATTATTGAAATACCAGGATGAACAATGTAACCTGATGAAATATGAAAACTGACCAAAATCTGTGGGGAATTTTTATGAACTTCACATTGAGGTGATTAATTGCAAGATATAATCTAACAAAACATCAAGCAGGAAAAGCAATAAGACTAAAACTTCTTAACTGCAACCCGAAAGAAGAGGTAGATGGCTAGAAACTTAGTCAACCAACTGCATTAGAATTATTTTGCCAGAATGTTGTGTCGTTTTTTTTTTTTATTTGAGTTACTTTCAGAGGAACTGATCTTTCCAGTTATTTGAAAATCAAAATGTCAGTTGTTGCTACATAAATACAGAGAAGTAGTAGGAGGGGAGGGGTGGTACTATAATGCTTTGTGGATTATGGAGTCAATTTAAGACAGATATTGATGATACATGGTGGGTAAGTCTCATAAATTTCTACTCCATCAATCAATTAACACTTAAATGATAACTAAAATCAAATATTTTACATCAGGTGAAAAAATGATTAAAATATCTTAAGTATGCTTCCAAATAATTTGAAGAGATGGAAAGAACTGCTTTTATTTCTACAAAGTCAGGATAGACATGCTGTTTGTATCTGAGCAATGGATAGTTTATTGAAAATCCAGAAGAAATTTCTTTTTAGAAGCTCCCATATGCCTACATATTTTATGCTTTTATTTGCATTTTACTTGTGTTGTTAACAGATGCTTGCCTTCAAATGTGGAGATTATTTGATACACTTGAAAAGGGCATTATTCCACCACCGTTTTGGAGAATAGAAGATCTTACAATGTGGGATGTAATACATCTTCACTCATTTGGCTTTCTTAATATTATCTCTACTTATAACTTAGTTAAAATTCAAGGCAATAGTAAATAAAATAAAAATGGCTTGTCAATTTTGTGATATTAAATTTAATGATGGAGGCTGTTTACAGAAATGTTTGCAATTTGAATTTTGCTTTTTTATTTGAATGATTTTACTTTCTCATTCAGCAAGCCAAAATTTGATTTTTGGGTATCACCTAATTCAAAAGAGAAGGCCTTGGATTCAGTATTTTATTGAAACATATTTCTATAATCAATTTTTTTTAAGGAAAGTCAGTTATTATCTGATTCTCTGAGTTATTTAGGAACATGTCATGAAAATTGGGTAGTTGCAAACTGAACAAAGCCAGGAAATTGATGATATCTCTATTTTGAGGAACTGTGTGATTTTACAAAGAAAAGTTGTAAAAGGGTTATTTGCAACTCCAAGACTAGAGAAATAATATAGAATGCTCCAAAAGTACTTCAGTGCCTGGTAATGATATACACACAATCTCTGTCCTTGTTGGGCATTTCCAAGACAATCAATACGTAGTTCTTTTATTAAAATTTAATAAATGATAATGATATTTTCCTTATTATAAATTTAACAATTTAAAAACACGTACATAAAGAGTTCCCCTTGTGGCACAGTGGGTTAAGGATTTGTTGTTGTCACTGCTATGGCTCAGGTCACTGCTGTGGTCTGCGTTCAATCCCTGGCCTTAGGACTTCCATATGCCATGGGCACAGCCAAAAAAAAAAAAAAAAAATATATATATATATATATATATATGTATATTATATATATATATATTTAATATATATATTTAGTATATATATTAAAATGTGGCTTTATGTGTTGTCCTTGTCCTAGTGTAAGTTCAAAAAAGAATTTCCAGGCTCATAGAGAGGTGAAGAGAAAGAAGAGTTTATTGAGATAAGAAACACTGCTAGCATGTTCATGTCACTGATGCTTAGTTGTGTTTAACTAGGTGTTCTGGAAGCCTGTCCCTCCAGAGGGAGTCTTAAAAGTTGGGGTCTAGATATGGGGTTCAAACCCTTTGCTCCTCAGAGAGAATCTAGGAGTTGGGGTCCATCCCAGTTATATGGGCTGTGGCAGCACTGGGGTTTATGTCTCACCCTTTCCTACTGCTTTCAGTGCATGTTTTTCTCATCTGTAGCTAGTTTCTGGATTTCTTTCAGATGGCATTGTTCCTTCTGTAGCCATACATCCAGTGTGTCTGTGGGAGGGAGGAAACTCATAAGTCTCCTGTCACCATCTTGATCAACTCCTCCTGATATATGTTAAAGTTATTTACTTAAATGGAGCTTAAGAACTTCCAATCACAGGGGATTTCTCTGGTGGTTTAGTGGTTAGGATCGGCACCTTCTCTGCTGAGGTCCATGCTCAATCCTTGGTCTGGGAATTGAGATCCCACATCAAGCCCCATTGCACATTTGCAGCCAAAAATTAATTCATTTTTTAAAAAAGAACTTCCAATTAAAAAATACAAATTTTCTTTGGAGATCCAGAAACAGCAATATGTATCTCTTTAAGACAGCTGTCAGGAAGTACCCTGGTGGCCTACCAGTTAAGGATTCAGCATTGTCATAGCTGTGGCTTACGTCACTGCTGTGGTGAGGGTTAAAACCCAGGCCTGGAAACTTCTGCATGCTGAGGTCATGGCCAAAAAATAAATAAATAAATAAAATTAAATTAAATAAAAGACAGCTGTCATATTATCATGTCTTTTTTTTTTCTGTAAGTGAATTAATGATAGTTTATGTGACATGGCAATAAAGTATGAATTCATCTGAGTCAGCCTTACTGAGTTTCTTTTAGTTGGCAAATACTCTTGCTTATACATACTCTCATTTAAATTTAGCACCAGCAATCTGTGACCAATCACAGATTTCATGATCAAAGCATAGTTAATTGATAGTAATGTTTCCATGTTGTTAAGTAGCAAGACTGTCTTAATTTTGTCCAGCCACATTTCTTCATGCCTTAACTAAGGTGTTGGACATATTTATAGTCTACTCCAGACCCCTGCTGCATCTGCAGTTTACAAGGCACCCCCTGCTCCCCGCCCCCTAGGAGTCACTGTTAGGTGAGAAGAACAGATTGAATGCACGAGAGAATAACACCTGCATCACTTCATTTGGACATGAATGTCATCAAGCAATAATGTAATGAAATATTGGTGGGGTGGTCTATTTCCCAGCCTGAGAACTCCTAATAGTACCTAAAATACCAGATGAGAACATCTGTTGGAACAAAAATTGAGGGAGTGGCAGAGACTACTGGCTGGTTGTCAAAAATTCCTCATCCACCTCATCATCACAGGCATGTAGTTCAATGTCATTTTTCAGTCATTCTGTCACTCAGGTCTGACCATTTGGCAAGGGCCTAGGTTTTAGGCGGAAGTTACTATTTCTGACCAAGGGCTTTTGAATCTGCAACACACTAGCTCCACAACCCCTTTCCATTTTGCTTCTGCAGTCTTGAGATGGCTACCAGGTCTCTACCATGGAGATGGTGAGGAAGCACTAGGAGAGTGTGGAGAGAGCAGAGGGAAGGGGCCAGAATGTCCAAATCAACAAAGGAAGAGAATTACACACAGACTGGAACATTTTCCCTGAAGCACTACGTGGGAGAGAAGTAAACTCTTAAGCCGTTAACTAGTCTTGAACATCCCTTGTCATAGCAGGTTAGTCTACCCTCAGTAATCAACAGAAAAACAGCAAATTGTATGCTAAACAAACAGTAAATCAAATGATATAATTATATGTAAAACTATAATTGTTTCATAAGCTGGATCCTGAGACCCATGAGTGAAATTAGCATTAGATGAGAGGACTGATTCATCAGAAATATGTATGAACAGAGTTTCTTTATCCTAGGGCCATAGACCTTTACACAAACATGATCAGATGATGACATTTAATTTTGTAAATGGGCCAAAAATCTTGTATAGAAATTCTAGGATACTAAGACATGGGACAGTCCTTTTTATCCTCGAATCAACAATGAAAGCCAGAATTTCATATGGCAACTGAAGTGAAAATATATAGTATTACACTTGTACATAAAGTAAAATTAGCAGTCCTGGCAGTCTTCAGTGGGAAGAGAAATGTAATGCATGGGTACCATTTACATTCATACTATGAAATACAAGTACAAAACACTTTCTTAAGTTTTTGATTATAACATGATTTCATCCGTTACTTGTCAATATATCTTTTCATAGTCCTCCCAAGAATATTCCCGTTAGTGCTGTTTGAGGGACTGACTCCTAAAACCTCCTTACAGTGACTTTTCTGTAATTGTTGCCTTTATCTCTCATGAGATTCAATTTCATGTTTCATCTGCTTCCTCAATTTCCTGTTGTTAAATAGAAAAATGTGTTCTGAACTTCTAAAAAATGCATGGAAATCGACTTCACAAAATGGATATTTTTGCAGGATATAATCCATCTATTAAAGAAAAAAATTTAAAAGCTAAAGATTTTAGTAATGATTTTATAACTGCAGGGCTTTTAAATAGCTTGAAAAAACCTAGATGGTTGAGTAAATGTTTATTTTATATTCTAGATCCTGTTGTTTCCTATGCTATATGCTGAAATAAACTATTTTGTAAGTATTTCATCTGGTAAGTGATCTACCAGGTAATGTCTTCTAAAATTTAAGGGCTAATAATTAACATAGTCATTCATGATAACAAGTAGTTTAGGTAGGGACATACTTTTATTCCTGGTACACTCAGAAGCTTTTGGCAATTAATCCTGAAGCATCCTGTCATAAATATGACCAGGAGTTAAAATAACTCAGATTCACAGTTATTAAAAGACAGGGTCAGAATTCAAAACCAAGCTATTTGACTGTTGAACACATGATTTACACACTACCCCATGTAGTCTCCCCAAAACATACTGATTTAATAAAAGGCCATCATTTTACCCAGAAGGAAATTAAGGGTCATATATAAAAAATGACATCTAAAAATGAACAGTGAAATGATTGTTTCCTTCCTTCTTAGAGCATTTCAATAAGGCTCAGTGTCCCATAATATAAATTTAAAATGTAGGTATCCCTTTATTTAACAAAATATTTTAACAGTAATTTCAATAAATGATTTAAACACATTATTAATATCTGCTTAGTGAAATGCTATGTGAGAATTGGTTTTGAAATATATATGTAATACCTGTATCTGCACTAACAAGCATATAGTTTACTATCAGATATGCAATGAGGTATGTAATAAGTCAAAAGTATTTAAAAAATAAAATCTAAGAATTCCCATTTACACAGTGAGAACACAGGAAAGGAATCATTAAAAAGACTGTTTCAACATCTTAAATGACTTGTGTCATGATGCTATGTCTAGACTTTTATACTTATTATTTAGAAGCAACCAACTCTAGATTTGAATAGAGTAAAAAAAGTGTCTTTACCGTGAAAACATTTATGAAATTATTTGGTGTCAATACAGTGTTTATTTCTTTCTTTGGTAGCTCTACTTTTAGCTGGAATGTGTAGGAGAGAGACATCAGATCCAGTGCCTAAAACGACACTGGACATGAGTGGACAGTAACTCCCTTGAAATCGCCTCAATATCTACACATCATTTTATTATAACCTGGCTTTCGGGAACATTTCACTTTCATTTAACAGGTGAACATGTTAAAAAGTTGCAATATTCTCAACCTTCCCACAATGCATGTCTCCAGTTGTAACTGAATATTTATCCAGCCACTCCCACTCTGCATACTGACTGCTGTTATAGGTCCAGGGTGAGGACTCCTCAGTAGACATCTGGCTGGGGTTCAGTTCAGAGCAGCACAGTTAGTTGGCCTACCAGTTAGTAACATGTGGAGGACATTTTAGCTCCAACCCTTTGCAGCTCTGTTTAGAATGTAGGATTAAAATGTTTTTTAGCTTAGCCAGGTGTTCCTTTGCCAGTTACCAAAACCACACAAACATTCAATCTTACCATCCTGTTATATTTACTTTGATAAATTATAGCGCAATATCCTGTTTTCAAATGTTATCTAAGGTCAATATTGAAGCCACTATAATTTTAAAGGTTGAATATATCGTACCTTTTAAAATGTCAAAAACACATATATTCTTTTCTATCCATCATCAGAGCATTTTTTTGTGTGTGTGCTTACACTTGTTCTCATCCTGCAAAAGCAGAAGCATGTTACACACAGTTTGGTTTGACTGTTGCGACTGATGATGACACACACACACACACCAAGAATGTATAGGTTATTTATTTTTACATAAATGAGGTCTCTGAGGAAAGCAGGACACACCTCCAAAGGATATCTGAGATGGCTTCAGAGCAGAACACTGGCTGAGGTTTTTATTATGGTACGGGGGAAGGGTTGTGAAAAGAGTTTCCACAGGTACATAGGAACTTTTATTTGAAGTTCCTACCTCCACCCAGACTTTCTATCAATCTGTCCAGATGTGGGGCAGAAGGGAACTGGGAGGGGTGTGGGTTAACAGCTGTCAGCAGTCAAACATAAAAAACTGTAGTCAGACCCCTTCTTCCATTCTTTTATTTTTTAAACAAATATATAGGAATACTAGTACTTTTGATTTTACCACCTAGAGACACACGAGAATAAACAACAAGGTGGAAAGATTAGAGATGTGTTTCTGGTAAGAAGCCTCACTTCTGAGATGCCTGCAGGTCTCAGGTGCTTGGATAGATGGGCTTTCTCTGGACAGGACTCCCTACTTCAGCGAAGTCCATCAGAGCACCCCATATCCATGTGTACAGCAAAGTGATTCAGTTAAACAGATAGTTTTATATATATGTATATATGCTCTTTTTCTGATTATTGTCCCTTATAGATTATTATAAGGTATTGAATACAGTTCCCTGTGCAATAGAGTAAGTCATTGTTGGCATCTTTTATTTTTTCTTTTTCTCAGGGCGAGTTTATATCCTTCTTCTCATTTTGAGCCTATCTCCTGTGAATACCACTTCTTTCTTATAGTCCAATCAAAATGCCTTTTAATTTTCCTCTACATCACGTCCTTTGCTCCACATCCCACAGGAGGGAGGGTAAAGGTTTTGCGTGTTTTTCTGCGGTGTTCCAGGGGACTTTGGGTCCCTGCCACCACCCACTCAGACACACATAACAGTGACTTGCCATCTGTTACCCCTCCTAAGAGAGATGATGTTTGATGTACTGAAGATAGCAATTTCTGTGTGGTAGAAATTAGTTTAATTTTTAAAAACTCTCCTGTATTTTTCCACATTCCTGATTTCTTAAATTTCCTAATAACTAACGTTTGTTCTTACAACATCAATACACTCACATTCTTTCAAAAATAGATATAGTACAAACAAAAGCTAAATGATTAACTATATTGTCCTTGTATGTGCCCTTGAAGCCTACTGGGGTGCAATTTTTCATACCGTTTATTTTGAAAAACTGACTCTTAATAGGCATAATGAAAATAAAGGTTAATTTTTGTAAAATATCCTGAATCTTCAGAGTATTTACAAGTTCTGTCGTTTTATCCTCTATGCTCTTTCCAAAGGCCTAAATGTGAAAAAGCTTGACTACTACATTTAGAAACTTATTTTTCCTTCATCCTTTGTTGTGCATTCAGGTTTCTATGTCACAATTAGAGTATAAAAGTTCACATACTTTAAGACAATTAAAAATTTTGATGTGCTGTACCTCATATAAGATGTGCTCACTTTAGCAGCACATATACTAAATATTTCAAATATGTGACTGACGGTGCTGCTGTGATCAGCACATGTGCAGCTTAAAACGTGGAAGCTGAGGCTTTAAACCTCTCCTGTTCTTGGAACACGGTGTAAACATGTCTCACACCCGCTGGAAGACACCCTGGCTCGTGTACTGACATTGACTCGGATAAATACACAGCTCCCAACTGCTCGGCCTCAGAAGCCATCCAAGCAATTTTAAAATCAATTTGGTGTTTGACAGGGAGCCATTGCAGTCCCCACAGGAAAGCAGTGACATGCTGAGGCCATTTAGTGTGAATAAAATTCTGACAGCAGCATTTTGCTGAAGTTGAGCTGTTGCAGCCTTTTTCCCCCCTAAAAGACCATTTAAAAGGGGCATAATGGTGGTCTAACCACAGGTTAAAACAGCAAAATCTATTGTCTCAACATCAGCGGGAAGGCTGTTGGTGGATGCTTTCTGTTTTTAAGGCAATGATAAAATTAGATTGTTGTCAGAGATCTGAAATTATGATACAAAGGCAAAGGTTGATTCCCAATTAGCTACCAAATGTTTGGCATAAGCACAGTGTCCACTGCCATTAAATTTAGCAAAGAAAGGAAACTTTGGTAAATAAAACACCTCAAGCAGTAATTTTAATCTAACCATTATGGCACCATTGTCTATGTCATTTAATATGTATTGAATGATAATAATACAAAATCAATATATTTCATTCTACATATATTTTTAAAGGGCCATGACAATTTTATTTTCATTTAAATCACCACTATATTTTATAATCAATCTTATCAGTTGTAGTGTTAATTCTACTGAATGCTAGATGTTAATGTTACCTCCTCTAACCTTTTTAATTCTAGTCTATATCCTCCCTGTCTCACTCCTCAGAGGACCATTGCATTTCATTCATAGATGAACGCAGTAATACTACTATACTAAAACCTTTTGCTCTTTGTCTTTAAAACATTTAGCTTTAATTCTAAATGGCCTGAAATATTTTACAATATAGGTGTCTTTTGCAGGGAGTTTCTGATTTGAATATAAATTATCAGTTTTCACTACACTAAACTGCTGTCAGTCAATAGAATGGAATAAAGAAGTGTATGTCTGTGTGTGTGTGTGTGTGTGTGTGTGTGAATAGTTAGATTAATATGGCAGTAATTACAGAAAATATCTTTTAGCTTAAAAAAACACACATACCAAAGATCCTCAGACTGAATTCAATTTAGCGAATGTATATATTCTACACATAAATAATATCTTTCCTCACATTTCTGTCACGTAAGGCAAATTAACCTGGTGTGAAAAGTTCAGTGTAAAGAATAAATCTCTCTCCTTTTCTCTATCTTTCTCTCCCTCTTTTCCTTCACCTCTCTCCAAGTACACAAGGGTGGCATTATAATGGGGAAGGCAGCCATAGGTAATGTAAGACTAGAATGCATGTAAGTCTAAGGTAGGTTTTTGTCATTATCTACAATCAGTTAGAAGCCTATTAATTTTAACACTATAGATATACTACAACCACCTCTGAGCCCCCGGTATTATATTACTTGTTATCATTCATATTTACCCTGAAGAGTGTATCTGATACTGAATTGTTTGTTTAATTTTGGAAGGCAAATATTTAGTTGATTTGTTTTATTTTTTATTGAGATGAATTTCACATATGATAGAAAAATCATTTCAAAGTATAGAATTCAGCGGCATTCGAATATTCACAATATTGTGCAAATACCAACTGTATACAGTTTCAAACAATTTTCGCAATCCCCAGAAAACCTATACACTAAGCAGTCTCTGTTCTCTATTTCCTGCCCCACGCAGGCCCTGACAACCACCAATCCACTTGTGGTCCCTATTGCTTTTTCTATTATTAATATTTTGTATAAATACAATGATATAACGTGATGTTTTGTGCGTATGTTCTTTCACTTAACGTAAGCCCATGCATGTTGTAGCATGCATCAGTACAGAATTCATTTGTATGGTTGACTAATGTTCCATTGTATGGGCATAAATGGAAATTTGTTTTTCCATTCATCTGATGATGAGCATTTGTTTTTTATCCACCTCTTGGCTACAGTCAGTAGTGCTTCAGTGAGTATTTGTGTCCAAGTATTTGTTTGAGCACATGTTTCAATTCATGTGCTCCTTGGACATTTGTTTATCTTTTTTGAAGAAATGTCTACTTAAATCCTTTGCCTGTTTTTAATTGGATTAGTTGGTTGTCTTTTGGTTGTTAAGTTGTAAACACTCCTTCTGGATCCTGAACACTTATCAGATATATGAATGGCAAATGTATTTTCCTACTATGTAGATTGTCTTTTCATTTACTTGATAATGTCCTTTGGTGCACAAAAATTTGTCCGTTTGTTTTTATTTTAATAGGGCCCAGTTTGTTTTTGTTTTCTTTTGTGACATTGTGCTTTTATTGTAGTATCTAAAAATTCATTGCTACATCTAAGGTTACAAAGATTTATTCCTCTGTGTCTTCTATGAGTTTTAGGGTTTCAGCTCTTACACTAAAGTCTTTAATCCATTTTGAGGTAGATTTTACTTACTATGTAAGGTGTGGGTTCAGCTTCATTCACTAGCAGGTGAAAATCCAGTTGATCAAGTACCATATATTGAAGACACTATTCTTTCACATTGAATGATCTTGTATGCCTTTTGAAAACAAACTGGCCATACATATATATGGGTTTTTCACCCTCACTTCTATTCCATTAGTTTATTTGTCTACCCTTATGCTACTGTTTTGAGCATAAGGGTAGACACTGTTTTGAGTATGATAACTTTGTATTAAGTTTTGAAATAAGGAAATGTGTGTCTTCCAATTTTGTTATTCTCTTTCAAGATTGATTGTCTATTTAAGGCTCCTTGAAATTCTAAATGAATTGGGGACTTTTTCATTTCTACAAAAAGGTCATTAGAATTCTTACAGGGATTTCATTGATTCATAGTCACTTTAGGAAGTTTTGTCATCTTAATAATATTGTCTCCCAATCCAAGAATATGGAATGTCTTTCCACTTCTTTATGTATTCTTTCATCTTTTCAGCAGTGTTTTGTTGTTTTCATCACACAATCTTTCACTTCTTTGGGCAAGTTTTTTCCTAGGTATTTTATTTTTGAGACATTTAAAATGGAAGTGTTTTCTTAGTTTCCTTTTCAGATAATTTGCTACTAGGGCATTTAACACAACAAAGTTTTGTGTATTGATCTTTTATCCTGCTATTTTCTGAGCTATTTTTTAGCTCTAATAGTTTGTTCGTGGTTCCTTTAGGAATATATATATATACACACACATATATATATATATACACACACACACACACACATGTATAGGAATATATATATGTATAATATATATATGAATATATATTATCAAAGAATTTGATATATATTATCAAAGAATTATGTCTGTCTGTTTTAACCTGTCTGTGGACTACTATTTGCAGTTGTATATATAGTGATGCTACCTGCAAATAGTAGTCCACAAACAGGTTAAAACAGACAGACATAATTCTTTTATGATAAAGTCTGCTCTGCTTCTTCTAGGATAGAGTCCAGGGTCCCACACTAGGAATATGAGCTGTTTTCTTCACTACCATTACAAAGCTAGGGAGAATGTGGTGCAGGGGTAAACAAAAATATTTTATGCTCTCTTACCTTTTTTTAAGTTGTCTTAAAAATTTGTATACACCTGTATGGTATAAGCCTTTGACTATTTTCATAGTTCTGCTAAAGTTGATAATGATAACTTTTGCTCAAATTTGTGATGTTTCTGTGGAAGTACTAGCCCTTTGAGCTACCTCTATTTGTTTGACTTTTCATGGCAGTGAAAGACAGCTAAATTTGAATAATATTAAGCAAAAAAAAATATTTTCCAGAATATCCTTTGGTTAACCAGAGAGTTAATCTCTGAAGAAAAGTGATCCCACCAAGTCATTACAGAGAGAATGCAAGTAGCTCTAGCAATCTCAAAAGCTGAAAATAGATTCATTAAGAGGGTGTTGGAGTTCTCATGTGGCACAGTGGGTTAAGAATCTGGCATTGTTATTGCAGTGGTTGGGGTGGCTACTCTGGTGTGTGTTCTATCCTTGGTCTGGGACTTTCAACATGCTGCAGGCATGGCCAAATTAAAAAAAAAAAAAAAAAAAAAAAAAAAAGGAGGAGTTCCCTTTGTGACTGAGTGAGTTACAAACCCGATGTGGGTTTGATCCCTGGCCTCAGCTCAGTGGGTTAAGAGTCCTTGGAGTTCCCGTCATGGCGCAGTGGTTAAGGAATCTGACTAGAAACCGAGGTTGCAGGTACGATCCCTGGCATTGCTCAGTGGGTTAATGATATGGCATTGCCATGAGCTGTGTTATAGGTTGCAGACGCGGCTCAGATCTGGCATTGCTCTGGCTCTGGCATAGGCCGACAGCAACAAGTCCAATTAGACCCCTAGACTGAGAACCTCCACATGCCTCAGGTGAGGCCCTAAAAAGACCAAAAAAAAAAAAAAGAGTCCACCATTGCTGCAGGCTGCGTGTAGGTCACAGATGCAGCTCAGATACTGCCACTGTGGTGTGGCTGTGGTGTAAGGGGGCAGCTGCAGCACTGATTCGACCCCTAGCCTGGGAATTTCCATATGCTGCAGGTGTGGATGCCCCCACCCCAAAAAAGAGAGAGAGAGAGAGATAAATGTTTTCATCATAACAATTCAGATTCAATTTCTTTACATGTAAGAAGGACTGTGGTGTTGGTGGGCAGTTGCAGCACTGATTTGACCCCTAGCCTGGGAATTTCCATATGCTGCAGGTATGGACTCCCCACCCTCGGGCCAAAAAAAAAGGAGAGAGAGAGAGAAAAATGTTTTCATCATAATAATTCAGATTCAATTTCTTTACATATAAGAGTGCCTGTTCAATATTTAACTTCCAAGGTTTAGAGATCTTTTTTTTTTTTAACTCCAACACCCAGTTTTTAGATGATTCTCATAGCAATAACATGGAGTGAAAGAGGAGAAGTTGTCTAAAGGAAAGGATACCACTCAGAAATAAAAATAAAATGTCTCCTAAAGCACAAAGGGCTAAACACATGCTGTACACAAACCCCAGTTCCAACCCATTCTGAATATGTAAGCACATAACCTATTGTTCCAGTGAACAGAGCTGCAAACCCTTTTCTGTTTAATTTTGGAGGCTTCTTTAGCAACCCAAGAGATAACGGCTACTGTCTAAGTAGATTCTAAAGACGGCACTGCTGAGGTCCTGAGATTCAGTGAGTGCCTCAAAGCCCGCTGCAAACTCATGAAGTGATAGTGCAGATTTACAGCATTGTCCTAGTCTGCCCTAAAAACATAATTTTGTCAAAGCGTATGAAATCCATCCTGCTAAATCAGACTAGTAGTATCTTGTCTATACAATCGTGAAAAAATATTTTATTTAAATTGTATTTCCTAAAGTTTGCTTAAAAAGCATGCCTATTAATTTCAACTCTTTTTAGTATTGAATATAAACCCACAGTGGTAGTGCATGGTAGAAAATAAACAAGAAAATATAGTCTTATAAAATGACTAAGGAGGAAGAAAATGGAATGAGAATGTGCCATCAGCCTTTACTCTTATTTCCCTTCAGAATGCCCAGAATTATCATTTGATATTTGTTGAATTATTCATGCTGTTAGCATATTACTTACTTACTATTCCAGTATTTTCTTCATTATAATACATAATTTTGGAGATGTTACTATTTCTACACATGGGGCCTACTTTATGTATTTTTCTTCATTTTTATTACATTTCTGTTTATGCTTACAACAATTCCAAGTAATAATGTTTTTTTTGTTACAGAGAATAAATCAAGAATTTCAGTTTTTCTATGTGCAAACTACATATTTATTACAGGGAAAGAAATATATTAGTTTCATGATATTTGGATTCAATATTTCATGTATGTACCTTCCCACTCTGGATATTCATATCAAAAAGTAGTAAAAAAATAAATGGAGAAAAATTTATGTTACATTTGGTTTTACTCTGTCTACATATGCTTTATTACCCTCTTTGTATTTAGAACCAAACCCACTAGCATCTATCCCAGTAATGATTATTGGAAGAACAATATAATCAGAATCAGTTAAATAAGGACCAAAAATGTATCAGACATATTTTGCAGTTCTAGGAAAAGAATAGATGGACTATTTCATAAAATAAAATGTATGGGAGTTCCTGTTGTGACTCAGTGGAAACGAATCTGACTAGTATACATGAGGATGCAGGTTCAATCCCTGGCCTCACTCAGCGGGTTAACGATCCAGTGTTGCCGTGAGCTGTGGTGTAGGGGCAGATGCTGCTCAGGTCTGGCATTGCTGTGGCTGTGGCGTTGGTCTGGTGGCTAGAGCTCATATTCAACCCTTAACCTGGGAAACTCTATATGCTGTGGGTGTGGCCCTAAAATATAAAACTAATCTAAAATAAAATATATGGCTTTTATTTATCTTTAATATACTCATGTCATAGATATTTTTAATAAAAAAACAAGAAGTAGGCACTTATCTAGAGTAATAATTTAACAGTCAAATATTAGAAGCCAATCAGTTGAAACAAAATGCAAATCTAGAAATAAGCTAATTAATCTTCTCAGCACCAGGGAAAATAAATGCCATATATGTCATTTGTGCTATTGCATAAGAGAGGTAGAGTAGGGTATTAATTGTCCTTGTATTAAAGAACAAAATATATTCTCCTGTAGTCAGCTTTTAGTTTGAGTGTCTCAGGGGAGAAGTTTTGTAGAGATTAATTTTTGACTCATTTCTTTCTTGCATTTATTTACTTCTCTGCACAGATGAAGGCATGACTTTACTGTTTCAATGGTCAGATAGAAAGCAGCTGATTTCTAGAGTTTCTGTTGTGGCTAAGTGTATTAAGAACCGACATAGTGTCCACAAGGATGTGGGTTTGATCCCTGGCCTTGCTCAGTGGATTAAGGACCCAGCATTGCTGCAAACTGCAGCATAGGCTGCAGATGCAGCGTGGATCTGGCATGACTGTGGCTGTGATATAAGCCGTCTCATAGTCTGGGATCTTCCGTATGTCACAGATGTGGTCCTAAAAAGAAAAAAAAATAAAATAAAAAACAGACTGATTTCAACTATAAATTGAGCCATTTCAAGTTAATATACATTAGATGTGACCACGTTCACAAAATTCAGCTTCTTCTATAAATACAACTCTTAAAATTCCTCTGGTATGAAAGGAAGCTTTCTATATCTGAGGAACAAACAGGTCTGAGAAAAACACTTAACATGGGCAGAGATGGTCAGATTGATTAAAAGATGACCAAATTCTATGAAAAGGGATTGGTTCTGGATGAAATTCCATTGTTGTGTTTTTTTCTCTTACACATTTTGGCTCATTGCCTGATTCTTCTTCATTGCCTATTAGAAAATACCACTCCAGGTTGGGGAGAGGATGAAGCAGGAATTAGTGAGCTTCTCTCCCATGAAAATCATGTAATGCCCTTCACAATATATTGCTCTCCTCTTCAGGGTAAGAGGAGAAGGGATTCGGGGCCCGCCCAGAGGAAAACAGAAACATCTCCAGAGCAGCAGTGATGCCTGATTCCTAGGAGATAAACAGGAGACTGTCAGAATCCAATATCAGGTATTCTCCACCCGAAGCTACAGCAGCCAACTAGCGAGTAATGAAAATTTAACCTTATAGCCGATGTCTACTAGGCAGTGTGTAATATAAGGAAACAGAAAAAAGAAAATAGCTGCTATAGGAGATGGCAACAAGCAGGTGAAGAAGAACTAAACCAGCAGGAAGGGAATCTAAGAATTAATTTATCATGAGGATATTTTGTTCTTAGTTATATACACAAAAATAATATAAGGAACACTAACAAGGATCAATAAATCTAAAAAAAAAAAGATAACCAACTGAAGGTGATATAAAATCCTGGACTAAATGCCAAACAGGACAGCAGACAACATCTAGAAATATTGTTATAAAATGAAAGGACACTTGTGACAATAGAAAATTCAATAGATTTAGAGAGAGAAAAAGATGCAAAGGAGACAATTACAAATGAATTTTCACTGGATACTAGGAGATAATTAAGTTGAGTTTTAAAAAACTGAAAAAAATAAACTTGATCCTATAGCCATTATTATCAATGACATTTAAAGGAGGGAGCACAATAGATTTTCCTAACCATAGTGACCTTGAGAAGAGTTACAGCAAGATGGGCATCACTTCTGAGGGACTGGAACCCCTGGTAACCAGACTTTTCTTAGATTAGGATTCTGCATGTGTTCAATTATAGTCACTTTTGGGCAAGGGAGAATTAGAGACACTGAAGCGTCTCATCTGTTCCTCACATATTCCTTGGTGCCTTCATATGTAGCAGCAACCCTGGCTTCTCCTCATGGTCAAAGTCAATTAACTCTGAAATGATGGTGAAACCTGTTTATATCTTCTGGTGCCAAGGATCTAAAGTACTTAGGTAGCCATCAATGGCTATATTTTAGTGAGAATCTTACTCTAACCCCTGGCAAGGATACTCTCTAGGAAGAATAGGAACACTGCCTGCAGATCCCAAGAGTATATGCACCAAACCCCCAAACTTTTCACTCAGTCACTGGAAGTGATTGTAACGGGGTATCAGTCTTGTGTCCATTCCTTGGCTTCTGGACTATCCAGCCTTCCTATTTTTGGACATGAACCCAATAAGAATCTCTGAATTGGTATGTATAAGACACCCTAGATGCAATATGTGCCACGTCCAGTGAATTCCATGGTCATGGATCCACTCAATTTCATTTACTGTGAAGAGGATCTTCTACTATGTTGTATGAGATCCCATGTAAGTATATCAAGCACACTGTAAGTTCACAGGGAGTAGTACTGGCACAGGCTCTATAGGCAGGAAAGGAAATGATATTTTCTATCTCTGTGAAAGGAACCACTGGGACTCCCAGATTAGAAGGAGATAGTGGACTTAAGGAATACAGCCATCATAAATGCTTAATATTAGTTTCTGCTTCCGGTAGGTTGACCATTCAAAGACAGCGTAGTTAGATTGTCCTTGGTAAGCAGGATTCCATGCTATAGCTCCCATCTCCACCAGCAAGGACAGTCCATTCATGTTTCATCATGTCAGTTTTAGGATAGACATGATAAAGTTTGACTAAGGTCAGCTGCTGAGCCATTTGTTTCACTTTGCTCATCAGTACTTTTTTTATGTTAAATTCTTCACAAAGTGCATTTGATGTGATGTATGTAGACATTCTCACTTGATATCCACTTCCAAAAGTTCATCTACATTCCTCTATCCTAGTCTTTTATGTTTCTCATCTTCCAATGGTATCTTTTCAGTCTCACACCAGCCAAGCAGGCTGTTCTCCACTTATTCTGATTTAGGGCTGCTTCTCCTTCCACATGAAGTGAACGGCAAACTGCATGGATCAAATTTCTACCAATTGGAAATATATTTTTTGCCCTCTGACTTTCATTGCTGTTACTTAGTGTATCTATAAAGCCATCACCATCCATTTTGGCTTGGACCCAAATGTTGGACCGACTCATTCAGAAACTCTATCTTTTTAGTTGGTCACATAGCTGCCTCCATGAGGACATAGGTGTAATCTAAGGGAAATTCTATTAGTCCAAATACGGAATGGTGGCTCACCTTTCGAGGATATGCGCTACCTGCTTAAGCAACTTACTCATGTCCACAGGTCCTACTCAGGCTTGGTTTTGAATGTAGTATGTCCATCTTATATTAAACTGCTTCTAACTTCAGCTGACTATGATCCAGTGTAGTTGATAGGATGCAGCTGCTAATATACTATCTAGATACATCATCACTCAGTGCCTCATGGAAAAGCATCCTATCACTACCATTTCTTAATAACACGAGTCAATTGGCATGTGATTCTCCTCTTCAGATGGGATGGCCTTGCTTCAGAGCCCAAGGGTTTTATTGTAATTCTCTGCCTGAAGTTTGCTATAAACTCCATATGCCTCATCTCCCATATGTGACAATTCTAATAGCATAGAACTCCCAAATCATATGTCCCAAACAGCAGGCTTGCTTGCAATGCAGTCTGGCCCTACTGTGGAGCCCTTTCCTTACCCAGGCCATTCTCAAAACTGATGCGTTTTCATGTCACTTTAGATATAGGCAGAGGCATTCTTCTGGCATGTGAAGTGTGTTTCGTTTATAATATAAGGAGCCGAAAGTGGCATCATACTTCTTTCTTTGTGGTAAAACCTACAAAATGTGGGGAGATATCCCAGCATTCACCTGACCACTACGCTCCTAAAAACATTTCGATAGTGTATGGCCCTTAGATGTTTGTAAGGTTTATCCCAAGCCACTGATGCATGCATTTTTTAACAGGGCCTCCAGATTGCTAGCTACCTCTTTGACACCCTCCTCAATCAAAAAGATTTTTTCAAAATAACGTGTCAATACAACCTTATGAGTGATATCCTATTAGTCATGATAGCTTCTGGTAATTATGGCAGAGCTGGAAATTAGGATCTATAAGTATTTTTTTCTGTTCCATGAAACTGCAAACTATTTCTGCTTCTCTTTTCTGATTGCGATAGGAAGCAAATATATTTGCGCAATTAGGTGATCACAAATCATGGGCCTGAGGCTATATTAATCTGTTCCAACAAAGGTTCCACATTAACTATTATTGCTGCCATTTTTCGTACTACTTAGTTGAACTTGAAGTAGATCACAGTCATTTGTCAGGAATCATCCAAATTGTTTGGGACCCAAATGATTAATTAAATGGAGACACAATAGGAATCATTACTCTGCATCTTCATCCTCTAAAGCCGTTCAAGACAATAGGCAGTACTGTGGGAGTCTGAGCTGAGTTCACTCATTCCCTAGATGACTTGGGGAATCATCTCCAGAGGTATATGCAACGCTAATGTCACACAGGCAACATGACGTGTAGCAATCTCATCGAGTTTGGTGTTTGGACTCTGAAAGGCTAAATCTTGGATTGTGGGTAATTGTGAATTAAAGCAATCATCATAGGAAGTGACTCAACTTGTAAGTCATCTGACTGCCCATAAAATCCTGAATCCTGGATATTGGATTCATATAAGACAATATATTTCTACCTTTTCTTTCAAACAAAGTCCAGGAGAATTTCAAAGATAATTATGGAATGATAAAGAGAAATCATGCCAGGCAATGTTTTATTTCTTGTACTGGTAAATCAATGGATATTGTTATAATTTGTTAATATATATATATATATATATATATATATATATATACACACACACACACATATGTCTTGTATATACATATATGTATATTTGCCTATATTTCATTACCTTTATATTACATTTTCTTCATAAAAAGTTTTCAAATAATACATTTAAAATATGGAAAGAAACAAAATACAAGGGCCATGTATGATTCATGAGGGTGAATTATATATTACCCACCAGAATATTCTCAGTAAGTCCCCAAAGTAGATATGACCCATACAAAACTAGCTTGTAACAATTTTTTTTAAAAAGGCATAAATTTAAGAGCAACAGTTATATTTTGAAAATTAAAACCCCTGCATAAAACAAAACACCAAAAACACAAAAACTCACATCCACAAGGAACTACAAACTGAAAAGCATGATTTCCAGAAAACAATAATAATAATGAAGACATGCCATATGAACTTTGAGTAGAACTAAAGCAACACACAGAAATAGGTGGCTTGAAACATTTATGTCATTGTGTGTGTGTATACATATATGTATATATATATAATATATATAGCTTTAAATACTTTTAAAATAAAAATACAGTAATTCTTCATCTCAAGCTAGAAAATGTTTAAGAAAGCTGTCAGAAAGCAGAAGTAAATAAGTAAAAATAAAAAGGTAATTAATGAGTTAGAAAACAGAAAAAACTAGAGACCATTAAAGTAAACGTAAAAATTGCCCATAGGGAAGAATCAGTGAAAGAGATATGTTTCTCAGTATACTAATCTGGAGACACAATAATTGAGTACAAAGATGCAAAATAATAAATAGCAAGGGAGAAAAAATATTAAAATAGAGGGCACTTTTAAAAAATAACAAGTTTCAGTTTTGCACAAGTCTATTCTAATGCATATAAAAAACCTGATTTAAAATAAAATTTACCCAAAGTAGCCTCTGAAGAAATATGAGTCTAGGTGTTCTCTTGTGGTAAAGCAGGTTAAGGATCCAGCCTTGTCACTGACATGACTTTCTGTTTTGTTTTCCATGGAGTTTTTTGTTGTACTATTTTAGCAAAAACTGAGTAATTGAGTTGGGTAAACAAAATATGCCATATTGGTTCTTCATGTTAAAAGGAAATTTAGACAGGAACAACCTTTCTGGTTGCAATTCTACACATAACTGTGGTTATAAATTGATTAACATCTATACTGAAGAAATACTAGAAGTAGTATTTGAAAAATAGTCTCAGTGGCATAATCTAATTTTGGAAGTATCATTTGAAAGAAGGTTGTTCCCAATCATTTGTCAGTATGATTGTGTCGCTTTTCCACAAACCTGTCCCCAGGACTAGCAATTTTACACACACAATGATAGTGCACTAAGTAGGACAAACTTTCTTTTTCAATTGGCAATATTCTATTATTTCAAGGGATATTGGCTTGTTCAAAAACTAGGTCATCAAGCAAAAAGATGACTTTAATTCTAAAGAGATGGGCTGTCGAGGATAGTAGCCTTTTATTTATATTTTTTGTAAAGGTTTGTCATCAATGATGCAACAATTTATTTGCATTTTTAAATTAAAAATAGTCCAAGTTAAGCTGAGAAACATTCCTGAAAGATTTACAATTTATGTGCTTAATTAATTATTTCTTTAGTAGGGAATTCTGTAAGTACTGATCAAGTTCACATAGAAAGTTAAATTCATGGACATAGGGCAGTGTACACTTTTCTCAGTTAGTGGACATCTTCAGAAGGATAGATGGCCTAATTTAGTCAATCTGGACCTAATAAGATTTTTAGGGCACTCATTATGTAGGTAAATGATAAGGCAAAATGAAACTGCTAAATGGCAGGCTAGGCAAGCTAACATTCTTGGTGCTAATTATCTCTGCAATATGATATATGCAAAACGTTGGTTCTTGGCAAACTCAGTATGACCAGCCAGAGTATTTGGTGCCAGTAAGCTACTTGTAGATGGGCCCCATGGCATAACTAGAGGCATCTGTGTCTAGGAAAATAGAACATTTGGGGGAAATTAAAAGCAGCAAGAAGCTACTAAACAAATATATTTATAAAGGAGGCTGATACAGCAGAGAAATAATTCGTCAAATTCCGATCTTATCAGGAAGGAATGAGTCTAGCAATTGGGAGCTCAGAGTCTCAAAGAAATATAGTTGAACAGAAAGTCAGTACTTATTAGAAGGACCAGTTTAGTTTAGTTATGTTGATTTAATTCCATGATCTACCGCCTCCTGGATATATTTTAATTAGGACCAGTTGGCAAGAAGTATCTGGTAGTCAGAGTTAGTAAGGCACCTGGAAATATTTTTCAGATAAGCTTTCACATGATGTACAAGTTACACAGTAATTTGCAACATAGCTATTAGGGTATAACTAGAATGAGAATCAATGAGGATATTCTGCTGTTTTTCCTGCTCGTGATTGTGTTTGGTTTCTATGAGTGTTTCCTGTTGGGAATTTGCTCTCATATTCATCAGGGCAAAGGAAATTGCCTCAAGTTACTGAATGGCACATTCTTTACCTAAAATACATTTTATAATTTAATTTCTTATTTGTACTGAATCTGTCCACTGTAATAAGAAAGAGTGAACAGGGTTGAGTCCAGAGGAAATTTGTGATTCCTTTACAAATTTTACTTTGAAAAGACTGTCTGTGTTGCTTTGTCTAAAGGTATGTTCCCTTTCTACAAAGAGCCTGGACAATCTCAGGGAATAGAGTGGACCTGAAAAGAGTATTACTATTTTCACTTCATAGATTAGTTAGCCTCGTATCCGTTTGCGAATACATATGTTCACACTGGGACAAGGAGCTCTGAGTTCTAGCAATACAAATGGAAAAGAGTATAAGATGTGCTTGATACTTGAAGTATTTGAATGTAATAAATCCTTTTTTTTTTTCAGAGAAGGTTTTGGGAGTGACAAAATCAATTAAAACACTGGGTTTTCCAGTGTCTTTACTGGCTACTGTAATATTAGGCACTAGGAAGAATAAAATTTCATGAGCCATTTTCAGTTTTATTGACTTTTTCATCTCTGACAGTCCCTGA
This sequence comes from Catagonus wagneri, assembly GCA_004024745.2. Lineage (NCBI taxonomy): Eukaryota > Metazoa > Chordata > Mammalia > Artiodactyla > Tayassuidae > Catagonus > Catagonus wagneri. The sequence goes on along the minus strand of PVHT021183530.1, from coordinate 3,065,852 downwards.
TGGTTCTGCATTCTCTTGCTTTATAATTTAGGGATGCTAAATGGAGGGTCATCAATTTTGACTCTCTCTTCCCCATTTTTTTGAATGACAGCTTCCACGGTGAGCAGCCATTTGTCTCAGTCTGTGCATCTCAGCTCCTCTCACTAAAGTGATTTAAAATTGCTTTTGAACTTCAGGGTGGAGGCCACAGACAAATATGGCCCTGAAGAGCATTTTCTGTGGCTTTGATTCCCAAATGACATTCAAATATGTTAGTCATTCCCCAAGGTCCTTACTTACTCCTTCACCTTTGCTCAGTTTACAAATGTTTATTTTGGTTCAGTCTGACATACCAGAGCAGGATGCAAAAACTACCTCTTTCAATTTCTTGGAAACTGCCTTTACAAATTCCTGTTTTTTAGACCATTTGGTTTATCTATGCTGTCAAACTGGGTATGCATTTGTCCTTGGCATGTAGTTTCTGGTGTTCTGTCTGCTGCAGGTACAACCCCAATATCTGACTGAGGTCTTGCCCATCACATTTAGAGCAGTAATAGGAATGGAGAAGCAAAGAGTCACTGTAACTCTTTCTGTTGAGGAGGAATCTGAACTGTGGCTTCTGACAGTTTTTACTTAAGTAGGTCCTACCCATTTGTGAGGCTGTGGCTAAAACTCATACGTGCTGCCACCTTCTCCTGTGTGTTCACATCTCCACTGAAACTGGAATTTGGGCTCTTAGTTCTCAAAGAGTCTGTGTGTGCAAGGATGAATCTGGAACAGAATCCCACAACCAACCACACTGGAAGGTGGTATTCAAGAGCTGTGTACCTGGGTTTGAGCCGTGGCTCAGTGTACAAATCTTCTGAAAGGTCTCAGGCTTTGATTTTTAGTTTAAGATTAAGAAAGATTGAGGGAGTGATTCTGGCTACTGGATGCTAACGAATGCTTTTAAGGTTTAAGGACTGCGACATATTATTTTTTATGAATCTTTACTATTTCAAAACTGATTCTGTGTCTTTCAGTGAGTACCTCCTAGCTAAATATGATCCAACATACCCATGGCTTTCACAAAACCTCAGAAATAAGAACGGTAACTTACTTAAGTTGAATGTGCTGATTAGTACAAATAACTGTTTTGTTTTCTTTTTATTATCCCAGGTATTACATCTTTGATAACACTGACGTATATCTTTATATAGGTCTATAATAACGCAACAGCTATCACAGATAAAATATTCAATGACAATTATTAAAGATGGTAAAGCAGACTTAAAAATTTTTTTTATTAAAGTAGTGTTGATTTACAATGTTGTGCCAGTTTCTGCTATACAGCTGTGACTCAATCCTCCCCGGCAAGCACAAGTCTCTTCTCTACGTCTGTGAGTCTGTTTGTAAAATGGTAAAGTAGATTTTATTCAAGACCATTGAATAAATGTAGGGACCACGGCAGTGGGGTTTTATAGTATGAGAGAGATTGGGCTCCACTCCAAATATACAATATAGCATAGGCAAGTAGGAATTTATAGCCAAGAAGAAAAGGGGAGGTCAGTGGATGGAAAATTACTAGGAGCAAACATCCAGGGTAAGGGGTTTCTGGTTAAATTGATAGCAATGTTATTGCGAAAACTGCATTTTTACGAGGGAGTGCACTGGTGGGACTGAGGGAAATATGTTATTCAAATAATTAAACTATCAGCTAAATAAACTTCAATATGCACTATATGGTATATTGGGCAGAAAACTCCTAAAAATGAATGAAAGAAAACTTCTTGGGGATTCTGAACTCTTTGATGGAGCATTACAGTTATCTCTGCTCAGACTACAGGGATCTCTTAGGTTCCCAGGTCTGCTCATGTTAGCAGTGTATATTTTGTTCTGGTATCACATATATGGAAAACTGAGTTATAAAGACTGGAATATCAATCATAATACCTATTAACATAAGTTTTTTTGGAGGCTGAGTCATTCATCTTAGTAAACTAAATAAGCTTCCCCAAGATCTTAAACTAAATAAACAGAAATAGGATCTTTGAGTGGTATAGATATGTCTTCCCTGCCATTGACAGAAGCATTTTAGAGACACATAAATTCAAGAGGCATTCTCGTATGCATAAGGACTTTAGGGCCCATGCCAGAGTAAAGAAAGACCCTTGTTAGAAAAATCAGTGACTCACCTGATAAAATTCTGTATTTGTATCAATGTTCAAGAGGAGATCCAGGGAAAATCATAACCTACTATAACAGAAATATTGGTGTAGGAAAAAGAATGTAGCATGACTTTGGGTATAGGGTAACATAGCAGAATCCTACAAGTTGTAAAATCAATTTGGGCAAGGCTTTAGGTAGTTTCAATGGATAGGATATTGGTTCTGATTAAAACTCAAATATTTGTAATACACAGCTAAAACTAAAAAGCAAAAACAAAATAACAAGAGTATAAGAATGTTGCCATTATTCTTATGCTTAATGGAATACTGAACAGTAAAAAAAGGAAAAAAAGGTATAATATCTCTGAAAAATATAAACACCAAATGAGAAAGTAAAACAAAAAGTAACATTTACATGTATATAGGTGTATCTATTTTATTTAAGCTTTAAATTATGATAATATAGATTGAAACTGATTAGAACATATCTTTCTTCTTTTTGTCATATATTCTTTAGTATTTTTTTTTTAAATAACTGCCTGGGTTGCTATTCTCTGCTAGTGATTTCTGCTTTTATATGAATACTTATACATTTTCACTCTTGCTATTGTTTGATGGACTGATTGTTCCTTGCTTGTTTCTAATAATGTAGAAAGACTGCCAGTTCTTATAAACTGGAGGGGGATGCTCTCCTTCTCCCTGGGAACAGAGCCAGGCTTAGACCAACATCTCACTTAGATGCCCAGTGGTTGGTGTCCGTGAATACAGGTTGATAGAAGTGAGACAGTGAGGGTGGGTGTGGGGATTTCAGTCTCTCCCTTGCCTCATCTACCGTCTACATCTACTGTTCCTATGGCAGCCTTTAGGGCTTCAGGGGTACCAGTGTGGATGGAGCCAGGATCTCTGACTCTAAGAAAAGTTGTGTGCTGAAACTGCATTGGAATTTATTTTGGGTAAAAAATAAAAGTTGATTGTTTTAGATTATTGAGACTTGGGAGTTATTTGGTAATATTAGTTTATCTCAACTAACATGATCAATGTGTTTTTTTTTTGGGGGGGGGGTGCTGCACTCGCAGCGTATGAAGGTTCCCAGGCTAGGGGTCGAATTGGAGCTGTAGCTGTCTGCCTACAGCAATGTGGGATCCAAGTCACGTCTGTGACCTCTACCACAGCTCTCGGCAATGCTGACCCTTAAATGATTGAGTGAAGTCAGGGATCGAACCTGCATCCTCATGAGTACTAGTCAGGTTCGTTTCCACTGAGCTACAATGGGAACTCCTGAACAATGATTTTTTTTTTTAGGGAAGGTAAAAAAAAATGGTATTAATTTAAATGTTGGTACTTTGGAGGAAACATTTATTTTCAAGATTTTCAAGATTTTCTTTTTAATGTTGATTTTATGATGTTACAATGAAATGTGTATAGGTCTAGATTAATTTTTGAGGTGTTTTTTAAATCAAGTGGCCTCTTTAAGTAGAATCAAAATAGATATCTTTATTGACATTTGAACTGCAACAACTCAGAAGATGACATGTAGTTATTTTGCATAATTGTCTAAGTAATAGGTAGTACTTCACTCCCAAACTTACAAATATACATTGTAAGGGTACAAAAAAAAAGTGCAACTAAGAGAGGTGATGAATGTAGTAATTAACTTCATTGTGGTAATCATTTGAAAATACGTATATTAAATGTATGAATACCTTAAATATATACAGTTTTTACTCTATCAATTATACCTCACTAAACCTGGGGGGGAAAACACAATGCAAGTGTTTGAAGTCAAGTAACTGTGCTTTAAATTCAATGCTTGTACTTTTTCACTTTATTAAGGGGTAAGTAACAAAATTATTTAAAGTTTGCAACATGATGATTTGATATAAGGACACATTGTTAAAGGATTCTCATCACTGAGTTAACACATACTCCTCCTCACATATACATTTTTTTTTTGATGAGAACACAATTCCTACTCTTTTATCAAATGTCATTTACATAATACAATACCATTAACTATAGTCACACACATTATATATTTGGTCCTCAAACATTATTTATCTTATAACTGAAAGTTTTTCCCTCTTCACCAGCTCCTCCCTGTTTCCCCAAACTCTCAGCCCCTGGCTACTACCATTCTATTCTGCTTCTATGAATTTGACTTTTTTTTTTCTGGCTTCCTTATATAAGGAATATCATGCAGCATTTGTTTTCTCTGGCTTATTTTACTTAGTATGTCTTTCAGGTTCATCCATGTTGTTGAGGATGACAAGATTTCCTTCTTTTTCTAAGGCTAAGTAATATTTTAAAGACAATTTCTTTTAACATCTGTCCTATCTTCATACTCTCTGCCCTTTCAATCCACCTCTCCTGTTCCTGTAAGAAATATCTGCTAATCGCTATTTAATATCATAATAACATATGCTTTTTTAGTCACAAATCTGTTTTTTATGCTTCTAAGTGTCTTGATCCTACAGTGTGTTCTGGCTAGTTTTCAGTTGTCTTAGCTTAGTATAAAATGCTCTTGATAATTTGGCTTCAATATGTTGTTAACACATTAGAGTCACTTTCCTTGGTTACATGAAGCGTAATTTGCTCTTTTAAAGGTTTGCTACATCTACTAAAATATACTGCAAATTTAAGGGTCAAATGTTAAAAATCAACTATAGAACAATAATGCTTGAGAAAGCTCCACAAATTCCAGGTTATAATGTTTTTTGATTCCTGGAATTTCACAGTAAGGAAAATGACAGGGAAAAAAAAAAAAAGAACTAAGAAGCCTGGGAAAGATACGTGGGAAGAATTTTAGTGAGGGACTGAAATTCCTATATAAATCATTCACATCTTTTGGAAATTTTTTAAATCTAAAGGTCCAAATCAATCTATCCTGAACACTGATATGTATTTTTCTAGAAATGATAATGCACTGAATGAAAATTTGCCAGAAATTGCTTAAGGAAATTTTCTTCTTCTACATGCTTCTGCCCTTCCTCTTGAACCATAGGTAGAAACCCAGGCTGCTATACAGTGTTTTTCAATCTTTTCCCAGGCTATCATAATAATTTCAACAGTACACATTCTAAACAGTTTATTCTACAGGGTGACTGGAGGTCAACTGATCATATTCTGAATATTAGATCATATGTCTGGCTGTTGGACAATTGTTACTATCACACATTCTGTAGTGATGAAAAGACAAGAGGCTAATCTTCCAGTGATCATGTGTTACAAGGCCAGCTGTCATGTCCTATTGTAAACTCCTGTGTTGTAAACTCTTCCTATTTAGTGTTTCAAGGACAGAGATGATTCTACATGTCTGTTTGATTCACTAGAGTAGTTTAGAGATTCTGACAGACATGGCATGTCCACTTTGGGGCTGATGTAATGCCGCCTCTTTGGGGCAAAAGAATCTCCAAGTGCTGGGCTACACCATCCTCTGTTCTTGAGTCTGTGCTCAGATGCTACTAACCAGGCAATTTCCAGCTCATAGAGGACAGATTCCAGCATTCTTCTCATAGGATTTCCTCAACAGAGTTGAAAGTTACAGAGTTGAAAGCTACAGAACCATTGTCTCAACGTCTCATAAGCCATTTGGCTGTGGAGAACATGCAATTTGGAGTTTGCAGTGAGAAAAGGAAGCCACATTTAGATAAATTATCTCTGATCAGTAGATGTGTCTTTTTAACAAAAGAAATATGAACTTCCCTTATGTCTCCTAAGAAGATCTTATCATCTTATCACAACACTTGTGAAATCATTGTTGTTGTTTCTATGGAAATTTCTGTAGATGTCCTATGCATCTACTGTACTACATTTTCTCATTTCACCCGTAAATCAGTTTATTGTCTTTTTTGAACCTGAGTTAATTTTTTCCTTTGAATATTTTTTGGTTGTATAATATAATAAATAAATATGTGTGCCTGCGAATTGGCTTAGTATAGTTTGCACAGTTTTTAGAATATATTTTTGTTAATCTTTTATACTTGACTGCTAGTTTGAAAACTAGTTCTAAGTTAAATTTTAGAACATTAGAAACACACCTTTGTTATCTACATTTTAGCTATCAGTTTTATATTTGATAATTCTGATATCAGATTCTTGGTGAAGCAGATACCTTTTCTCTATCTACTTATCTATCCATCATCAACCCATTTCTTTGAAATTTAACTTTACTTTGAATAAAATTGATACTGATAATTTCAGAGAAAACTTTTCTTGCTTTCTTTGTGTGTTTTCATTCATATTTCTCTAAAGGAAATCATCCTCATTTTAGCTTGGGAAATTTCTGAAATTTTTTTTTCTATTTTATTTGTCTTTTCTGGAATTATTAAATAGATGATAGAAGTCTCTGATTATCAATTTTTTTTACATTTACACAGTGTTTTCTAACATATTCTATTTTTTTTGTCTGTTTTGAAAATACATTCAACTTCTTTGACTTCACCTTGAAAAAAATATGGCAATGATATTGCAATTATCATGAACTCTCATTTTCTGATTGTTCTATTTCATACCAACTTTTTTTCTTCTAAACTAATATACTCACACACGTTTCAGAAATTAAACATTAGTGAAGTTTTAAGTTCTGGTAAAACAGGATGGAATAACTTATCAAGATCAAACTGACTTGGGAATTCCCATCGTGGCTCAGTGGTTAACGAATCCGACTAAGAACCATGAGGTTGTGGGTTCGATCACTGGCCTTGCTCAGTGGGTTAAGGATCCGGCGTTTCCGTGAGCTGTGGTGTAGGTTGCAGGTGCGGCTCGGATCCCGTGTTGCTGTGGCTGTGGTGAAGGCCAGCAGCTACATCTCCTGTTAGACCCCTAGCCTGGGAACCGCCATATGCTGCGGGTGCGGCTCTAGATAAAAGCAAAAAGACAAAACAAACCAACAAACAAACAAACTGACTTGGCCATCTCATCAAAGAAAGAAAAGCTACAAGGTGTTTAGACAGTAGAAACAGGCTTTACCTAGAAGAGGGGAAAAAATCTCATGTTCCTAACCAAAGATCCAAAAGAAAGTAATATACAAAAGCCTGTGCCACATGTAGTCACTTCTGACTTGTTGTTCCGCCTGAATGTGAAGCAATACCCTGAGTTAGAGTTCACCTCTACTATTCTTATCAGTCAGTCACCCCTGTTATCTCCTTCTGCGGGTCTATAATTAAAACTCTATATAAATAAGGGAACATTAACAAATAATTAAATAATGCAATTATATTCATTATTTTCTACAATTTGAAATGATCTTTTTTGCCTCTTAGAAAAATCCAGTGTGTTTGATTGTATTTTTTGCATAGGAGCCACAACAGAATAACAAGTAATAGAGTTATTGGCTCTTTCTGTATTGTAAACATTGCCTGTGACACATTTTTATACAGAGCTTGTATCAGGAAGCTTTTGTATGTTGCAAAAGAATAAGACTTTTCTATTAGGAATGAAATATTCCTGAGAGAAAGGGCTGTGATAAGACACATTATAGCCCTTTGATAGTTTATTATGTGTAACTGCTCAGAACATTTCATGAACATGTTTCAAATCTCTAGATGCATCATGATAGGTAAGTGGATTTCAATTTTGAGTAGTCACAAAGGAAACGTAATTGAAACATCTCTATCAAGAAGTGCAATTCAACCTGTTCAAATAGGGCCAGAAAAATACATGATTTCTTCACCTAATGCATGGTTAATATGAGAGTAAAGACAATTTCCAGTCACCATATGATGCTAACAGCAATAGTCAAAAGAGATATTTACAACTGGAGTAGCAACCTGGAAGTCAAATTGATTTCTGGGACACAGAGCAGGTATACTTAGAAGAAAACGTATGCATATGTCTTCACTACTAAAAGAGAAATTATGTATTGCATAACTGTTGATTTATATTTTATAGCTTGTATGGTAAGGGATGGAATGATACTTTCTTTAGTATCTAGTTAGTTATACAAGAATGATGATTAAGGGAGTTCTCACTGTGGCACAGTGGGTTAAGGATCCCTCATTGCAGCAGCTGTGGTGTATTGTAGGTTGCAACTGCAGCTTGGATTCCATCCCAGGCCCAGGAACTTCCATATACTATGAGTGCAGCTGAAAAAGAAAAAAGAATGATGTTTAAAGAGCTCTATATCTCAACCTCTCAAGGAGCTACCTGAACTCAATAATGGTATAGAATTCACACAGGAACTTCATTTTTCTTATAGAACATGGGATTGGTGTAAAAAAATAGGTAATCTTATGAATTGTGGTTTATGTTACTCTATTCCATTAACTTGTATACTATATGACCCAATATTTTCAATCCATAAATATGCAACATTCCTTGAAAATCAATGAGGCAGATATACTTTTTTTCTGATTATTCTTCACATAGATAGTTTCTTGTTCTAACTCTAAACTGGATATGTTCGTTTTATTTCTTCATTTGTGATGGTGTGAATCTTACTAGGTTTTTATTTGAAAATCTAAACTAATAGAAAATAATTAAAAATTACATTTAACCACACAAATATTATGGCTTTATCGAATTTATGCTTTGTCTTACAAAATTTTTTATTATTTTTGTACTAAAGAAAACTACAAATTATTTAAAATATATAACAAAACCTAAAAATGAATATAATAGACCCCTGTATTGCCATCAGCCAAATTAGTAAACATTAATATTTTACCATGTTTATTTCAAGTATTTCTTTTAAAGATATATATCACCTGTGACATAGGAACCCTCAAACTCTTTTTCTTCCATTTCCTCAAACAAATCTAGGAATAATATGTGTATTTTATTATGTAGAATTATTCTTTTCACTAGACACTGCCATTAATAGTTTTTGGAATATTACTGCATTTTTCTTTGGGACCCTACATCAATCCCTTAGTTAATACTTCTTTAATTCATAGTATGCATAGATACACCTCTTTATTTCTCCTTTGTCAAATTAAACTAACTTTTCAATTAAATAGAATTTTCATTCTACATTTGTGAGAATCATCTGAACAATTTTTTATAAAATATTGTCTTTCCATTACAGATGTTCAAAGTCTCTTCTTGAATAAGTACCATTGTCCTATGTCAAATATAATAGATTTTTCTCATTGCCCCCTGGTGAGTGTTTGGATTAGACAACTCTTCCTTTCAGTTGTTAATCCAGCTCTGATAAAAACCCAAACCAAACTGACAACCTAATAGGTATAGAGATAGGTGGTGAAACTCAAATGATTTCTTCCTTTGAAAAGTGACTGATGAAAAAATATAACTCCTTTGGAGTTAAAGGAGAAATGATTTTCTGTTTTATTTCCCAAAGGTCAGTATGTTACCGGCTAGTTTTTTTTTCCCTTTTGAGGAACTATATCCTATTTATGAATAATACCTTTTGAAACCCCAGCATTCATTTGATATAAAAAATAAAGGCAGCACATTTACAGAAAGGTTATGAGTGTGTCACAGAAATCTGCTGGCCTATATTCTATCCCTTTAAAATCGGCTCTAGTTGAATGAACATCACTCTTCCAAATAAGAACTTTATCCCACACTACAAATGTGCTTATAGCTTATTACCAAACATAATTCCCAATTCCCAGCTATATTCTGAGCAGTACAAAAAGGCATAGAATAGTCACATTTAATAGCTTCATTTCCCCTGAACTTGTGGAATTCTAAACTTTGATAATTGTTTTTCCTTTCTCCCTAGAAATACATGATATATCATAGTCTACTTGATGCCTTATGTATTTTTGTTAAGCCTAGAAAAAATGATTTTCTTAAAACTATCAATACCAGAATATTTTGAAACTATCATAACATCTTTAGCAAATGCTTATAGTTCATAATTTAACATTTTTTTTGTAAAAATCCTTTAGCAATTAGAGATCCAGCAGAACAAAATGAGTAGAAAGAGGTGGGGGGACAGGTGGGAGAGTCATAACAAACCTCCTATTGAGTAAAAGAGTTCATTGAACTGTACATTATAAAAATCTATTCCAAACTAACATCTTTCTCCACTATGTTTCATGCCACTTTGAGCATTTATTTTACTACTCTTCACATTGCATCATGGCTATCTATGGCATAATACACATTAATATGTTATTTCCTCTTCACCACCGAAGCTTACGTAAGGAATAGCCAGCTGAGCAACTGCTTAAGGCATCAGTCCTTGAATTGACTAAATAACTCTCTTATAAATTTGAATTCTTATCTCAGCTAACTCACACAATTTTTGTGTCACTCCTTCTGTAACAATGAGCCATATTATCGGTCCAGATCCTGTACTGCCTCTGAGAGGGCACCACTACTATCTGTTTTATATTTTGCAACAAGCAAATGCTAATTAAAGGGAATGGTTATAGCAGGGCCACCAAAATTTAAATCTGTCAGTTACTTGCAAGTAACTGAATTCTTGATTTCTAAGGGGAATCATCTCCCTGTAAGAATGAAAACCATTCACAGAAATCAGACTGTTGACATTCCAGAATATGTCAACATCACTCTGAAGAGACGCACAGGTATTGTGCACTGGGCTCCCTTTGAAGATGAGGTCTGCATATGCTCGCTTCCCCATCAACATCGTTATCCAAAAAAATGTGTCTCTTGTCCAAATATGAAATTTACTGTAAAAAACGCATCCACAGTGTTAGGACAGGACCAGGCATCCTTGTTCCATATCTCAAGCTCTAAAAGAACTGACTTCATTCTTAAAAGGAAACACTTTGATCTTGCGTCAAATTCAGATGCTTTGATTCAGCAAATCATGGTAGTTAGAAACAAGGACACTTTTGGATTGTGTCTATAATTCTGGAAAAAGGACAGTTCAGCAGGCTGATGAATAATATCTAAGAATTGTCCAATAATAAAGAAAACAAGAATTCAGATGATACTTCTTCCAATAATTCAATGGATTTTATTATATTTATAGTTGTACAACCATTATCACAACCTAATTTTAGAGTATTTTCATACCAAACAACCAGTTCACCCTTTCCTCCCCCCAATGTGTACTCTTTGGTAACCATAAGTTTTTCAAAGTCTGTGAGTCTCTTTCTATTCTGCAAATAAGTTCATTTGTATCCTTTTCTTATTTTTATTTTGTTTTTATTTTTTGTCTTTGTCTTTGTAGGGCTGCACCCTCAACATATGAAGGTTCCCAGGCTAGGGGTCTAATCGGAGCTGTAGATGCCTGCCTATGCCACAGCAACAGCAATGCCAGATCCGAGCCATATCTGTGACCTACACCACAGCTCATGGCAATACTGGATCCGTGACCCTCTGAGAGAGGCCAGAGATCAAAACCGCAACCTCACAGTTCCAAGTCAGATTCATTCATGCTGCACGACGACGGGAATTCCAGTACCCTTTTTTTTAGATTCCACATATAAGTGATATGTCGGTCTCTCACTGGATTCTTAAGATCTATTTATTATATTTTAAAGACTCAACAAAGTGGAGTTTTGGAGTTTCTGTAGCACATGGAACTATTTGGATGCAAACACAGGAGGAACCTATTAAACAGACGAGAATTTGTTAAGTGTCTGTACTGTTTTAGAGACATGCTCTGTTGGAAACAGAAGAAATATCCCTGAGGCAAATTCCCCTGGTATGAGGGCTGGGGGTAGTCTACAGAGATGGGGATCTCTTTCCAGGCTAGATCCTTGAATTCTTCCTTCTGGCACATCAAGGAGGAGCCAGGATCTAAGTTTGAGAGTAATTTCCCAAAATGATAATTGATACTGATCAAACAGAGAGCTAAACAGAAAGAAATCACTAGAAAAAAGAGAGCATAATTACTCTGAAATATTGAACTGAACAACCAAAACCACAGTAAAATTTGACAATCCAAAACTGCATGGATTGGATTAAGATGGCGGAATAGAAGGAATGGAGCTCAACTTCTCACCCAAAAAACAACAAAACTACAACCAAATGCCAAGAAACCTTCAACCAAATAGACTCAAAAATTTCAAAAAGATATTCTACTCCAGAAGACAAAGAGGAGACCACTTCAAGAGGTAGGAGAGGTGATTACATGATAGAAACAACCCCATACCTCCCAAGTGGGAACCCCACAAACTGGAAAGTAACTGTATCACAGAGACTCACCTACAAGACTGAGAGTTCTGAGCCCCACGTCAAATCCCCATGCCTGGGGATCAGGCACAGGGAGAAATAACCCCCAGAGCATCTGGCATTGAAGGTCAGCAGGGCTTGTGTGCAAGAGCTCCACAGGACTGGGGGAAAGAGGAGAACCCATTCTTGAAAGTTGCACACAGACTTCATGTGCACTGGGTTGCAGGGCAAAGCAAAGTCTCCACAGAAATCCAGGTGAAACCTGAGTGCAATTCTTAGAGGATCTTCTGGGAAAACAGGGATGACTATGGCTTGTTGTGGGGGAAGGGCACTGGAGGTGAAGCTCTCAGGAACATTCATCAGCCTGCATTTCTCTGGAGGTGGCCAATTTTGGGAAAATCTGGTCCCTCCCATCAGTGCTGAGAAGCCCCAGGCCAAACAATAATCCAGGTGGGACCACAGCCCAACCCATCAGTAAACAGGCTGCCTAAAGACCCCTCAGGCACACAGCCAGCCTCTAATCTCACACAGACACAAAGCCCCACCCAACAGAGGGATAGGAATCAACCCCACCTACCAGTGGGCAGGCACCAGTCCCTCCCATTGGGAAGCCTACAGCAAGCCCTGCCCATACCAAATTTAGTCACATGGGAGGCAAAAACCAGAACTAAGAGATTCTACAACTCTATTGTCTATGAAAAGGTCACCACACCAAAAACCTATAAAAATGAAAAGACAGAAAACTATAACTCATATAAGGGAGAAAGAGAAAAGCCCAGAAAAATAGCTCAGTGACAAGATTATCAGCCTCCCAGAAAGAGACTTAGACTGTTGATGCTGAAGATGATGCAAGGCATTGGAAATCGACTGGAGGCAAAGATTGATAACTTACAGGAAACACTGAACAAAGAAATGCAAGATGTAAAAAGTAAACAAGAAGAGATACAAAATACAATAACAGAAATAAAAAATTCATTAGAAGCAGCCAACAGTAGAATACAGGAGGCAGAAGAATGAATCAGTGAGGTGGAGTTCAGATTAGTGAAAATCACTAATGCAGAAGAGAAAAGAGATAAAAGATTGAAAGGAGGTGAGGAGAGTCTTAGAGACCTCTGGGATAATGTTAAATGCACCAACATCCGTATTATAGGGGTGCCAGAGGGAGAAGAGAGAGAGAAGGGGACAGAAAAAAATATATGAAGAGATAACAACTGAAAACTTCCCTACTATGGGAAAGGAACCACTCAGTCAAATCCAGGAAACACAATGAGTACCACACAAAATAAACCCAAGAAGGAACACCCTGAGACACATATTAATCAAAATGACCAAAAATAAAGACAAAGAGAAAATATTGAAAGCAGCTAGGGAAAAGAAACAAGTAACATACAAGGGAACCCCAATAAGGTTATCAGCAGATTTCTCAGCTGAAACTCTGCAGTCCAGAAGGGAGTGGCATGATATACTTAATGTGATGAAAGGAAAAACCATCCAACCAAGATTACTTTACCCAGCAGGGCTCTCATTCAGATTTGAAGGAGAGATCAAAACTTTTACAGATAAGCAAAATCCAAGAGATTTCTGCAACACTAAACCAGCTTTACAACAAATCCTAAAGGAACTTCTCTAGGCAGAAAAGAAAAGGCCACAACCACAAACAAAAACACCACAAGTGACAAGGCCCACCAATAAAGGCATATATACAGTAAAGATACTAAATCATTCATGCACAATTATGCTACCAAAATCAGAAATCATGAGAAGAGAGCACAAATGCAGGACACTGGAGATGCACTTGCAATTAAGAAACCAACAACTTAAAACAATCTCAGTTATATATAGACTCCTATATCAAAACTTCAGGGTAACTGCAAACCAAAAATCTACAATTGATACACAAACAAATAAGAAAAATCAACTCAAATACAACATTAAAGATAGCAATCTTGTGAGGAGACAACAAGAGAATAAGGGAAGAAAAAAGGTCAACAAAAATCAAAAACAGTTAATAAAATGGCAATAGAAACATACATATCAATAATTACCTTAAATGTTAATGGACTGAATGCCCCAACCAAAAGACATAGACTAGCTGAATAGATACAATAACAAGACCCATATATATGCTGTCTTCAAGAGACCCACTTCACTTCTAGGGACACATCCAAATTGAAAGTGAGAGGGTGGAAGAAAATATTCCATGTAAACGGGAATCAAAAGAAAGCTGGAGTAGCAATACTCCTATCAGACAAAATAGACTTTAAAATGAAGAACATTTTAAGAGCCAAAGAAGGGCACTACATAATGATCAAAGGATCAATCCAGGAAGAAGATATAACAATTTTAAATATCTACGCACCCAACATAGGATCACCACAATATATAAGGCCACTACTAACAACCTTAAAAGGAGAAATCAACAATAATACCATCATAGTGGGGGACTTTAACACCCCACTTACAGCAATGGCTAGATCATCCAGACAGAAAATTGATAAGAAAACACAGGTCCTGAATGAAGCATTAGATCAGATGGATTTAATATATATTTATAGGACATTCCATTCAAAAGAAACAGAATACACATTCTTCTCAAGTGCGCATGGAACATTCTCTAAGATTGATCACATCCTGGGCTACAAATCAAGCCTCAGTAACTTTAAGAAAATTGAAATCATATCAAGCATCTTTTCTGACCACAATGCTATACGACTGGAAATCAACAAGAACAAAAAATGGTAAAAAATACAAACACGTGGAGACTAAACAACATGATACTAAACAACCAATGGATCACTGAAGAAATCAAAGAGGAAATTAAAAAATACCTAGAAGCAAATGACAACAAAGATATGACACTCCAAAACCTCTGGGATGCAGCAAAAGCAGTTCTAAGAGGAAAGTTTATAGCAATACAAGCCTACCTCAGGAAACAAGAAAAAGCTCACATAAACAACCTAACTTTATATCTAAAGCAGCTAGAGGGGGGAGAACAGACAAGACCTAAAGTTAGTAGAAGAAAAGAAATCATAAAGATCAGAGCAGAAATCAATGAAATAGGAATGAAGAAAACCACAGAAAAGATCAATGAAAATAAATCTGGTTCTTTGAAAAGATCAACAAAATTGATAAACACTTAGCCAGACTTATCAAGAAAAAAAGAGAGAGGCCATAAATCAATAAAATTAGAAATGAAAAAAGAGATGTAACAACAGACATCACAGAAATACAAAGGATCATAAGAGGCTACTACATGCAACTATACACCAATAAAATGGAAAACCTAAAAGAAATTGACAAATTCTTAGAAAAGTACAATCTTCCAAGACTAAACCAAGATGAAATAGAAAATATGAATAGACCAGTCACAAGTTCTGAAATTGAAACTGTGATTAAAAAACTTCCAACAAACAAAAGTCCAGAAACAGATGGTTTAACAGGTGAATTCTATCAAACATTTAGAGAAGAGCTCACACTTATCCTTCTGGAACTATTCCAAGAAATTGCAGAGGAAGGGACACTCCCAAACTCATTATGAGGCAACCATCATCCTGATACCAAAATCAGACAAAGATACCACAAAAAAAGAAAATTACAGGCCAGTCTCACTGATGAACATAGATGCAAAAATCCTCAACAGGATACTAGTCAACCGAATCCAACAATACATTAAAAGGATTGTCCATCATGATCAAGTGGGATTTATCCCAAGAACGTAAGGATTATTCAATATCCACAAATCAATCAGTGTGACACACCACGTTAACAAACTGAAGAATAAAAACCATATGATCCTCTCCATAGATGAAGAAAAAGCCTTTGACAAAATCCAACACCCATTTCTGATAAAAACCCTTCAGAAAGTGGGCATAGGGGGAACGTACCTCAAAATAATCAAGGCCGTCTATGACAAACCCAGAGCTCACATCATTCTCAATGGGGAAAATCTGAAGGAATTCCCACTGAGATCAGGAACAAGACAGGAACAAGCCACTACTATTCAAAATAGTTTTGGAAGTCCTAGCTACAGTAATCAGAGAAGTAAAAGAAATAAAAGGAATCCAAATGGAAAGGAAGAAGTAAAACTATCAATATTTGCAGATGACATGATACTATACCTAGAGAATCCTAAAGACTCTACCAGAAAACTGTTGGAGCTCATCAAAGAATTTGGCAAAGTTGCAGGATATAAAATTAATAAACAGATATCAACTGCCTTTCTGTATACTAACAATGAAAGATCAGAAAGAGAAATTAGGGAAGCAATCCCATTTACCATTGCATCAAAAAGAATCAAATACTTAGGAATAAAGCTGCCTAAAGAGACAGCAGTCCTGTACTCTAAAACTATAAGATGGTGATGAAAGAAATCAAGGATGACATGGACAGATGGAAAGACATACCATGCTCTTGGATTGGAAGAGTCAACATTATCAAAATGACTATAATACCCAAGGGAATGTACACATTCAATGCAATCCCTATCAAATTACCAGAAACATTTTTCAAAGAACTAGAACAAAATATTTCAAAGTTTGTTTGGAAACACAAAAAACCCAGAATAGCAAAAGACATCCTGAAAAAGAAAACTGGAGCTGGAGGAATCAGGCTCGCTGACTTCAGACTATACTACAAAGCTACACTCATCAAAACTGTATGGTACCGACACAAAGACAGAAATATAGATCAGTGGAACAGGATACAAAGCCCAGAATTAAACCCATGCACCTATAGTCAACTAATCTATGACAAAGGAGGCAAGAATATACACTGGATAAAAGACAGCCTCCTCAATAAGTGGTGCTGGGAAAACTGGACAGCCACATGTAAAAAAAATGAAACTAGAACACTTCCTAACACCATGCACAAAAATAAACTCAAAATGGATTAAAGATCTAGATATAAGACCAGATACTATAAAACTCTTAGAGGAAAACATAGGCCAAACATTCTCTGACATAAATGATAGCAACATCTTCTCAGATCCACCTGTTAGAGTAATGACAATAATAAGAAAAATAAACAAATGGGACTTAATTAAACTTCAAAGTTTCTGCACAGCAAAGGAAACCCTAAACAAAACAAAAAGACAACCCACAGAATGGGAGAAAATATTTGCAAATGAACCGACTGACAAGGGGTTAATCTCCAAAATTTACAAACACCTCCTACAGCTCAACACCAAAGAAACAAACAACCCCATTAAAAAATGGGCAGAAGATCTAAACAGACAATTCTCCAAAGAAGACAAACAGGTGGCCAAGGAACACATGAAAAGATATTCTACATCACTCCTCATCAGAGAAATGCAAATCAAAACCACTATATGGTATCACCTTACACCGGCCAGAATGGCCATCATCAGATAGTCTACAAAAAATGTGTTGGAGAGGGTGTGGAGAAAAAAGAACCCTATTACACTGTTGCTGGGAATGTAAATTGGAGCAACCACTGTGGAAAACAGTATGGAGATTCCTCAGAAAACTCAAAATAGAATTACCATTTGATCCAACAATCCCACTCCTGGGCATCTATCCAGAGGAAACCATGACTCGAAAAGACACATATACTCCTGTGTTCAGTGCAACGCTCTATGCAATAGCCAGGTCATGGATACAACCTAAGTGCCCATCGACCTAGGAGTGGATAGGGAAGATCTGGTACATATACATAGTACTATTACTCAGCCATTAAAAGGAATGAAATACCAACATTTGTAGCAACATGGATGGACCTAGAAATTGTCATGTGAAGTGAAACCAGTCAGATAATTAGACAGCAACATCCAATGCTACTGCTTACATGTGGAAACTAAAAAAAGGACGCAATGAACTTCTTTTGCAGAACAGATAATGACTCATAGACTTTGGAAAACCTATGGTTTCCAAATAAGACAACCTCAGGGGTGGGGGAATGCACTGAGGGTTTTGGACAGAAATGCTATCAAATTGAGTTGTGATGATTTTTGTACACCTATAATTGTAATAAAATTCATTAAGCAATGCAAAATTGCATCAAATGTGGTGATTAAAAATGTAAACATTCCCAACGAGATCAGCTGGGATATATCTTTACAGAAAAATTCAGTAGAAATAGGGAGTTTAAAAATATAGGTTGATATTGAAAATGCAACTGGTCATAAATGTGAATACACAAGTAGTTAAAAGCTGCAAATTAGGCCACAGCAACAGAAAGGATAAAAATAATAGAAAAGAGTAGAGGCAATTTTCAAGTTATGGGAAAAATTGAAACATCAACATCTATGTAACAGGAATTTAAAAATATAAATAGATTAAACTTTTAAGTAATTATACTGAGAGTGTATAAAAATTAAAAGATTTTTTTCCAGGAATTGACTTTTATATAACACAAAGTTGAACAAATGTAGGCATTGTAGGAGCCATGACTTTTCCATCAGTTGGATAATTACTGTTTGTTTAACTAAAAATCAGACATTTATTCCTTCATAGAAGTTATATTTCAGCATGCAAGTAATGGAATTACAGTGGCAATAGATATAGCACATGCATGTTCTGATTATTATTTGTACATCATTTTTGAAATATCATGAACATATTCAGCTTGGTTTAGAAGCTGCACTTGTGGTATATGGAAATTTCCAGGCCAGGGACTGAATCCAAGCCACAGCTATGACAACACAGGATCCTTTAATAACCCACTGCACCAATCTGGGATTGAACCCGAACTGCTGCAGTGGCCTGAGCTGCTGCAGTTGGGCTCATAACCCACATTGCAACAGTGGGAACTCCTACACTTAGTTTTTATCTAAATAAACTGAGGGGAAAACATCTTTATTTTAGGTTTTTTGTTATTTTTCTCAAATGGGTGCCAGTTTTCTTTCAATGAGAAGATTGCATCAACAAATGTAGGAGTTTTAACAAATGAGATTGAATTAATAAATGCAGAAGTTTTCTGTTAGACATTCAGAAAGAAGAAATTAATGAGAAGGATTTTTAAAGCATTTTGAAAATGGACTTCAGCACTAGTATTGATGGAACCCTTTAAATTATGTTAAATTACATGTCATTTTGATTCCTTGCAGAATTTCAAGGTGATAAATTTTAAGATAATTTTTGGTATTTAGTATAAAGTAGAATTAAAGGTTTTGTTTTTTTTTGTTTTTAAGGTTGCCCTACTGATCTAGTGTAGGTTTCTTCAGTTTCTTTCAGAATTGTTTTGCAGTTTTTACCATATAGTATCTACACATATTTATTTAGATTTATAATATTTGATGTTCTTGTTGTTATTGTAAATGTTATTTCTTTTTTAATTTTAAATTTTATAGTATTATTGCTAGTTTATAGCAACGCAACAAGTTTTGCATGTTGGCCTTGTATTCTGTGAAAATGCTAAATTTATTTATTAGATTTAGTAACTTTTAAAGAGATTGAGATTTTCTATGTAAATGATCATGTGGTCTGAGAATAGAGGTACTTTTTTTCCTTCATTTTCAATTTTCATGTGACTTTTTAATCTTTTTTATTATGTTAATTTTTCTGAGAAAAGATGTATCTCTGGTGTCAGGATAATATTGGGCTCATATTAGGTGGAAAATGTTCTAGTTTTGAAAATTTTGTTGACAGTGGGTGTTGTTTCTTGCTTAAATATTTGAGAATATTCATCAGACAAATAAACTATCTGGACCTAAGGTTTTCTTAGTATATATTTTTCACTCTTATAATATTCCTTACTAGAATATATACATTTTCTGATTTAATACCGCCACTAAGGCTTTCTGTTGATAGGTGCTGCATTATATATACTTTCAATAATTTTATTTTCAACCAATGTAGTATTACTTTAAGTGTGATTTTTGTAGACAGAATGTAGTCAGGGCCTATTTTCTTATGCAATATAATACGATTAGATCCTTTACTCAATGAAAATTTTTAAATAGTTGGGATTAAAATATGTCTTACAGTTGTATACTGTTTATTCCATTTTTTCTTTTTTCTATGTATTTTTCTTGATTTTTCCCTTTACCTAGAGTTTATAATGTATTTCTGTAATTTATCATTGTAGATTAAAATGAATATTACACTTCTACACGTTACATATAAATCTTTCAACAGTATATTACCAATTTTTCCTTCTGTATTTTTGTGATATACTTCTTTTATTCATTTTAGTTTTTATGCATTCAATGCAACACATCAGTACTATTTTTGCTTTAAGCATGCATTTTTCATTTAGATTAAAAGTGGAAAAACATTTTATATTTAGCTTGATTTTAATCATTGCTCTTGATCATCATTTCTTTTTAAAGATTATCATTTCTCTTTAGTATTTTGTTCCTTCTACCTAAGACTGTTGTTACAACATTTTGGTAGTATAGATCTCTTGGTAGTGAATTCTTTCAACTTTAGTTTGCCTTAAAAAGTCTCATTTTTGGTGAAAAACACTTTTACTATACATAAAATTTAGTGTTGGCAGTAATTTTATTGCTCTTTCAGCATTCATTATCTTATGACATGTTATTTCATTATCTTATGACATGTTATTTCCTTTTTATGCAATATATGTTATTCTCAAGCTGCGTTCATGATGGTCTCTTTATCTTTAATATGCAATAATATGATTATATGAACATGTGTATACATTTGGGTATCTGCTGATATTTATCCTCTTTAATGCACTTAGCTTCCTATATCTATAGTTTGATTTCATCCATTATTTTTAGAAATATTTCAATGCTATATCCTCTAATTTTTCTACTATATTTTCTCTTCTGCTTCTAGAATTCTGTTTACAAGTATGTTAAATTGTTTTAAATGTTTCAACAGTTCTTAGAGACTCTGATCTTCTTTGCTTTCATTTATATATGAAATACATTAAAATTTTATATATATTAATTTTTATATGTTTAGTATTTATGTACACATTTATTCTTTTTTTCTCTTGATGTTTCTAGTGTGGGTAATTTCCATTTGACTATCAACCACAGATTCTTTCTTCACCTCAGTCAAGTCTTCTGATCAGCCCATCAAAGGCATTTTTATCTCTGCTACCATTCTTATTGTATTTCCATTTGATTCTTTCTTATAGTCTCCATTTCTCTCCAAAATTCTCCAGCTGCCCTTGCATGCTGAACACCTTTTCTAAGAGAGGCTTTAGCACATTAGTCATAATTACTTTAAAATTCCTGTCATTGTTTCAACAGCTAGATCTTATTAAGCATGAAATGTGTACTTTGTATTTCTGATGGAAATGTGTATGTTTATTCTGATAATTTTTGAGTAGAGCGGGTTGACTTACCCTATCCAAGAGCTGATTGCTTTCAGGTTGTATTGTTTCAATGCACCATCAGCTTCAAATTACTCCTTTGATACCTTGTTCTTGGGTGGTGGCTAATTTGCTGAAGAATTTTTCTTAATGACTTTTCCCTTTTAGACTTTATCTGTGCGCTGCCACTTCAAAATGGATCTCTGTATGCAATTTCTTCTCTCTCAGCAGGACACTCTTGGTGCTTGTTACTCCTTGCTTGCTAGCCTGATTATGGAGAAAGACTTTTCTCAGTGCTCCTCTATCCTAGGCAGCCATTGTACTTCTGGGTTCTCAGGACTGGTCTCAGGAACCCAACCTCTCCTCCAGTGAAATAACTCTATTTGTAGGGGGTCTTTAATGCCTCTTTGCCCTTCCCCAAAGGGTAAAGGGCTTTCCTCCTTTTTCCATTTTCCTAGCTACAATAGGCCTTACCTGTGCCCTGTGGGCAAAGAGATTATTGCCCATCCTCCCATGGCTTAATGCTTCCTATCCCATCTACAGGGACACAAAATGAATGCTTTCTCACACCTTCAGCACAGTCTCCAATATTTTTCATGATAACTCAAGAAAAGAGTCTCTGAAAAGCTACAACTCCTCTTTGTATACAACTCCCTAAGTGTTCTTTGCATTCACCAGGACCCATAGTCAGCATTTGTTACTGCATTTACAAATTTCACCGTTACTTACTCACTTTGTTCACACTGCATGTTTACTGAGCAGTTACTCCACACCAAACAGGAAGCTAGGATCAGGTGATTCAAGATATGCAAAACAGAGCATTGAAATTAGAACTGTCATGCCTCTAGGGGTCTTCAATCAGCACCCAAGATAAATTAAATCAGATTCTCTGGAGATGGGATCTACCTAACAGTATTTTACTACAGCATCTCCCCAGATGATCCTGCTATACCCCCAAGGATGACCACTGCAGTCATACCTCCTGCAACTTCATTTTTCTTCAGTTTAGCGGTGAAACTCTTCTATCAAAATATGCCTTGCTATGTAATAGTGCAGCTGCCTCCTAGGGAAAAAGGAATTTACTGAATTAAAAATGGGAGATAAACTTTTACAAATATTTTTTTTCTTTTTCTAACTGTGATTCTATTGTGTTTACCTGATGGATCAATTTTTATTTCCTGTTTTCCCTTCATTTCAAATAAGGGAAATCTCTGCTTCGTACATTGAATCAATGGGGCAATGTTTATGGAACAGAGCATGATAAACAAATTACCAGGCATTATCTCTGATTTCCCAAGGTGAGCTCTTGGCATTTTTAGTGAGATGGTTTTTGAAATGTATTGCATCTAATTATTTAGAGAGAGAAAAGTAGAGGGTGGATTCACAGGATTCCCAATACTACAAATACTGTTCTTGAGCAGCCAAATTATTTCTCTGGAGGTCTTGGGGATAAAAGAGGTTTAAACAAAGGACAAGTGTTTCTTATAGAATCATTGACCTAAAAGTTCAAGGTAAAATTCTAAACATACAAGAACTTTACAAGGCAACAATTTTTAACTCTGTCTGGTTGGGCAAAATTGATAAAAAAACAAAAGAATCACAGTACTCAAGCCCATTATTTTGTCTACATTAATGTCTCTGGTTTTACCATCCAAGTGGCAGAATCCCAGACCTGAGAGGAAGCAGCAAAGGGAGGAAAACCATGAGATCTTATTGGTCCAAGGCAGGCTCATTCTGTATGATATTTGATCTTCTTTTCTTTCCTTTGCTACATTTTTATTGTTCAAAATGCGGAGTCAATAACACCTTTCAGGAAATTGAAGTTAATAAGTTAACTTTTATACCTGCAAAGATATGCACATGTAGACAGGGTACAGGGAGTCAGAACATTCAAATTGTTGAGCAAGAATAAAGGGAATTTTTGATAGCAAAATTTCAAAGGGAAGCCCAAGTGCAAATCCAAGGATGGCTGGATGACCAGAGAGCCCTTTTTCCAGCTGACTGAATCTCATCCAATTTTGTTGGTAAGAGGCTACATGTAGAAAAGTACTAGGGTGAGAGTAAATTCTTTCAAAGCCTCAAGGATATTAGGCTTATGTGAACAGAAACAAAATATAAAACTGGTTTTGAACTTCTGAGCTACCCCAGACCCCACGCCCCATATTAAGAAACTCTGGGAGTTCCCTGGTGGCTCACAGGTTAAGGATCTGACATCACTGTTGTGGCTTGGGAATTACTGCATGCCATGGGTCAAGGCCAAAACAAAAACAAAAACAAAAACAAAAAAAAGAAGGAAGGAAGGAAAGAAAGAAAGAAAGAAAGAAAAAGAAAGCAAGAAAGCAAGCTCTGCACAGGAAAGGTTATGAAGTTCCCTGAATGAGACATTTATTGTGTTCAAAAGCCACAAGATTAACCCCTGCAAATTATTTTATCAACATCATTGAAGGAAAATAATCTGATCAGTTTTCTCACTTAAAACATATAATAAAAGTGCCAAGTCATAAAACATTGAGTGCCAAGTAAAATCTTTTTTAAAGATAAAATTTTTAATTTACTATTGAACTGGCAAGAAAGAAATCCTGAGATCAAAATAAAATGAAAGTAGAAATCTAATCAGTTAGAGAGGAGTTATTAAAAATAGCCAAGTATGTTTTGAGATGCAACCAAATAGATGTTCTAGAAATAAATACATAGCTAAATTTTAAATTAACTGAATTGTTTAAGAATAAAACACAAACACAACTAAAGAGTTAGTAAACCAAAAATAAACCTGGATAATTCTTTTTTCTTCTAAAGGCAGAGAGAAAAGCCACACAGGATATGAATAAGATAATAATGAAAAGAAATAGTAATTAATGTCTTTATATCTGATTGGAATTCCAGATGATGAGAAGAGAAGAATATAAGAAGCAATACTTTAAAGGCTAATGAGTGAGAATATCCAAAAATTAATTTTAAAAAAGACGTGGATACTCATATTAACATACTTCAATCATTTACCAAACATGTTAAAAGTACCCCCTGAAAAAAACCCTACAAAGATCAAAGTGTCATTTTGAAACACAGAAACAAAGAAAAGATGTTAATGACAGCTAGAAATTTAAGTGTGACCTTAAAAATAAATGATATACATACACGAACAATACACTTTTTCCACAGGAACAGTAGAAGTAACAAAGAATAAGAAATTTTCTCAACTTGTTAATTAAAAAAATATGTCTGCTGTCTTTTGGTTCCACTTGAATGGACTATCTTTTTTGGCTTTTTCACTCCGAGCCACTGGGTGTCCTTTTTTTTTATAACAATGAATTTTATTTCAATTATAGGTGTACAAAAATTATCACAAG
Source organism: Catagonus wagneri (assembly GCA_004024745.2). Taxonomy (NCBI): domain Eukaryota; kingdom Metazoa; phylum Chordata; class Mammalia; order Artiodactyla; family Tayassuidae; genus Catagonus; species Catagonus wagneri. Next base: position 3,041,080 of record PVHT021183530.1, on the reverse strand, counting down.
TCAATTTGATAGATTTTGTGTCCCACACCCACAGTGCATCCCCCCCCATTGTCTTATTTGAAAAACCAAGGTTTTCTTTTCTTTTTTTTTTGTCTTTTTGCTTTATCTAGGGCTGCACCCATGGCATATGGAGGTTTCCAGGCTAGGGGTCTAAGAGGAGCTGTAGTTGCCAGCCTTTGCCAGAGCCACAGCAACACGGGATCCGAGCTGCATCTGCAACCTACACCACAGCTCACAGCAACGCCAGATCCTTAACCCAGTGAGCAAGGCCAGGGATCGAACCACAACCTCATGGTTCTTAGTTGGATTCATTAACCACTGAGCCACAATGGGAACTCCGAAAAACCAAAGTTTTCCAAAGTCTGTGAGTCATTGTCTGTTCTGCAAAGAAGTTCATTGTGTCTTTTTAGTTTCCACATGTAAGCGGTAGCAGTGGGTGTTTCTGTCTAATTATCTGACTGATTTCACTTCGCGTGATATTTCTAGGTCCATCCATGTTGCTATAAATGTTGGTAATTCGTTCCTTTTAATGGCTGAGTAATATTCCATTGTGTGTATGTACCATTATCTTCCCTCTCCACTCCTCTGTTGATGGGCACTTAGGTTGTTTCCATGACCTGGCTATTGCATAGAGTGCTACAATGAACACTGAAGTACATGTGTGTTTTCAAGTCATGGTTTCCTCTGGATAGATACCCAGGAGTGGGATTGCTGGATCAAATGATAATTCTATTCTGAGTTTTCTGAGGAATCTCCATACTATTTTCCACAGTGGTTGCACCAATTTGCATTCCCACCAGCAGTGTAATAGGGATCCTTTTCCTCCACACCCTCTCCAGCACTTATTTTTTGTGGACTTTTGATGATGGCCATTCTGGCCGGTGTAAGGTGGTACCTCATAGTGGTTTTGATTTGCATTTCTCTAATGAGGAGTGATGTTGAACATCTTTTCATGTGTTTATTTGCCATCTGCATGTCTTCTTTGGAGAACTGTCTGCCTAGATCCTCCGCCCATTTTTTGATGGGATTGTTTGTTTCTTGGGTATTGAGCTGTAGGAGGTGTTTGTAAATTTTGGAGATCAATCCCTTGTCAGTTGATTCATTTCTTTGACAAAATCCAACACCCATTTCTGATAAAAACCCTTCAGAAAGTGGGCATGGGGGAACCTACCTCAACATAATAAAGACCATCTATGACAAACCCAGAGCTCACAACATTCTAAATGGTGAAAAGTTGAAAGAATTCCCTCTGAGATCAGGAACAAGACAGGGATGTCCACTCACCACTACTATTCAACATAGTTCTGGAAGTCCTAGCCACAGCAATCAGAGAAGAAAAAGAAATAAAAGGAATCCAAATGGGAAAGGAAGAATCAAACTATCAATATTTGCATATGACATGATACTATACCTAGAGAATTCTAAAGACTCTAACAAAAAACAGTTAGAGCTCATCAATGAATTTGGCAAAGTTGCAAGATACAAAATTAATGCACGGAAATCAACTGCATTTCTATATACTAACAACGAAGGATCAGAAAGAGAAATTAGGGAAGCAATCCCATTTACCATTGCATCAAAAAGAATCAAATACTTAGGAATAAACCTGCCTAAAGAGACAAAACACCTGTACTCTGAAAATTATAAGGTGCTGATGAAAGAAATCAAGGATGACATGAACAGGTGGAAAGACATACTCTTGGATTGCAAGAGTCAATATTATCAAAATGGCAATACTACCCAAGGCAATCTACACATTCATTGCAATTCCTATCAAATTACCAAGGACCTTTTTCACAGAACTAGAACAAAATACTTTAAAGTTTGTTTGGAAACACAAAAAACCCAGAATAGCAAAAGACATCCTGAAAAAGAAAAATGGAGCTGGAGGAATCAGGCTCCCTGACTTCAGGCTCTACTACAAAGCTACAGTCATCAAAACCATATGGTACTGGCACAATGACAGAAATATAGATCAGTGGAACAGGATACAAAGCCCAGAATTAAATCCACACATCTATAGTCAACTAATCTATGACAAAGGAGGCAAGAATATACATTGGAGAAAAGACAGCCTCTTCAATAAGTGGTGCTGGGAAAACTGGACAGCTACATGTAAAAAAATGAAACTAGAACACTTCTTAACACCATGCACAAAAATAAACTCAAAATGGATTAACGATCTAGATATAAGACCAGATACTATAAAACTCTTAGAGGAAAACATAAGCCAAACAATCTCTGACATAAATGATAGCAACACCTTCTCAGATCCATGTGTCAGAGTAAGGGCAATAAAAAGGGAAATAAACAAATGGGACTTAATTAAACTTCAGTTTCTGCACAGCAAAGGAAACCCTAAACAAAACAAAAAGACAACCCACAGAGTGGGAGCAAATATTTGCAAATGAAGCCACTGGGTGTCCTTAAAGCTGAAGTGTTTCTCATAGGCAACCTTACTTGTGTCTCAATTTTTAATCCATTCTGTCACTCCATTCCATTTTTTTTTTTTTTAATGGCCACACTCTGGTATATGGATGTTTCCAGGACAGGGATTGAATCTGAGCTGCAGCTGCAAACTACACCACAGCTGCAGCAATGCCAGATCCTTTCATCCACTGTGCTGGGCCAGCAATGAAACCCTCCCCTCAAGAGAGATCCAAGCCACTGCAGTCAGATTCTTAACTCACTGTGCCACAGTGGTAATTCCTCCATTCCTTTTGATTGGAGAATCAAATCCATTTACATTTAAAGTTATTATTGATAAGTAAGGATTTACTACTTCCAACTTATTAATTATTTTCTGGCTTTTTTAATTTCCTTTGTCCTTTTTTCCTCTTTTGCTGTTTTTCCTTTGTGAACAGATAATTTTCCACAGTGGTATGCTTTGATTCCCTTTTCTTTATATTTTGTGTATGTGCTGTAGTTTTGTGTACTTAAAATTTGCTAGGAGAGTAGACCTTAACAATTTTCACAACACAAGTTGAAAAAAAACAGTAACTATGTGAGTTGATAAGTATGTTAATTAACCTGACCATGGTAATAATTTCTCAAAATGTAAATGTGTCAAAACATTGCAGTGTAATATATACAATTTAAATGTATACAATTTTATTGACCTCAATCGTACTTCAATAAAGCTGAAAAATACACTTAAGAGTTTTTATAAATATGTCAGCTTGGTATATATGCAAAGTGAAGTTATCTTTTAAGGATAAAAGGCAAAATAAAGGTATTTTTAAATTTACAAAAACACTGAGCTAGCATTTACTAGTAAGCATGAACCCCCAGGGTCTTCATTGTTGCTGGGAGATCTGGAAAGAAATGCAGCCTCACTGGGACTGTGAATGGGGAATGAGAGATTAGCTGAGGGGGGAAAAAATCTGATGTGCTGCCCTGCAAGTCCCCTGGTTATAATGTGACAGGCATTGGCCAGGAAGTACACTGTCTACTGGTCAGGGAGTTGGGGAATAAAAGAAACAAAAAAAATTACTTTAATCTGAGAGGAGGTTGGATCAACCCTAATTGTGAGACTCGAAAAATGCTGGCAAGAGTGGTGTCTATACCACACTAAGTTCAGTCTAGGACCACACCCCACTTTTATAAGACATATCCTATGAAGAGCTTAGATATCACTCCTTCCAAATTCCCCAAACACACTTGTGACTGCCTCAGTTGGTGGAAGCAGCTGTATAAGAAAGAAATGGGTTTTTGAACCAGACTGTGACTGAAATAATTATAATAAAACATACCAGTCAACCACTGCTTTACACTGAGCACATCAGAACCCATTTTGACTAATTTGTACACTGTAGCATGTCAGACTTTTTTTTAAAAAGAAACTTTAGCTATATAATTTAACTGCTGCATTCACCTTTCTGTGGATTTAAATATTAGTGCAATTAATGATATTATAGAGATAAATTCTACCAGAAAATTGAAGGTATGAGCTTTAGTGTAATGTGATCAAAGGGACAGTTTAAGGTATTAGACTGAAGGAAAGAGGCAGTTATCAAAGGATTTTATTCCAACTCCATGAAGGGCTTTCCAGTTGTAACCAATGTGTAGCACCATGCTTTGTATATTGAAGGAGATCAATAAGCAGGGAAGAAGCAATGGAACCCACAGTTGTAGGGATATAGAGAGAATAACAGTGGAAAATCAAAAGATGTTATTTGAAAAAATTTGTAGAAACTCTATTTGAACAAGGGTATCAATTAAAGTTGAGGCATCCAGAATAATGACTTGCCATTTTCAATGAGTTCTGAAGTGTTATCTTTTATAAGTCTTCTTTCCAAGAAGGTAAAACAGTGGGGAACAATTGAACCAGACCAAATTTAGGGGTGTCATGGAGTGTATGATTATTTCAAAATGATTTTAGCTACTATCAATTCATGAACCATTTTTCTTGCTTAGGATTTGCTATAAAAAAATTGCCTGGGGTTTTTGTTATTGTAATAGTCAGCATAGTAAACAACTATATGATATGTATTATATTTTTAAAATTGAATATAATTTAATAATGATTCAGTACACTCTTCAAAATCCCTTTTAGTACCTGTTACACTAACTGTCCAAAATTCTTATGATCTCTCCAAAATATTAAATAGTAAAGTAAATATACAAAACAGTGCCTAAACTTCTAAGTACTGGTATTGTACAACATACAAACTTTTCTTAAACCAGCTGGGAACCTCCAAATGAAAAGCATAAAATATTAAGATTTCCTAGTTATTCCAGGAATTATTTTTTGAAAAACAGTCCTCATTCTATGACACCACGACCTTTGAAAGTAACTTACTTTGCAAGAAAGAAAAGCAAAATGATTCTGTGATTTTTCTTCTAAACCCATTGACCCTTTTATATAATTATTCCAATTCTGTCTATGCAAAATTAGTGAGGAAAATGATTTACTTAAGTTAAAAATGTCAGTTTTCTACCCTTTTGCTTTACTCGGAGCATATAACCTTCAGTTGTCCTCTATGCCCTGTTGCAAAATAGGAGAATGTAGCCAACTGGAGTTAGATAACTATCTGATGGGCAAGGTCTATGTCAACAACATAAGTTCAGGGGAGAGGGGGAGGGGCGTGTTATTTTGTTGAATCAATGGAAACCATGAAATATGCTGTATTTCCTATGAAGCCACACGCAACTAATCATCATTAGTATCATCAAGGACATTTTTTACATAAAAAATCACCATTGTCATTATTTCTCTAAAAGAAGCTAACTCTTTTATCTCCAGAATTAACCCTCTTTCCAACTCAGGTCTCTTAATGTTTCTTTTGTTTTTTTATTCGAATAGTTACAGCTAAAGATTCAGCACACATTTTCCGTCATGTTGCTGTTGACCTTGCGTATTGTTGCTGTAATTCCCACTCCATAGTAGAATGTTTGCTTCTTTCACTTTCTAAAATTGTGCAAATGCTGAGCTGGATTCACTTCATTAGGTCATCAAACTGCTACAGAGAATAAATAGTAGTACTTTAGTAGCAATTGCAGTCTAATTTTACAATTTTATTCCAAACCAGCTTGTTCGGGTAGTATCCTGATTGTTTTGTGATATGTTGTGTTCATGCCCCATTAGACATCCACCAACACTATAATTCATCCAGGGGAGACATGGAGATGGAGGGTGGCCCCAAAAGGTGCTTCCCAGAGGCAGACAATTCAAATGGGTCCCACTAATTGCCATGGAGAGGTTTCCTGCTGTTCCCTTTATAGACTTTATACTGAGAAAGAGTTATCAAAAAATATGTTTTGCTCCTGAAGAGCCTATAAGGGCTTCCTTTTGCTACAAAACAGGACCAACTGTCAAGGGGGAATATAAAGACAAGGATATGTATGCATATATTTTTTTTCCTGAATAGATTCTAGACTGAGGGAAATAAAAAAATATGTGAGAAATTCAGAATAGAAAACATTTAAATATGATACAGTGATAATTGCACCTTTTAGAAATCTCTCATTTCTTTCAGTTGATTTCTCTTAACACTGACTATCTGAACAACATGGTGCATTCATTAATATTTCCAATGTATTTTTTTCTATGAATGGCTAAGATTTCCTTCTGAGAGAAGCAAGACAGACTCAGTCTAAGTGCATGAGTTTTGCTTGTATATCACTTTAACTATGGACAGGATATCATGTCATTTTTCTTCATGTTTTACTATCATTGAATACCTCTTTCAAAAGATCTATTTTAAGTACCCAACCATTATCTAGATTTCATCCACCCAAACCAACCATAAACCTCACTCTTGCATGGATCCATTATTTATTGCTAATATGAAATCATAATGACATTTCATTCATCTGACAACAAATATGTATTTAATACTGGCATAAAATACCATGTTTCTGAAGGTGGATGTGGGCAAAAAGGTAAATATACAAGTCACTTCTTAAAGTTATATATACAGTCTTTCCTCCAGATGTATGGGTTCCACAGCTGTAGTTCCAACAATCACATTTGCTTAACCCTTAGGTATTGAGGGCTGACTGTATTAAGCTATTTTACACAAAGGACTTGAGTGTTTGCTGACTTGGTAACTGTGGAGGTCCTGGAATCAATCCCTAGTGGATACCAAAGGATAACTGTAATAGTAAAAGCAAGAACTAAATAACTATAAAGGTAAAATATTAAAAAGTCCCATGTGAAGGAAAATAAAGTACCACAGGAATTCAAACAGAAAATTCTCACTTTAGATGAACTGTGAGTGAAGCTTGGTATGTTGGGTTGGAGTGTGAGAGTAGGGATGGAGGAAGATTGTTAAAAGTGAAAATAACAGTATGAGCAAAGGCCCTGAGGCACAAATGCTTAAAGATAGTTAAATGAGTAACTATCAGCAATTCATATGATGCATACAGTATTCAGCATAGAATGTTTAAGAGAGGTTTGTCCAATATTTCATTGATCAAGAAGGTTGGAGCCTGGGAATTGTTGATAATGGACATTTTAGCTACAGTGAAGGGGATATTTCGTGATTGAGGCTAAGGACATAAACATGGTTATGTTTTCCCTTCATAGGCAGTCTTCCTCAGTATATTCACAGAATATTTGTTAAGCTATCTGTTTTCCTTTATCATGTAGAACCAATAAAAAATGATGAATGGAGACAGCATGTAAGGTTTAAATTCACTTATAGAGGGAAAAACATAGGCAAGAGTTCTTTGAAACAAATTATTTCAGATTTTAAAAGGCATTTCTCTCATATTTAAAATATACTTATTTCATTTTTCAAACATTGAGTGATATGGTAGTTTTGCTGAAAGAGTGGAAATCTGATTTGTGTGTGTGTGTGTGTTTATGCCTTTTCTAGGGCTGCACTTGTGGCATATGGAGGTTTCCAGGCTAGGGGTCTAATCAGAGCTGTAGCTGCCAGCCTATGCCACAGCCACAGCAATGCGGGATCTGAGCCACGTCTGCAAGCTACACCACAGCTCTCGGCAACACCAGATCCTTAACACACTGAGTGAGGCCAGGGATCATGGTTCCCAGTTGGATTCGTTAACCACTGAGCCACGACGGGAACTCTGGAAATATGATCTTTAAAAGGAGGCAGTCTTAGGTAACTTTAAATCAAAAACACCACAGACCACTTCTACACTTTCTAATTGGGGTGAATTTGCTCTTATTCAAGACAGTCAAATAGTGTTAACCCTGCATACACTTTTCAGTCCGGTAGGCTGCTACCCACTTTTCTCCATGTTGTGATTATTGACTTTGGGCTGAAATTTGAGCTGAGATTTAGAAGGAAATAGCTCACATCATCAGATCAAATAAGACCTTCTAATGTTACTAAGTTAAATAAGACCATCTGCTGACACACTTTTTAACTTATCGGTTTACTCACTTCGTTGCTTACCAACTCACTCATTCATTCGCCCACTGAACTATTCACTCTTTCAGGAAACCGTGCCCCTTCCACCTACCATGAACTGAACCAGGCAATGATAACACAATGGAGGCAGACACAGGGTGGCCCTTGAGTTCACAAAAAGCAGATTCTCACACAGATCACATTCACCTTCCAGTACAGACAGGATATCAAGGGAAATGAAAAGGTAAATGGGATGCAAGCTACTGTCTATCTCCTCTTCGCTTTACCTTTCATCATGACTCTACCATCACCGTATGATGGATACATGATGAGTTATATTATGTTCTCTCTTAATTCATTTTTTTGACTCTTCCTATTGCAACTACTTTGTCCTGCGTATTTCTACCTTGGAGTTTTTAAATTTTAAATGTTAAAAATAAAAGGGCAATATGGATATCCATAGGCATGTTGTTGACCATATTTTTACACAGAATGATTCAGGATTTGGAGATTCTTATAAGTGCCTGTAAGATATGTACTATTTATCATTTATTACAGGTTACAAATAAGATTTTAAAATATATTCCTTGCTAGAATTAAATGATTAACAAAGTGACTAATCTTTAGTGTGTATATACTATAATTTTTGTATATTTTTCCTACTTAATCTTTGTACATACTCTATATAAATATATAGGTACTCATTAAAATTGAGGAAACCGATGTTCTAATTCATAGAAAAATAATATTTTACTAGTTTACTAAACATGCTCTTATTGGTTATGTTAATTCTTTTCATCTCCTGTAAAACTGTATCCACATGTTACTAAGGTGAGTAGAGATTCTAGAATGCTAGAGCATGTCTCTCTTTTGATGTTTGCTTTAAGAGAATTAAACAGATTCAGTACTACAAACTCAGCTTTTAAAAGGAAAACATTAACAGTCTATCCAGATATATCAAATCCCTGGACTTATCTAATGGTTTGGATCCCAGCAATAAGTTAGAAACTGAAAAACACAAGACCTCTTTTAGGCTGAAAGGTTACAATGGAATGTATTACATCAGTAATGCCATATAGTAACTAGATGGCCTCAAATTCTTCTCTGCTCTGCAAGCCCAGAAGGGAAATGGAGTGATTTCAATAGTGCTGCAAAATAATAGAGTCAATTCTCCCCTGCATCTCGGGGAATATGGGCTTTTAAACACAAAGAAACAAATCTCTGCCATTTCCATTCCCCTTCTCTATCCCACAATTGAATCTTTCCAAAATTAGATATAGAAAAAAACCCAGTGTTTCACACCAAGCAGAACTACCCATTCTGCTATATTTTGTATATCTTTTTAAAATGTAGTGCTGCTATTTCAAATCTATATGGAAATGTAGGATTAAAAAAAACTGTATTGGAGTAAATTTCTAATAGTTAAAATGGTTCATTTTAAAAATGAAATCATCAAATTATTTAAAAAATATGGAGAGGAAAAAATTTAAGTGTAATACATATAATTTTAATTTAAGACTTAGGTAACATAGAGATAAAATGTCAATTTTGGAGTTCCCGTGGTAGCTTAGCAGGTTCAGGACCCAAAATTGTCTCTATGAGGATGTGGGTTTGATCCCTGGCCCACGTTGTGGGATCCAGCATTGATCTAAGCTGCAGTGTAGGTCACAAATGCGGTTCAGATCCAGCGTTGCCATGGCTGCATCATAGGTCCCAGCTGCAGCTCCAATTCGACCCCTGGCCTGGGAACTTCCATATGAAGTAAGTGTGGCTGTAAAAAGAAAAAAAAAAATGGCAATAGCAGCAATATCAATGGCAATGGTTCATTGATTATTTTATACTTTCTATCTAATATGTTAATTACTTTAAAAACTGCCTATAAAATAATTGTGAATTTCTTGATTATTTATTTGATTACTTCACAACCCCTACAATGTAGGTAATTATTATTATCCTTATTTTACCAGGAGTTTTGCAGTGATATGGCTTTTAGGAATTTCCCCATCTGGTGGCAAGGGCCTTTGTATTTCCCCATAGAGGATATTGACTTCCTTGGGGAGGGGCTTGAGAATCTCTGTGATGCCTGAAACAAGCTTAGCTGTGAACTTCAGTCACAGAAATTCACAGTGGTGAATGCCTGTACCTTCCTGTATCTTCCATGTCATGACTCCATTGGGTTTCAGTTGTGTGAGCGACTGAATATCATTTACCTTTCTATTTGTCACAATGCCTAGCATTGTGAACTCTGAGTTCAGAGTGAATAACCAACAAAGGTCTGGATATATTTTTTTCATTACAATCACCTGCTCTGATATTTAAGGCAGTCATACTAAAATACACTATTATAATTATATCACAACTCTCTATATTGAATAAATTTATTTTTCCAATTTTTAATGGCCCAAGCTGATTCTCTTTAAACGGTCAAGTAGTTAGTCTACTATAAAACCATTGAGGAGTTCCATGGTGGCTTAGTGATGGAGGATTTGATGTTGTCTCTGTTAAAGTTTGAGTTCGATCCAAGGCCAGGAAACTTTCAGGCACAGATAAAACGAAACCCGTTGATTGCGATAGACCTATAGCACTCATCATGGTCTTCTATATTCACTTCCAGTGTTCTTTATATAAGATAAAATAAAATTAATTTAGATTGAAAAAAAAAACAAGATAGAGACGTCTGGAAAGCTCAAGAGAAAAAAAATAGCAAATTATAATCCATAAAATTTGCTACTCACATTTCATCATTGGGAACCAGGTAAACTTCTTGCAACCCAGTAAAACATATCCTCACAGAGGTTTTCTGTTAGGAATATGTTCAGCAGCACACTACCCTTCCTTACTTCAATGACTACCATCACATGTAATTTTAGGAAGTTATATTCAAAGAAAAACATCTCATTTTAAAAAGTAATAATATTAAATAAAAATTCAAGCAGCCCACTACGCTTCCTTACTGCAATGACTACCATCACAGTACCCTTTTAGGAAGTTATATTCAAAGAAAAACATCTCATTTAAAAGGTAATAAATAAAAATCATTGAGCTAAAAAAAAACACCCTACAATAAACAAAAAATGTAAATACAGAGCATGAAAGACAAAAGGAAGGGAACAAACAAGCATCCCTAAATAGCTATGGCAATAGAGAAGTGAATCTGAATAAAATTTTAAAAGTTACAAAACATGTTTCTCTTTTAATGAAGAGCTCAAAAAAAGAATAAAATTTCAAAGATTATCAGATAACAGACGGAGATAAAAAGTGAGCTGGCATAACTGAAGATAGAAATGTGGAATAAAAATAAAATCAGCACTAAAATGACTGTAGTGTAATAAAATGAGGCATGATAGGAGAGAGGAGTTGAGAATAATGAGCCTTTTTAATTGGAAAATAACAGAATTTAAATTATGTGAAGAAAATAGTGTATTTTTTATAGGCACAAGTAGAATTGACATAAGACTGCTTGTTGTTTATCACAAAAAGAATTGAACAAACAGAAGAGGAGAATCAGAAAAATGTTCCTTAAAACCAAATTTCTCTAACAGAAATGACCAGAATATTTAGATGAAAAGGACAGAGCATGAACAAGCAAATGCAGCACAGAGCATTAAACACAACTATGCTGTGAAGATTTTTAAAGTTTAAGAATATAGAAATAAAAAGTTCCCTGGTGGCTCTGTGGGTTAAGGATTGAGCATTGTCACTGGTTCTGTCCCTAACCTGGGAACCTCCACATGCCGTGGATGTGGCCACAAACAAAGAATATAGAAATAAGTCTAAGGATAGACATTGTCCATCCCCCAAGAATCATAAACACAGGGGAAATAGCTGATGAATTTGCACATCTGCTTTAGTATAAAATTAATGATGTTAAAAGACACACTGAAGCGTATTACATTTTTGAGTTTATCTGAGCAAAATTTGATTCTCATTGGGCAGAACCGGAATGAAAGTGGTTGTGATGCTCCAACCACAGGAACTTGGGAAAGACATTCACAGAGAATAGACAGGAGCAAAGCAAGAAAATATTTAGCTGCAGTGTAAGCAGTTGCATTGTTTCAGAAAAATTTGGTTTGTTGAATGTTATAGGTTGTCCTCCAGGTTCAATTTCTAAACACTGAGTCATTTCATGCTTCATTTTTGTTTTGCTTAAAGGCACTGAAGCCACTTCAGTCTAATGGACTCATTGCTTAACAATAGGCTTTATCCATTATGTCACAACACATACAATAACTATTTCCTGAGACATAAAAATTTAAGAACTCACTAGATCATAAATGGAATAGCTACAATTATAAGGATTAAATTCACTTGTCTGTTGACCTAAGTAGTGGTAGCAATGAGATTATAAATATAACAAACATTACAGCAGTGAGATATTTGTTTTGTTTTTCAAAGTCATTCACGTTTGAGACTGAACTACACAAGAGAACCAAATGTGTCTGAAGAGGTATTTTTCTCTCACCTTTCTAGTGTTATTGTGGAGAAATAAGATTTGGGAGCAGTGATGAGGCACTCACAGCAGTATAACATTCAGTTAAATCGTTAAATCTCAGTCAGAGAAAAATCAATAGACACCTCTGCCCTCATTCATGTGGTACCTCTGATAAGTAAGATAGCCTGTACTGCCCCTCAACCCAGGACAGGCTCCTGAAATTAGTCCTCCCTGGTATTAATCAGCATAGTAATTCAATATTCTTATATTTACTCCATATAAATTTACTGCAAAATATGGACATTATTCCCTGTGCCAAACATTACATCTTGTAACTTATTTTATACCTAGTAGTATGTGCCCCTCGTTCCCCTTCACCTATTTTGCTCCTCCCTTCACATCTCTCCTTACAGGTAACTACTAGTTTATATCTGTGAGTCTATTTCTGTCTTGCTTTGTTTGTGCGTTTGTTTTATTTTCAGATTCAATATATATACATATATATATATAAAACATATAGTATTTGTCTTTCTCATCTCATTTATTTCACTGAGCACAATGCTCTCCAAGTCCATCATGTTGTGGCAAATGGCAAAATTTTATTCCTCTTTATGGCTAATATACCATCGTGTGTGTCCCTGTGTGTGTGTGTGTGTGTGTGTGTGTGTGTGTGTAGATAGATAGATTTATATACTGCATCTTCTTTGCACATTCATCTGTTGATGGACACTTAGGTTACCTATACCTTGGCTATTGTAAATAATGATGCTATTAACATTGGGGTATATACACATATGTGTATATGTATATGTGTCATCCCTAAGTTTGTGGTGAAAACTTTTAGAAATTCTGGTTATTGACATTATTCAGCAGCAAAGTATATGTATATTCCATAGAATAGGAGCTTTGGCTTGTCAAGGGTCTGACTGAATATGCCTCTCCTTATATACTGACATACGTTTTAGAAAACATGAAACAAGAATAATCTATGTGGGAAATAAAATGAACAAAAAGCTCTACTCCAATATGTCTTATAAAGGACAGGTGTATTTAAGAAAGATGTGTAATAAGTTTGTTTATTGTTTTTTCCATTTTCCTGAATAGTGCTGCTCTTCTTAAAAACAGCAAAGAAGAAAACAAAAATTCTGTTGACTCTACATTCCAATGGGGCTACATTCCAAAGTTACAGGATGGTGGAGGAGTACTTCAATTTTAAGCTTCACTCTACCTTGCCAACTTCATTTCACACAACTACTCAGTGACCTCCATGGGCCAAATGGTTTGGCAGCTTTGGACTTCCTTTTCTTCATTTCCTCTAAAATAGGGATGTTTTAGAGGCTGTTGTCAGGGGAAAAAAAGATGCATTTTTCAATGAATGGTAGCTTTTATCCACCTGACATTTCCTCCTCTGAGCTGCTAAAAAGTATCATGTATAAAGCCATCTTGCACTCATAACTTTTTACTGTAAGATTTATTTCTTATATATGTATATGTATTTTCACTAACATTCAAGAGTTATGACACAGAGGAAAGAACTGTTTTGGAATCCAAAAAACTTATTAGAATTTTGTTTTTCTGCTAACAACTAAATCATTTCAAGCCAATTACTCAAAATATATGAGCCCTGGTTCTTTCATCTTTTGATCTAGGATAATGCCAGTATTCTTTGGTCTTTATTTGATATTCATTAAATGTTAGATAAATAAAGAACTGAAATATAAAAGCATTACAACTCTGAAGTGTGTTGCATTTTCTTAAATCAAAATCAGTTTTGTTGAATGAAAGGTAATGCATATTTATGTGTATTGATTACAAAAAAACTGAACAAAGGCAAAAAAATCTAAACCAAAGGAAAGAAAATATACAATCATCTATTTATCAGGGGATACAAATTCCTGCTTACGCTTATTCTCCCTTTTTTTCCTCTTGAATATATGTTTAAAACATATATAATATATAACGTGGATGTGAAAGCACAGAAAGTGATTTTGGAAAAAATATTTTTTTGTGGCATGTTTGTTTTCCCTCACATAGTGCTGAATAAACATGTTTATGTAGTTAATTCATTCAGCTTAGTAAATGTATGTTAGGTGTCCACTCTATTCCAGATACACATTTAGGAAATTGGGATAAATAAGTAAACAAAGTGACAACACCTCTGCCCATAAATTTTATAGTAGATAAGAGAGTTACAAGTTCTACCAAAATTTAGTGAAAAGTACCTATTTTTAAAAGTTTTTACTAAATAAAGTTTAATCAATTATATAGATACATATCTTATATATCTACTATATCTATTGTACACATATTTTGCTTTTATTTTTTTAAAAACATGTATCTAATAGAAAGATAAATAGATCTAAATCTTCACATTGATTCAATATTATTTCATTAGGCTGTTTTTTTTTTTTAATTGACTTGCTGGCTATACCTAAAATATATAAAACAAAACTATCCTTCAGAGAGTTTTTGCCTTTTTTTAAAAAAACTTTTATTTATTTATTTATTTTTTGGCCACACTCATGGCATGAAATAATTCCCAGGCTAGAGAGTTAACTGTGTCACAGCACTGACCAGAGCCACAACAGTGACACCTAATCCTTAACTGCTAGCCACAAGGGCACTCCCTTTTTGCCTCTTTTTTATAGTCAACTGCAAAATGCAGTTGCATGACTCCACATTTTAAGCCTCTCTACATAAATGGCTGGCTGTAAATGTTTTTGAGGGGCAAAGCAGAGTACAAAATATTACGTTCAGTTTTAAAAGACTATCATAGAGTCAGAGCTATAGCTGCCAGCCTATGCCACAGCCACAGCAACACCAGATCCAAGCTGTGTCCGTGACCTACACCACAGTTCACAGCAACAGGGGCTCCTTAACCCACTGAACATGGCCAGGGATCAAACCTGAGTCCTCTTGGATACTAGTTTGTTACCACTGAACCACAAAAGGGAACTCCTGTCTGCAACTTCTTTTCTGTTCCTTATAAGGACATTGTCATTGGGCTTGGACCCAATTATCCAGCATGATCTCATCTTGAATCCCTAATTTAATTCCATCTGCAAAGACTTTTTCCAGATAAGGTCACAGTCAACCCACTGCACCCACCATACAACCCACTGCACCTACCATCACCCCCAGCGCCATCCTTGCTCCTCTCCCTGAACCACCAAAGGGCCTCCTAACTGGTCTCCCAAGCCCCTTCCTGTCCATCCTCTGCCCAAGAGCAATGATCTGAAAACGTAACCCTCCAGAAGTTTCCCAGTGCTCTCAGAATTAACTACAAATCTCACATCTCAGGCTGAAAGACAGTGCCTGATCCAGCCCTGCCCACTGTCCAGCCTGGCACCTACCACCTTCTCCCTGTACCACCAGCTCAGCCACCCTGGCTTTCCCTCAACTTCTCAACCATGCCAAGGTTTATTCCCATCTCAGTACCTTTGCATATGCTGTTCCCTCTGCCAGATGCTCTTCTCAGGGCAGCTTTTTGTGACCCTTCAAGTGTCAACTCAAATGGCACCTCCTCCAGGCAGCACAGATCACCTGGTCTACACTGCTCATCTCTACACCATCATCTCTATTTCCTTCATAGAAGTCGGGCTGTGCTTTTATGGTATTTGATCACCTACTTGTTGGTCTATTGATTCCTGGATAATAGGGGTATGCCTAAACAATGCCTGGTACATGACAGCAGTCTACTGAATGGATGAATAAATGAATAAACGGAAAAATGAAGTGCTAAAAAAATTAAAAAAAATAAAAGACTATCATAGTTCCTTGCACATGGTCAATGCTCCCTGAAAGAGGGTTTCCTTCCAAATGCCTCCCTAAAAAAAATTAAAAAAAAATGATATTCCCATGTATATATCACACACACACAAAAATCAGGCAATTCTGTTTAACTTAACATAAGAAAATGGATTCTTTTTTCCTATGAGGTAACTAAACTATGTAACAAAAGCCAGAAATGTTTTCTAGCATTAAAGAAACACATTGTTGACTTTAATATTTATTTCCCTTATATTGCTCATGTAGTAGATAAATGCTTTTTAAAAATATTCTGTTTGGCCTGAATAAACCTCTTTAATGTTGGTAGTATATGTATCATGGAACTTCCAAACAATTAGTGTAAGAACATTTTTCTTATTTGGATACTATATATTTTTATGCAGCCTTTTTGAATGGCATTATTTCTGTTTAGTGGATACAAGTTTTACCCTGTAGATAAAAGTGTTCAATTAGTTGAAGAAATTTTCCTTACTTGCATTATTACATATTTTCATGCAAAAATTTTGAATAACAGCAATATTTCTATTAAATGGATGACAGCCTTTACCATCACATTTTAGAAGTGTGTTCAAGATGAAATGACTCATAAATCGGTACATCAACTCTTTACATTTGTGGATCCAACCGACATTACAGCTGTTGATTGAGGCAATCAGATGTTTAAATACACTCTACATTGATGAGAATTTAAAGATTTGGATCAAATTGGATGGGAGTTAGACAAAGATGCTTTTATAAAATTTGTCTGTTATTATATTTGGAAGTATAATTCTCTTTACTATCTTTTCTGTTGGTTATGCTACTTCTGAACTATCCATCAAGTCTTACTCTGTGTGTGTGTGTGTTTGTGTGTGTGTGTGTGTAAGTGTATATTTAGGTAAATTTTGCTTCCGGTGCCAGCCAAGGAAGGATGAGTCAGAAATGACTGAGAATTGAGCAAGAAGAACTAAATGAAACATGTAACTGGAAAACAGTAGGAAATTAGAATAGCGAACGACAAACTCAAAGCTTTTCTTCAAGTTTCTGTTTCTATGAAAGGCATTCTTTAAGGTTACATGAGGACTAAACTCATCTTGTTTGTTACTCAAACTTAAATCGAAAGAGTAGTATCACCAGATTCACATTTTTATTAATTAATAAAAAATTCTAAGTTTTCCTTTGGCATTTTAATAAACTAAAACTTAAATGCATCCCTATTTCATTACATATTTAACATTTTCTACATGGGGTCACTGAATTTCTTTTCCACAAAATGATTGAAACCTTAAATCAAGCAATTTCAGGGAAGAAATTTTCTGTAATGGTTGGTGGCACTATATTCAAAACTATTTCACCTTTAAAAATGAAAGTAATTAGTTAATTTAAAATATTATGTGGGGAATAATTTAGTTTCCTAACTTGTTATGCTTCCTAACTTACAATATCATTACTGATTTAGTAATATTTATAAAGATTGAAGTAACAAAATGTCAATAAAAATATAGGTAAAATGCATATATATTAGGTGTATATCTAAAGGTAGATTTGCATCCGACGTTTTTTCTGACTCCACATTTTTACTAATAGTAGACATTGTTATTGATTCCCATATATCTGCAGTTCTTCAAAAATGCATAGAGTGAATGGAAACTCTTACTGGTCCTTATGACAGTTGAGTAAACTTAGCTTTACAAAGACCAAACAACACTGAGGTAAAGAATTCGTTACAGAGTATCTTTAGGAGTGGTAAAATATTTTTGAAGGAAAACAGAAAATACACCCGTGTGACAGCTTACTGAAAGATGTTTCTAGAACCATAAAAATAATTACACCTGGAGTTTAGAGATTCTGTCTGAGATATAAGAAGCTTAACAAATTCCATCCCATGACTTAGCAAAGACATCACAAAATTCAGGTAGCAAACTAGGCTTATCGTGGGAAACGGGGTAGCTCAAAAAGCCAGTATTTATTAAACATCCTTTAGACTGATGTATTCATTTTTGCCTTGGAATAAATGAATACATCCTTTGGTTCAGTCTAGCAACTTAAACTTCAGTTTAGGAAGCAAGTATAGAAAGTAAAAATTAAACAAAGTAAAAAAAACTTATTTACAATAGGACCAAGAAAGAAATTAAATTTATAATGTATTAAATCCAATGAAATAGGTACAGGCTCTGTTCATAGAAAACTACAAAATTGATGAAATAAAGATGATATAAATAAATTGAGAGGTGTTATATATTCATGTATTCAAAGAAAACTTACTATTGACAAGACACAGTTCTTCCCAGTTTAACTTATCACAATGGCTCAGTTAAATTGGATTTTTAGATTGACACCTAGTAATTTTGTTTTTTTCATTTATAATGATTTTTATTTTTTCCTTTACAGCTGGTTTACAGTGTTCTCTCAATATTCTCCTGTACAGCAAGGTGACACATACAGGTGTACGTTCTTTTTTCATAAGTGACTAGACAGTTCCCAGTGCACACAGCAGGATTTCATTGCTTATCCATTCCAATGGCAATAGTCTGCATCTATTAAACCCAAGTTCCCAAACCATCCTGCTCCCTGCTTCTCCCCCTTGGCAACTACAAGTCTATTCTCAACATCCATGATTTTCCTTTTTGTGGAAAGATTCATTTGTGCCACATATTAGATTCCAGATATAAGAAATTTCATATGGTATTTGTCTTTCTCTTTCTGACTTCACTCAGTATGAGAGTCTCTAGTTCCATCCATGTTGCTGCAAATGGCATTGTTTTATTCTTTTCTATGGCCGAGTGTTATTCCACTGTATATATATATACCACATCTTCTTAATCCAATCATCAGTCGATGGACATTTATCTTGTTTCCATGTCTGAGCTATTGCAAACCATGCTGCAATGAACATGCGAGTGCATGTGTCTTTTTCAATGAATGTACAAGTGCATGTGTCTTTTTCAAGGAAACTTTTGTCAATATATATGCCCAAGAGTGGAATTGCTGGGTCACATGGTGGTTCTATATGTAGTTTTCTAAGGTACCTCCATACTGTTTTCCATAGTGGTTGTACCAATTTACATTCCCACCAACAGTGCAGGAGGGTTCCCTTTTCTCTACACCCTCTCCAGCATTTGTTATTTGTGGACTTATTAATGATGGCCATTCTGACTGGTATGAGGTGGTACCTCAAGGGAGTTTTTACTTGCATTTCTCTAATCATCAGTGATGTTGAACATTTTTTCATGTGCTTGTTGGCCATCCACACATCTTTTTTGGAGAAATTCAGGTCCTTTGCCCATTTTTCCATTGTGTTTTGGCTTTTTTGCTTTTGAGTTTTATAAGTTGTTTGTATATTTTAGAGATTAAGCCCTTGTCAGTTGCCTCATTTGCAACCATTTTTTCCCATTCTGTAAGTTTTCTTTTTGTTTTCTTTTTGGTTCCCTTTGCTGTGCAAAAGCTTGTCAGTTTGATTAAGTCCCATTGGTTTATTTTTGCTTTTATTTCTGTTACCTTGGGAGACCGACCTGAGAAAACATGATGTCAGAGAATGTTTTGCCTATGTTCTCTTCCAGGAGTTTGATGGTATCTTGTCGTGCATTTAAGTCTTTAAGCCATTTTGAGTTTATTTTTGTGCATGGTGTGAGGGTGTGTTTCTAATTTCACTGATTTACATGTGGCTGTCCAATTTTCTCAGCACAGCTTGCTGAAAAGACTGTCTTTTTCCCATTTTATATTTTTGGCTTCTTTGTCAAAGATTAATTGACCATAGGTGTCTGGGTTTATTTCTGCGTTCTCTATTCTGTTCCATTGATCTGCCTGTCTGTTTTGGTACCAGTATCACACTGTCTTGATTACTGTGGTTTTGTGATATTGCCTGAAGTCTGGGAGAGTTATGCCTCCTGCTTGGTTTTTGTTGCTCAGGATTGCTTTGGCAATTCTGGGTCTTTGGTGGTTCCATCTAAGTTTTTGGATTGTTTGTTGTAGTTCTGTGAAAAATGTCATGGGTAATTTGATAGGGATTGCATTGAATCTGTAGATTTCTTTGGGTAGTATGGTCATTTTTACAATATTAACCTTTCCAACCCAGAGCATGAACTAGCTTTCTATTTCTTTGAATCCTCTTTAATTTCCTTGATTAGTGTTTTATAGTTCTCAGCATATAAGCCTTTCACCTTCTTTGTCGGGTTTATTCCCAGGTATTTGATTCTTTGGGGGTGCAGTTTTAAAAGGTATTGTATTTTTGTATACCTTTTCTAATATTTCATTGTTAGTATAGAGAAATGTGACTATTTCTGAATGTTACTCTTATATCCAGCTACTTGGCTGAATTTTTTGATCAATTCAAATAATTTCAGGGTTTATTCCTTAAGGTTTTTTATATATAGTATCATGCCATCTGCATACAATGCCAGTGTTACCTCTTCTCTTCCTCTTTGGATGCCTTTTATTTCTTTTCTTTGTCTAATTGCTGTAGCTAGGACTTGCAATACTATGTTGAATAACAGTGGTGAGAGTGGGCATCCTTGTCTTCTTCCAGATTTTTGTGGGAAGTCTTTCTGCTTTTCTCTATTGAGTATTATATTTGCTGTGGGTTTGTCATAAATGACTTTTATTATGTTAATGTATGTTCTTTCTATACCTGCCTTGGTAAGAGTTTTGATCATGAATGGATGTTGGACTTTGTCAAATGCTTGTTCTGCATCTATTGAGATGATCATGCAGTTTTTGACTTTTCTTTTTTTAATGTGGTGTATGACGTTGACTGATTTGCATATGTTGAACCATCTTTGTGAACTTGGGATGAATCCCACCTGGTCATGGTGTATGATCTTTTTTATATGTTCTTGGATTCAGTTGGCTAAAATTTTGTTGAGAATTTTTGCATCTATAGTCATCAAAATATTGGCCTATAGTTTATTTTTTGGGGTTATCTGTCTGGTTTTGCTATTAGGGAGATGGTAGTCTCATTAAACGTCTTTGGGAGTGTTCCTTCTTCTTCAGACTTTTGGAAAGTTTAAGGAGGATGGGTATAAGTTGCTCTTTGTATGTTTAGTAGAATTTGCCTTTGAAGCCATCTGGTCCTGGACTTTTATTTATATGAAGTGTTTTTATGATATATTTATTTTCATTTCTAGTGATCAGTCTGTTCAGTTGATCTATTTCTTCTCGATTCAGTTTTGCCAGGCTCTAAGGCTTTAGAAAGTTGTCCATTTCTTCTAGGTTATAAAATCTGTTGGCACACCATTGTTCATAGTATTCTTTCATGTTTTTTTGTATTTCAGCAGTATCAGTTGTGACTTATCCTTTTTCATTTCTTATTTTGTTTATTTGGTTTTTTTCTCTCCTCTTCGTGGTGAGTCTGGCCAGAGGTTTGTCAATTTTGTCTACCTTTTCAAAGAACCAGCTCTTGGTTTTGTTGATTTTTTCTGTTGTTTTTTTGAATCTCTATTTTATTGATTTCCTCTCTGATCTTTATGACTTCCTTCTTTCTGCTGACTTTAGGTTTTGTTTGTTCTTTTTCAAATTCATTTAGGTGGTGGGTTAAGTTGTTGATTTGAGATTTTTCTTCTTTTTTGAGGAAACCATATATTGCTATGAATTTCCCTCTGAGCACTGCTTTTGCAGCATCACATAGATTTTGAGTGGTTGTGTCTTCATTATCATTTGCCTAGAGGTATTTTTTTTATTTCCTTTTTGATTTCCTCATTGACTCATTGGTTTTTTGGTAGCATGTTGTTTAGTCTCCATGTAGTAGTTTTTTTCTCATTTTCTTTTCCTGTTGTTGATTTCTAGTTTCATGCCATTGTGGTCAGAGAAGATACTTGAAATAATTTCTATACTCTTAAATTTGTTGAGGTTAGCTTTGGCCCCAGTAGGTGACTGATCCTTCAGAATGTTCCATGTGCACTTAAGAAGAAGCTATATTCTGTTTTTTTTTTTTTTTTTGGATGTAATGTCCTGAAAATGTCAATGAAGTCTAATTTTCCTATTCTGTCATTTAGGATCTCTGTTGCCTTATTGATTTGCTGTCTAGAGGATCTAGCCATTGATGCGAATGGTTGTTAAAAATCTCCTACTATGATTGTATTCCCATCAATTTCTCATTTTATGCCTGTTAGTACTTGTTGTAAGTATCTGGGATCTCCTCTATTAGGGGTGTACATATTGACAATTGTGGTATCCTCTTCTTGAATGGATCCTTTTACCATTAAGTAGTGTCCTTCTTTGTCTTTCTTTATGGCCTTCATTTTAAAGTCTATTTTGTCTGGTATGAGGATTTCAACTCCTGTTTTCCTGTCTTGTCCATTGGCATGAAATATCTTTTCCCATCCCCTCACTTTCCACCTTTATGTGTACTTTGACCTACAGTGAGTCTCTTGTAGACAGAGAATTGTAGGTTTTTGCTTGGTTATCCAATCTGCCACTCTGTGTCTTTTGATTGGAGCATTCAGTCCTTTGACATTTAAGGTAATTATGGATAGATATGTGTTTATTGCCATTTTAAACCTTGTTTTCCAGTTGATTTGATATTTCCCTTTTCTTCCTTTCTTTTTTTGGTTGGATTATTTCCATTTATTTTATGCTTGAGTGCTTTTCTTTTCAGTTTTTTTTTTAAATGTAATGTTTGGTTTTGATTTGTGGTTGCCCTGCATTTTAAGTATGTTAACCCCTTCCTATATCTTCTTGCTTTAGCCTGATAGTCATATAGGCTCAAACACATCATTAAAATAAAAAAAAGAATCTATATTTTCTTACTTTCCTTCCTCACTTTGTATGATTTTGAAGTCTTTTTTTTTTTTTAGCATATTCAGGTTCAGATCTGTATGCTGGCTTATTTAAGCAATAACTTTCCAATAATTGTGGTTTACTCCATCTTATTTCTTATTTCTTTTTTTTTTAATTTTACTTAGAGAAGCCCTTTTGGTATTTCTTTTAGAGTGGGTTTAGTATTGCTGTACTCTTTTAAATTTTGTTTGTTGGAGAAATTCTTTATTTTGCCTTATATTTTAAATGATATTCTTGTTGGATAGAGTATTCTGGGTTGCAAACTTTTTCTTTTCAGCACTTTAAATATATCTTATCACTCCCTTCTGACCTGTAGTGTTTCTGTAGAGGAATCAGCTGAGAGCCTAGTAAGGGTTCCCTTATAATTAACACTTAGTTTTTCTCTTGCTGCCTTTAGAATCTTCTCTTTATCCTTAACTTTTGCCATTTTTCTTATAATATGTCTTGGTGTGGTCCTATTTGGATTCAACTTGTTTGGGGCCCTCTGTTCTTCCTGTGTCTTAATATCGGTTTCCTTTAGATTTGGAAAGTTTTCAGGCATAATTTCTTCAAATGTATTTTCAATCTCCTTTTTTTCTTCTTCTTTTGGAATTTCTATTATTTGTAGAATAGCCTGCTTCATATTATCCCATAGATCTCATATTGCTTTCATGTTTTTTTATTTGGTTTTCTGTCTGATGTCATGATTGGGTGATTTCCATTATTCTATCTACCAAGTCACTAATTCCTTCCTCTGTATTATTCATTGTGCTCTTTAGCTCAGTTTGTGTCTCTGCAAATGAATTTTCTATTTTTTCTTGGCTCCTAGTTCATTTCTAATGGAATATGCATTATGGTTTATATCTTCTCTTAATTCTTTGATATTCAGCCTTAATTCCTTCAGTATTTTCACTGTCTCCCTTTTGAAATCAATGTCTGTCAGACTGCAGAGTTCTGTTTCATTGTTGACTGCTATAGGTGAATTCTCCTGTTCCTCTACCTGGGAATGGTTTGTGAGCTTCTTCATCTTGCTTATATTTTTCTTTTTCTGTGAGTTTTGGGAAGTCAAACTGTAGTCTTGTAAGGTTATTTCTATGCAAAAGCACCCCATTGTGTTTTGGGGGGAGGTTACTGTTTATTTTTGAGATATAAATATTTGGGAGTTTGAATATTTGGGATATAAATATTTTGGGATATAAATATTTGGGAGTTTGAATATTTGCTGTCTCTTTCTTCAGTGTGAGCAGGCTCTTATCCCCAGGATGCCCAGTGTGTTTTCAGGGAGAAGGAGGCAATAGGTAGGGCCAGCAGTCAGTGCCTGGTCATTGGGCTCTCAACGGCAGCAAGGACATGCAGGAAGGTGGCACAGGATACTCCTATTGCAGGGCTCTGTGAAGTTGTAGTGAGCTCTAGGCAGATCTACAAGGTGACCAGAGCATTTGGCAGTAGCAGCAGAAGTGTGAATGAGTTCCCAGGGGACTGAGAGCAACAACAGCTAGTGTTCAATTGTAGTACCCCCCTCTGAGGTGACTGGAACCACAGGTAGTGCCTGTTCAGGGGCCACTAGTGGTAGTGGGCAACAACTGCCTCGAGTCAATGATAACTGCAGTGGTTTGCCCCCACCACCTGTAGACCATGTGTAAAGCACCCACTCTCACTTATCCCACACAGGAAATGCTGCACAGGCTGCTCCTAGTTGCAGGATCCTGGGAAGTGACAAGAGATCAGGCTTGTGGGTACTGCCTGGAGTATTCAGCTGTGGTAACAGCAGGGCTGGTGTGTTCCCAGGGGTGTTCGGGCCCAGTGCCCTCCTCTGTGGTGCCCTTGAGGTTATTGAGGCTGAAGTGGTGCCTGTTCATGGACCCATAGGGTGGCAGGCCACTCGCACTTCTGGAGCCAGAGATTATTATGGTGTTTTGCCCCTTCCTTCTGTAGACCATGCAAGGAGCACCTTGTCCATCTTAGCCCCCATAGGAGGTGCTGATACAGTTGCTCCTAGTTGTGTGTTCCTGGGGAGGGACTGTGATCAAGTGCCTGAGCACTGCCCAGAGCATTGGCAGTGGTAGCAGGAGGGTGGGTGTGCTCCCAGGGGAGCGAGAGCAACAGCAGGTGGTCTTCCATAGCAATGCCCTTCTCTGTGGTGCCCTCCGAGTTGGTTGGGGCTGCAAGTGATTTTTGTGCATTGTATCCCCAGTGGCAGTGGGCCATACCCACCTCTGGAGCCAGAGATAACTGTGGTGGTTTGCCCCTGCCACCTGCAGACCATGCAATAAGCGCCCTGTCCCACTTAGCCCACACAGGAGGTGCTGCACCAGCTGCTTCTAGTTGTAGGGTCTTGGGAAGGGACAGTGATCTTGGTAAGGTTGCAGTGCCCTATTTTTTTTTTTTTTTTGCCAAGCCCTGAGGTGACTGGGGCTGTAGGTGGAGCCCACTTACAGGCTCCCAGTGGTGGCAGGCCACGCCTCCCTCTGGGCTCCAAGCCAACCCCTGCGATCTGTCCCTGCCACCTGTAGATCATACAAGAGGCACCACATAGCACTTTAGCTCCCTTATGCCCTTAGCCCACACAAGAGGTGCCTGGTCACCAGTAACCCTCACAAGAAGCACCCAGTCTCCTGTAAACCAAGCAAGAGGCTTTTTGCCACCTATAGCCTATGCCAGAGCTATCCTACTCTCTGAGAGCCCATGGGCATGTGTACACGCTTGGGTGCAGGGAGTTTCACATGGCAGTCCTCCCCTTCTCCCCTCTCCCTCCCCAGCAATGGCACCGTGCCTCTCCTTTGGGTCCAGACCCTCTCCCGGATTCCCTCTCCCGGATTGCCATGCCTCTGCCATGGCATTCCACCCCCCAGCCCTTAGCACACTGCTCCCCTGCCAGGGTGGCACATCTCCACACAGCCAACCCCGGGGACTGACTTCTGGAGCCTAAATTTCAGTGCCCAGCCCCAGCCTGAGCGTCTCAGGCTGTGTTGTCTGGGCCAGACACCTGGCCATTTTGACGTTCTCCTGCTCCTCTACTAGCAGGCAGAAAAAGGTGTCATCCTTAAGCTTTGCAGCAGTAATACTGTTTACTGACACTGTCTCTCACATGCAATTAGAACTCTATGTATATATCATGCAAGACTGACTGAGGTGCCTTTTACTAAGTCTACATCTAACAGTAAATGTCACTGGGGGGTTATGGCAACACAAGACAGAATCTATTTAGATGTTTCAGGAAAATTCTCTCTCCACCAAATCTGTCTGAAATATTCCACTGCATTTTGTATGAAACAAAAATTTTAGCTAAGTCTCTGTCTCAGTGTTCTGGGTCAAGTCTATCATATGCTTCTTTTCTATTTATTTTACATCAGCAAATTAACCTTCTTTCCATACTCAAAGTTGTCAAATCTGTTGCTGTTTGTACATGTTCTCTACTGGGATTCTCTCAGATTCCTGACCTATTTAAACTCTTACTTCTATAAAAATATGATCTCAAATTATTTATTCTCTTTGAAGAAGATCCTAACTTTTGAAGTTAGATCTTTAAAAAAAAATTTTTACAGTAGCCTGCACTTCATTTCTTATCATTAATAATTAGTAATAATTAGTATGACTAAATAATTATTTGCCATAATCAACTAACCGTGTGGCATTCATTCTTTTATTCATATCCATGCACATTTTTATTTCTTCATTAAATTAAGAATTATGGAGTTCCCTTCATGGCTCAGTGGTTAACAGATTCGACTAGGAACCATGAGGTTGCGGGGTCAATCCCTGGCCTTGCTCAGTGGGTTAAGGATCCGGCATTGCCATGAGCTGTGGTGTAGGTTGCAGACGCAGCTCGGATCCCACGTTGCTGTGGCTGTGGTGAAGGCCGGCAGCTACAGCTCCTGTTAGACCCCTAGCCTGGGAACCTCCACATGCCATGGGTGCAGCCCTAGATAAAGAAGAAAGACAAAAAAAAAATATGTATTGCTCACTTCCTGTCATAAATTATTGTTGATGTGATATACATATAACCTTGATCCTCAGTTCTTTCAATTCTACTCCTCAAACAATCTTGGAATCCACAATGTATTCACCTCTTTCTTTCATGGTAGTTCCCAGACCATATCATTGGTAATGATGTCAATCTCTCCATAAATTCAGCTTCAAATATTCCACATTTTGATGACTAAGTCTTATTTTCAACTTGTGCTTCCAGCATCTAAACTCTAAAAACCCATACTTCCTATATATCTGCTATGCTTTTAACCTACCTCTTATCACATAGGTCTTACTTGCCTGTTTAACCAGTTTAAATTCCATGACCAGTCATCATATTTACTCTTCTGACATACCTTGAACTCTCTGTTTTTCACTGCTGGATGATAACTTGAACAATATTCTTAATCAGCATGGCACATGCAGCTAACATATCTAGAGAAAAATACATAACCCCAATGACTGGTCTCTTGAAAGTAATGACCCTAAACCCCAGGTAGGCCCTAATCACTTCATTTCCTGAGTTCTTTATTTCCATCTTCCAGATAAATGTTTAATGTCTAATCTCCACTCACAACTTTATCATAAACTTTTCCATTTCATTCTTCACTGACATTCTTGTCTACTACTTTTCTGAAAAAGGAGAACTTACATATATTCCCACTATCTTTTCTAGTTAACAACCAGCATCATAACCTACATCTTTTATTCCCTTGGACTGATCAGCAGTACACTCTCCTTCCAGCTATGTAAGGAGATTCCATCCCCTGTCAAATATCTAAGAATACTGATCCTTCTCAAATTTATATTGTCATTATTTCTCCAATGGATCTTTTCTAGCAGCATAAACATATGCTGCTACTTACATGTATCTTTTTCCTGTTTGTTGTAGAACTCTTGAACTGATTTATTTGATGGCTCAATTACTTTTTTCCTATTTTCTCTTATATGCATGTCATGTCCACTGTAATGACCGTTTTATGTGTCAACCTGACTAGGCTATAGTCACTAATTATTCAATCAAACACTAATTTAGATGTTGCTGTGAAGGTGTATTGTACATGTTATTAATATTGAGTTTAGGTAAAGAGGATTATCCCAGATAATCATGATGAGACTGAGTCAATTGGTTGAAAAGACTTAAATGTATAGCTGAGACATCCCTACAAAGGAAGAATTCTACCCAGGGAATGCAGTTCAGGTCCTGCAGGAAAACTGCAGCCTGATCTTCCTAATAACCTTTTCTATGAATTTCAGATTTGCTTAATGAGTCCTCTTAATAGCATAAGCAAACTCCTTGTGATAAATATCTTATTATATATCTCCTATTGATTCTGTTTCCCTGCTTGTACAATGATTTCTAAACCCACTATTCTACTACAACACCTTCGAGATGGTCAGCAATGAGTTCATTGTCATAAAATCCAACAGTCCATTTCAGTCCTCATCTTGATTGTTCTATTAGTCTCATTTGTCAGAGTCAATCAGTCTTCTTCTTGATACAATTTATTCACTTGGCTTACCACTTCCCCACTCTCCTGATTTCCTTTATTCCTAACTAGATACTTTTTTTCCATCTCCTGTGCAGGCTTTCCTTGATTTCCATCAGTTTCTAAGCCAAATTGATATTACTACTCTTCTTTCTTTCTTGGTCATTCTGATGAGTGTGGAATGATATCTCATTGTGGTTTTAATTTTATTTTCCTGGTGACAAATGATTTTTAACATCTTTTTATGTAGGTTTTTTTAAGCATCTGTCTATATTTGTTAAAATGTCCTCCAAATATTTTCCCTATTTTCTTTTTTTTTCATTTTTTAAATAAACTTTTAGAGTATAGTTTATTTAGAAAGTTGTGTTAGTTTCAGGTGTATAGCAAAGTAAATCAGTTATACATAAATATATCCATTCCTTTTCAGATTATTTCCCATATTTTACAGTTTGTAGTAGATTACCCTGTGCTATACAGTACATCCTTGTTACCTACGTATTTTTTTTAATTTTTCCAATATAGTTGGTTTACAGATTTCAGTCAAAGTTTCCAGGTGTACCGTGTGGTGACCCGGTTACATGTACATATATGGATTTGTCACATGTGAGTAGACATAGTTCCCAGTGCTATACAGCAGGATCTACTTGCTATTCCATCCCTGAGGCAATAGTTAACCCTAGACTCCCTACCCTCCCACCCCCTACCCCACCCCTTTGGCAACCACAAGTCTGTTCTCCAAGTTAGTGATTTTCTTTTCTATAGAATGGTTCATTTGTGCAGTATATTAGATTCTAGTTATAAGTGATATCATATGGCATCTGTCTTTCTCCTTCTGACTTGCTTCACTCAGTATGAGGGTCTCTAATTCCATCCATGTTGCTGCAAATGACATTTTTTATCCTTTTTATGGCTGAATAGTATTCCATTGTGTATATATACCACATCTTCCTGATCCAATCATCTGTCAGTGGACATTTGGGTTGTTTCCATGTCTTGGCTATTGTGAATAGTTCTGCAGTGAACATGCATGTGCAAGTGTCTTTTTCAAGGAAATTTTAGTCTGGATATATGCCCAAGAGTGGGATTGCTGGGTCATATGGTAGTTCTATGTATAGCTTTCTAAGGTACCTCCACACTGTCTTCCAAAATGGTTGCACCAGCCTACATTACCACCAATAGTGCAGGAGGGTTCCCTTTTCTCCACACTCCCTCCAGCAATTGTTGTTTGTGGACTCGTTAATGATGGCCATTCTGACTGGTATGAGGTGGTATCTCATGGTAGTTTTGATTTGCATTTCTCTAATCATCAGTGATAATGAACATTTTTTCATGTGCTTGTTGGCCATCTGTATATCTTCTTTGGAGAAATGTCTATTCAGGACCTTTGCCCATTTTTCAGTGGGGTTGTTGGCTTTTTTGTGATTGATCCACATCAGTTGTTTGTATATTTTAGAGATTAAGCCCTTGTCAGTTGCATCATTTGAAATAATTTTCTCCCATTCTGTAAGTTGTCTTTTAGTTTTCTTTTTGGTTCCCTTTGCTGTGCAAAAGCTTGCCAGCTTGATTAGGTCCCATTGGTTTATCTTTGCATTTATTTCTGTTGCTTTGGGAGACTGACCTGAGAAAACATTTGTAAGGGTGATGTCCAAGAATGTCTTGCCAATGTTTTCTTCCAGGAGTTTAATGGTGTCTTGTCTTATATTTAAGTCTTTAAGCCATTTTGAGTTTATTTTTGTACATGGAGTGAGAGTGTGCTCTAGTCTCCTTGATTTGCATGCAGCTGTCCAAGTTTCCCAGCAATGCTTACTGAAAAGACCTTCTTTTTCCCATTTTATGTTCTTGCCTCCTTTGTCAAAGATCAATTGACTGTAGGCATCTGGGTTTATTTCTGGGTTATTTTCCCAATTTTCTGATTGAGTTTATTTTTATATTTGAGTTTTGAGACTACTTTATATATTCTGGAAACTATGACTTTGTCAGCTATGTTATCTGCAAATATTTTTGTCCCATTCTAAAAAGTTGTTGAATTTTATCAAATGCTTTTTTCTACATTGATTAATCAGATCGTGTGATTTATCTTTTTTGAATTACACCAATTGATTTTAAAATGGTGATTCAGCATTGCATGTCTCGAATAACACTACTTGTCATGGTGTATGATTTTTGCACATTACTGAATTTTCTTTGCTGATATTTTGTTAAGGATTTTTACATCTATTCATTTGAAAGATATTGTCTGTCTTCTTTCCACCATTCAGCATATTCTTGATTTTTTATGTAAAATGTACTTAGAAAAATAAGGGAAAATACATTACTCCATTTTCCTAGAAGCAGAAGTTCTAACATTTAATCTTTTTTTTCCTTTTTTTTTTCCTTTAGGGCCACACCTGTGGCATATGGAAGTTCCCAGGCTAGGGGTCTAATTGGAGCTGTAGCTGACGGCCTATACCACAGCCATAGCAATGAGGGATCCCAGTCACATCTGCGACTTATACCACAGCTCATGGCAATGCCAGATCCTTAACCCACTGGGCGAGGTCAGGGATCAATCTGCATCCTCATAGATAATAATTGGGTTCATTAACCACTGAGCTACAACGTGAACTCCTAACATTTAAATTTTTTAAATGTGGCAATATATCTTCAATTTATATAGGTATACATCAGAGCAATAAAAATATTCCATTTATCTTGCAGCCATTGTCTCATTTACTCTAATCCATATTTTCTAAGGGTATTACTATTACTACTTTGCATATTAAGAAAATGATGCTTACAAAGATTACCCCATATCTGATCAGTAGTAACTATAGGAGACAGAACTTAAATCTAGAGAAATTGACCTAACAACCTTTTTTTTTTAACCACATTACTGTGCTATTTTTCTTATTTAAAATACAATCATATTTTAATTATGGCACTGAAACATTTTAATCACAAAGTTAGCAAAAATGATCAGTGTTGTTTTCTTAATATAGATAAGAAAATATATATGCCCACAGATATTCCATTAAAAAATTCTTTGTAGACAAAAAAATTTAATAAAAAAAGTCAGTGTAATCTTGCTGTATTAGTGCCATGTTAAGTAATATAATTAAGCCTATATTGTTCTCCTAGGGGAAAAAAAAATATATATATGGTATTTAATGCAAATTAGGTGATATGATCACTAATAAAGTGAGCTTTAATTAATGAATGAAGGTTACAATAAAGGCGTATCTGCTATTAATTTTTACAAAACACATTTGTATTCTCACTTAAACTTTTCATAACCTCCAATCATTCTATGTATTCTAATATCAGAATTTCATATTTCAAAATATGGGAATTTTCTTTTTCTTTTTCTTTTCTTTTTTTTTTTTCAGGGCTCCACCGTGGCATATGGAAGGTCCCAGGCTGGGGTCTATCAGAACTGCAGCTGCTGGACTATTCCAGAGCCACAGCAAGGCAGGATCTGAGCTGCTTCTGTGCCCTACATCTCGGTTCACAGCCATGCCAGATCCTTAACCCACTGAGTGAGGCCAGGGATTGAACCCACAACATCATGGTTCCTAGTAGGATTCATTTCCACTGCGCCACAATGGGAACTCCCCAAAATATAGTAATTTTCAATTACTCACATAATTATGTTTATTACAAATGTCATTGAACTGATCTGTCAATACGTTTTTCTAAATCGTTTGGGTGATAAGGGTTATTATTTTCAATTTATAGGTGAAAATTATTTTTTTTTCAGTGTAATCGAAAATCATATAAGCCCCTAGAATAAAATCCTTTAAAAGTAGACTGTTAAGGAGTTCCCATCGTGGCTCAGTGGAAACGAATCCAATCAGGAACCATAAGGTTGTGGGTTGATCCCTGGCCTCACTCAGTGGGTTAAGAGTCTGCGGTTGCTGTGGCTCTGATCCCAGGTTGCTGTGGCTTTGGTGTAGGCCGGCAGCTATAGCTCCTATTAGACACCTAGCCTGGGAATCTCCACATGCCATGGGTGAGGCCGTAAAGTGACAAAAAAAAAAAAAAAAAAGAAGTAGACTGTTAAAAAGCTGTTATAGTTTCTCTTTTTCATATTTCTGATTACATTACAGTAACTTTTGTAATTGCTAACAATATTTAATATATGAGAATATGTTCTCATATTCTTGAGACCGCATTTTGACCTTTAATTTTCCTTTTACATTATCCTTTCACATTTGCCTTCTTTTCTTTTTACTGTACACACTTACAATTTTATGAGGTAGTTTTTTTATTAAGAGAATATATAAAGAATAGCATACATGTCTCATTTTGTATATGTGCACACACACACACATTCTTAAAAACCTGGTCATCCTAATTTATGAGGCACATGTGATTCTAAATATGGCATTTAGTAGAGCTATTTTTAGAAAAGATAAATATCTGAAAAATAATCCCATTAATGTTATGATGGTTATTTGTCTAATAATAATTTATTTGCATTCATTCACTCATTTACCAACCTTGATTAGTATCAGAAATAATGCCAGTCTCTATAATGTAATTAGTACCCTCACATATTTCCATCTCTGAGGAAATATGTGATGGAAGTTTTTGAACAGAAAAATTCTAGTCAAACATCTAAATGTATCTCTGAATAATTTATTGATTTTTTTTAAATACAGGTGTGACTATATATTAAATCCAGCCTGAGATGTTGATTTGTTTTTCTTAATCAGGATTAAAAAACAAAAACAAATTACAAAAATACATGCCATAATTTCTCTCTTTTCATTTAGTCTCTGTCTCTCTCAAGGGTTTAGAAAATCAATCTATAAACATTGTTCCATGTGGAAGGACAAATGACAGCCAGAATTCCTCTAATTAAATACTTTCCTTTCTTAACAACTCTCCTCTCTCCCTACTCCCTATGCCCCCTGGAAGAAGAGATTATTTCTTTACCAATGTCTGAATCTTTGGTCTCAGCTCATGTTCTTATCCTGTGAAGCAGAAAGATGTCATATAGTACCTGGGGGAAGCCACTGTCATGTACCAACACGCCCCCCCAATCCTGGGCCAGTAGGCATTTTGGAATCAGCAGTAGTCAGATATATTAGGCAAGAGCAGTTGACAATTTTCTCATTCACATGGATGGGAGCCAGAAGTTCTGTGCTGTACAGAAAAGAGATACTGGGAAGATAGTACTTTATTTGCCACCATATAGATAGGTATGTAGACATATATTTCCATACACCACCAATGATACTGTATTACACTGTGTTTGCCTTGTGTAACTCTCAGAACTACAACACAAATGCTCTTACAGTCTGTCAAAAAGGAAATTTCTCAAAGGGCAAGGTCTTACTCAGTGGTTTCAGCTGCAAGTGGGAGAGCTCTGAGTGCTCTGTATTCCCAAGTCACAGGTGCTTGGTCACTGTGTGGATCTTTATTCTCCAGAAATCCATGGCAAAATGCTTGCTAATTCCCTGATCCAAACTTCAGCTGTACTGGAAAATCCACAGGACATTAGGTTATTTGATTTCCAGTCCAACCTGGGAGGCAGACAAAATGAAGTCACTTGCTAAAGATACAATGGACTATTCAGGGACCAAACTGCATAAAAGTCTGTCCTTTTCATCCAGAACCTATTGAAGTCTTCATAAAGAAACTAACATATTCCTACCCTTTACTTTTTTTCCATCATACATCCTGAAGACTTACACAGCATGTGGTCTAATTGTAAAAATATAGTATAATTTTACCAACTTTATAAGTTGTTATTATAATCAATTGCGAATTTGCATGCCAGGGCCAGAAAGGTCCTTGCTGTATTTTGTTCCATGTCCGTTTATTTAACTGCATTCCTGCTAATGGTTTCTTCTCACCAGGACATTCTTGGTTGACACTGTTGGTTGAAAATGATAGAAATTCTACCCTAGTTTACCTGATTATAAAAGAAACAAGGTGTATCACAAAATTGGAATATTTGTTGAAAATGATAGAAATTCTACTTTAGTTACCCAGGTTGCAATATTGGGTGAAAATGACAGAAATTCTACTCTAAACTGAGTATTCTACCTAACCTGAAATTCTACTCTAACCTGAAATTCTACCCTAGTTAACCTGATTACAAAAGAAACAAGATACATTACAAAATGGTGAAGTCCACAGGTGGGTGTGAATTCAGGTTAGCTGGCTCATGAGGTATACACAACAGCAATCAGGCTTTATCATCTGTCTTTTCCTAACATTACTTGGCTTTGTTTTCCTATAAATGCTGATCAGCCAGGCAAGAAAACTGACCACAATACCAGAATGACATTATTCCCAGTTCAGCTTTCCTAAAGAGGGAAATTTACTTTTTCCTAGTCGCCATATTTCAATATCAAGGAAATTTCTGATTGACCCACTCTGCTGTTAAAGCATGACTGAGTTCAACCACTGCGGGCTGTGCAAAGCATGATTCTCCACCCCTGGTTCATATATTACATGATACAACAAAGGAGAGGATAGTATAGTGAGAATAACAGACCCAACACAATAATTTGGGATGGAGAAGGGGCTGGTAAACTGTTGAAAACAGGATACTAGGCAAAGAAAAAGCATAAACTGGAAAAAAGAAGGAGAATTCACACTGAAATAAATCAGATGTTATGATGGAGGTATAATCCTATTAATGTTTATAAAGTCATAACTAAAACAGTATATAAAATAATATTTACAGATAAATATTATTTTGCCAACAAAAGAAGGGAGATGAAAGAGAAAGAAATTTCATTCCTAGAGAAAAAATATGTATGAAAACATAAAAGAATGAATGAGTATAGGGCATATGAAATAGCTTTATGAGGTAGTACAGGATGCAGAGACAATGTAATGGTGTCAGTTTTATTTAAATCTGGAGGAATTTTAATGTACCATAATTTAAGAAAGATCTTGTAATAAGTTGCTTTTTGGCTGCTACCTAGATATGCATATTTTAGTTGAAGATGAGCAAACTCTACTAGGTAATTATGGTATGTTCTAGATGCTATGTTGACATATGTGAAAAAATATATGTAAGTAATAATATAGTTGAAGATATTGAGCTCCTAAAAACAATTTACATTTGGAAAACAATCACAGTAAACAAAAATTATAGGAACTTATTTCTTGTGTGGGTTCTTTATTTCATTAGAAATACCTTTTGATAAATGACCATCTTCTATCCACAGTAACACTGTCAGAAAAAAGCTTAAGATTCTGATTCAACACGTGAAAATGAACTTTATTATTCAACTTATTCTTCCTTGAATTTCTTTTGTATTTCATGTCTGACTTTGGGTACCTGAGCTTGGTTTCACATAGTGAATTTTAAGACATAGGATGAAGACATGACCCTCTGATCAGAAGTAGAACTTGATAAAGATGTGTGGGAAAAAAATAAATTATAAGCTTGACTGAGCTCATGTTGTTGAAAGTTTTACTAATAGAATTTCAGAAACATTTGTTTGCTTGTTTTTTTGACTCACTCTTTTTTTTTGGGGGGGGGAAGGGGTAAAATTTAACCCAAGCATTTCTCTCCAGCAAAAGTATAAGAGGACTAATCTATTAAAAAACAGAAACAGGAGTTCCCGTCGTGGCTCAGTGAAAACGAATCTGACGAGGAAGCATGAGGTTGCGGGTTCAATCCCTGGCCTTGCTCAGTGGGTTAAGGATCGGGCGTTGCGGTGAGCTGTAGTGTAAGTCACAGACGCGGCTCGGATCCCGCGTTGCTGTGGCTGTGGCGTAGGCCAGCGGGTACACTCCTATTAGACCCCTAGCCTGGGAATCTCCACATGCTGCGGGTGTGGCCCTAAAATGACAAAAAAAAAAAAACCAGAAACATAATACAAATGTGTTATTGCTACTTTCTAAAATTTGAATATGATTCTTAGTAATTTATCCCAGAATGTTTCTTGGAAAAAAAGGAAGACTTGAGGAAATGGAGACATGTAAAATATCAATAAAATCAATTACACATTATTTGAACAGTTTCCTTTTTAGCTCTCTACCGTTACACGTGCCTGCTGTACTATACTAAGCAAAATATTTTACCTCTTTAATCCTTAAGCTCTTCATATGTAAATTTTAGAAAACAGAAACTCTCTTACAGACCATTGTGAGACTAAAGTAACTTATACATTGGATTAACATTATTTTTCATTAGCTTTTCAAAAGAAACAAAAATAAACATCCATTTTAAAATACCCATGATTTTGTAATAGTGTATAGTTTCTTTCAGGCAATATTCACAGTTAAAATTATGAAAAAATCCAGAAATGTATAATTAGTAGATATATTTGAAATAGGAAGATAGAAAAGAATAAGATTATTGCTTGCTCTGAATTAACTTTCAGTCTAATTGGTGGAGTTCCTGTTGTGTCTCAGCGAGTTATGAACCTGACTAATATCCACGAGGATGTGTGTTCAATCCCTGGCCTCGCTCAGCGGGTTAAAGATCCACATGCCATGAGCTGTAGTGCAGGTTGCAGACTTGGCTTTGGTCCCAAGTGCTCAATTTCAGCCCCTAGACTGGAGCTTCCATATGCCACAGGTGCGCCCCCCCAAAAAAACCCATAAAAAACAGCAACAAAATAAACAAATAAATGTCTAATTGGAAAAGAACTGAAACAATAATAACGAGGCATAGAAAAAAGTGACAATGAAAATTATTGCATAATTAAAAAATAGATTTTATGATGTGTAGTATTATAGGGTTTGAGAAAGTTGCTTTGATTATTAGAGGAATAAAGAACACATATAGAGGCAAATCTATAAAAGGGGCTTTTGACTAATATAGAGTTTATTGTGTTTTTTATAATTTTTTAAAATTCAGTATTTAATAGCTGATATTGTTTTGTATACATTTGAATCATCAACATTGAAAAATGATATTTTGCTTACTATTTGATAATAAAATTAAAATATCTGACATATAGTGATATATACACCTGGCATTATTCCAAGTGCTTTGCAAGAATTATCTTTCCTAATCTTCATAACCACCCTTGGGTTACATTATTATCCCTATTTCTCAAAAAAAAGAGAACTGAAGACAGAAAGTTTAGGTTAAATAAACAAGATCACAGAAATAAGAAACAGTGAAGCCAGTTAATACTACAAAGTGGAAGAATGTATCATGACTACATTTGTAATATTTAATTACACAGATGAGAATATATATATACTATTTATGCTCCATTTCTTCCATGGAGTTACCAACATTGGTTCATAAAGATTTAGGAAAGAATTATTGAAGAAAACTGGTTGTTAGTTCATTTTCTTTTATCGCCAACAGAGCACTGCTAGCAAGTTCCTTTGGGAAAGAGACTTTGTCTTTACTTGTCAATATTTGTCAATATTCCAGCAGCTGACATAATGCCTGGCTTCTAGGGCTGCACAATATGTTTACTGTTCAAACAAATAGCTTTCTTCAAGGAAATATACTAAGGAGACAATAAAGTGTAGGCACTTTAGCATTTCCTGATTACTCAACTGATATATACATACCAACAAAACACACACACTCACACACACGTTTAACTGGATAAAATGATACTTTGAGTAAAGAGCAAAACAAAACAAAATCAAGACATTTATATAAAATATTAAATGTTTTCTTAAATATATTAATTAGAATAAAAGCAAGTCTATTTTGTCATGGTTTCTATCATATTTGAGCTGGAGAGCATGCCTCTCACCTCTGTGTCAAGACATTTTTTTTTTAATTATAAAGAATATTCAGTCTTTATGAAGATGTAGTTTAGGAAACCAAATTGCAGGCAAGTCAGTGCTAGAGGCCTATTCAATTTTGTGGAATGGGTTTCCTGGCTTGATCATTTACTTGAAAGCAGTTAAAAAATTTAAAGTAAATATTAATAATGTTAAAATTGTGTATAGTTCATTCTTAATTTTGATTTATCTACAAGCCTAGTTATAGTTTTAAAAATTATAGAATATTTTCACCCTAAAATGTTTTGGACCTCTTCACATAGTTTAAAAGGGATTACAAATTTATATATCTCCAGCCTCATATTTTTTCAAATATATTTTGAAAGAAAGGAAAGGGAATAATTTTCCTCATGTCACTGCCATCAAGGTTTATGATCAAATAATCAACACCATGCCTTTATTGAAGGTTTTCAGATAAGTTAAAAGGAAAAAATAAATCAGTAAATCCCTAAAGGGAGTAAAAGTCAATGCTACTCACCATCCAGAATGGTGACTCATTCTGATAATTACTTGTAAAATATCTTATTGCCAGTCTGCAACACTTCAACTTTCTGTCCATTAAGCATTACTTTGGAAAGTCAGTGAAAAACTGACTCTGAAACATTCAATTATAGAACAACTTGAGATATGGCATCAAGGCACTTAGAAACGAAATATTTTTCCACTGGCAGTGTGGTTTTGCTACGATAGTAACATATCTTCTAAGTTGTAGTAACTTTCTATATGACTATTCAAGAGGACATAAGGAATTCTGCTGTGGTGCAGTAGATTAGGAATCTGACAGCAGCAGTTCTGGTTGTTGAGGAGGCATGAGTTTGATCCGTAGCCCAGCGAAGTAGGTTAAAGGTCCCAGCAGCATTGCCACAACTGCAGCTCAGATTTATTCCCTGGCCCGAGAACTTCCATATGCCATGGGAGTGGCCATTAAAAAAAAAAAAAAAAGATGAAGATGACGCAAGTCTTAAGTTCTCCACTTCTGCTGCATAGGGGTGTAGGTTTCTCTCAAACTTAAGAACATGTTCCAAAAACCTTATTTCTAGACATCAATGTCTTACATTCCATGTTCTGTTCACTGGTTAACTCCCAAAAGATGTGGTGAAAGTTTATCTATCATACTTTTCAGTGTTTATTGCATGGCAATATAAACATTCAATAAATATTTGATTAAGTAAATGAATTTATTTTGGTAACTGAAAACTTGAGTACTCTGTTTTGCCTATATGTGTTTCAAATACTTCCTAAAGCAGAACTGAGAGAAAATAAGAGGCATATGTAACTACACAGGAGGCACTGACTAATCAAAAATGATGTTGGCTTCATTGGAAGTACAGAGTCTATCATAGCAACCCAGTTCATATCAACTCTCAGACAATGCCCTTTACCATTTTTCCACGTTTTTTTTTATCCTATATTTGTGTTTTATACTAAGTTTAGCTCTTTATTAGCATTTACTTCTAATATTCCTTGTCCAGATGTTACTTAATTTTGCTTGTGTGCCATCATCAACTGTTTTATTGAGCATAATTAACATGCAATAAACTGCACACATTTAATATGTGAAATTGCATGTTTTGATATATAAACCCAGAAACTATCACCACAAACAAGATTAAAACATTTTTTTCATCACCTTTTCCAAATTTCCTGGAGTCTATTTGTCATATTTCCTTCCCACTCATCATTAACCCCCAACAAGGCAACCACTGAAATGCTTTCTGTTACTATAGATTAGATTGAATTATCTGGTGATTTACATACTTGATCTATACACTGTGTACACTTTTTTTGGGTCTGGTTTCCTTAGCTCCATATGCTTCTTTCAAAATTCATCCATATTGTGTACTTTCATTTTTATTGCTGAATAATATTCCAGTATATGGCTATACCACAGTTTATTTCATTTACGTGCCAATGATGAATATTTGGATTAGATTCACAGAATTTTTTAACAAATATAGCTGCTATATAATTCCTTTATATTTTTTCTCTTGGATAAATACCTAGGAATGGAATGCCTACTATACATGATAAATACATTTTTAACATTTTAAGAAGCTGACAAACTGTTTCCAATGTGATTTACAATTTTATGGGTTTGATAGAAGTATATGAGAGTTCCATATGGTCCACTGTCTCAACAAACAACATTTTTTGGAGTGTTTGATTTTAGCCATTCTAATAGATAGATAATAATATCTCCTTGTGTCTATAATTTGCATTTTCTTCATTGACTAATGATATTGTATATCTTTCTCTATAATAGCCACTCAAATATCTTCTATTGTTAAAGATTTGTTCAAATAATTTGCCCATTTTTTTTGTGTTGGTTATTTTCTTATTATTGATTGTTGAGATGCTTTACATATTCTGAATACAATCTCCTTATCAGATATATGAATTGCAAATATGTACTCTAGTCTGAGGTTTGTCTTTTTATTTTTCTGAGAGTGTGTTTTGAAGAAGAGAAGTTTTTTTTTTCTTTTACTTTCAGAAATTCTAATTTATAATGATTCTTTTATGGATTATGCTTTTGTTATATTTAAAAATTACTTGTCTAAACCAAGATCACAAAGATTATCTATTATATTTCCTTCTAAAGATTTGTTTTATTTTATTTTGCTTCATTTGTTCTGGGTCTATAATGCATTTTGAGTTTAGTTTTGAAAATTGTGCAAGGTATGGATAAAAGTTCATTTTTTATAGGTGGCTATCCAGTTGTTCCAGCAATAATTGGAAAAACTATTGTTTCTTCACTGACTGGCCTTTGATTACTTTCAAAAAGCATATATATATGTATATATATGAACACACACACACACACACACATATATATATATGTTGTCTGTATATGTGCATTTGTGTATGTATGTGTCTATTTATAGATATGTGCTATAGACTAAATGTGCCCCCCCCAAAAAAATTCATGTTTTGAAACTTAATCTCAAATGTGATGGTGTTTGGAAGTGGAACTTTTGGAAGCCAATTTGCTCATGAGGATCAGAATCATAAAAGAGACCCCAGACCCATCCCTTAACCCTCCACCATGTGAGGTTATAATAAGATTTCTTTCTGTGAACCAGGAAGCAAGCTCTCACCAGACACCTAATCTGTCCAACATCTTCATGTTCGAATTCCCAGCTATCAGAATTGTGAGAAATAAATTTCTGTTGTTTATAAGCTATTCAGTTTATGTTTTTTTGTTTTTCTGTTTTGGGATTTTTGGGGGCATTGTAGCAGCCTTAATTGACTATGATAACTCTCATCATATTGTGATTTCTGACAAGAAATATCTGTTTGTCCTTTGTCCCTGTTTCTAGCACAGAGCTCCTAAAATCCTTGTAATCTCCTAAATCTGTAGAGCATCAAAGGCATCTTTTGTTACCTTAATGAGAATTCCACCCAAGGGAGGGGGCTGGATCCCAAGGGAACAGACCTTGTGTTTAAAGGACAGAAACTTGTAGTTTCCTGGCCTCCTAGACTTCCAGGGATGGGGAAAAGGGCTAGAGGTTAAATCAGTGATCAGTGGCCAATGGTTTAAGCAATCATGTAATAAAACTTTCTTAGAAACTCTAAAGG
The DNA here is from genome assembly GCA_004024745.2 of Catagonus wagneri. Classification (NCBI taxonomy): domain Eukaryota; kingdom Metazoa; phylum Chordata; class Mammalia; order Artiodactyla; family Tayassuidae; genus Catagonus; species Catagonus wagneri. The sequence goes on along the minus strand of PVHT021183530.1, from coordinate 2,999,561 downwards.
GCAGAGTTCAGAGAGTTTCCAGGTTGTGGAATATGTGGAGATTTCACTGGGAGAGAACAAAGAAACTCTGAGCCCTTTCCCAGTGCCTTTCCCTAAGCATCTAGCTGTTCCTCAGTTATGCTTCTTAATTATATCCTTGTACGATAATCTAGCAATCTAGTAAATGAAACTGACAAAAAATAGTTCTCTAGTGGGTCCTACAGAGCAAACTTTCAGTATTTGTCAGTGATATACTATTCAGGAAGGGTTACTGAAATCAAGCGGTGTATATGATTTGTTAACAAATTCCAACTTAGATTTCAGGTATTATATGGTTTGAATTGGAATATGGAGGAAACTCTAGAAGTTATCCACAGGATGACAGTCATGTTACTGGGAAGTAAGAAATATAATAAAAAATATGAGATTATATTATAGCTAAAATTTGAAGATCACCTTTGATCTTCAAATTTTGACAGCGTTACGAAGAATTGAATGCTCTTAAAGTCATGTCTAGGATATCCAACATATAAAGTAGAGTAATACATGAACACACTTAAAAATATGGAGATTTGAGTGTAGGATAATACCAGAGAATGATTCCACATTTGATGCTTAAAAAGGATAATCTAATGGGCAGAAGTGATTGTAGATTTTTTCTCTTTTAAAGCTCATATCTTTCTTAAATATAATTTTCAAAATCAGTTACTCTTTAGATTATATACTTGAGAAATGAATAAAGTTTATACAGTTACTGTGTAACAAAAAGGATTAATTTCAGATGACCAGATAGACATTTAAAATTTTGAAATTTTTTTTCCACTAAGCATTCCCATATAAATAATACAGGGAGACAGTTAAAATACATTTGTCACATAGCACTCCCCTCTGAAGACATTTTAAGAGAAGTTCAAAATATTATCTGCTTGTTTTCAATTGTAAAGATTTCTTCCTGGTAGTAAGCATATAAAAATGCTTACATCTACAGTATGAGACACTGACAATGGGAAACAAAGGGTACTAAAATGTATCCTTACATAGAAGTTTAAATAAAAAAAAATTTCCAAGAGAAAAACACATCAGTGTTCTATATCAATGTTATCTTCAAGCTATCAACTCAAAAAGGATAATTTATTTTTACATTCTGCATTTTCATTAAGGATCATTAATAATTTACAAGTAGATACTATTGGTCTGAATTCCATAGAGGAAATAAAAAATCTTCTAGGTTTTTCAGTCAGAAAGAAATTTAATATAACAGAGTGTAGGGAGCTTATAAAAATTATTGAAGGTTGAAAAATCATGCTCTAGTCCATGTTCTTTAGAATTATTCCTAGAACTACATGGAACTGTCTTTCAGACCTTTCACCAAGGTAACCTCTGAATGCTAGTAGGCTGAGAAGGTACTCCCACAGCTACAATCCTGAGCTTCATGAATTGTATGCAGAGGCTAACTCTATAGGCTCTCTTCCATCAAATCCAGGATGTGGACTTTATCTAGAATGAATGTGAGAAATTGCTGCTGGGAATCCATGACACTGGAAGAAAATGACAACCAACAATAATCCCAGAATGATTGTCTCCCTCCTCAATTCTGCCTCCTAATTCTTTGTAAATGCAACTAATTGGTAGACAGTAATTCAAATCTAAAACCTTATCAATTGGGGGTTGATAAACTCTAGTTTTTACTTTTTCAGCACCTATAAAATATGGAGATTGAGTTTAAAAAAATCCCAGTGTTTCACATTTTGAATTTTTCATGTACATAATATATGCAAAATGATGAGGGATCTTTTAAGAAACTGATACATCTTTTACAATTTAGGATTTCCTTTTCAATCTAAAATAATTTTTGATTGGTTGAATTTCTTGTTATCATTAAGTGATTCAAGTAAGCAAATTGGGGAGCTGTATTTAAAATGAACGGGTAGTTCTAGGGGTAAAACTCATTTAAAGATTGAAAGCTGAAAGCAGTGCTTTTCTTATTATAAATCTTTTTTTCCTAATCCTTTTAGTATAGATTTATACAAAATATAGGTGAAGAACCCTTCACCAGTTACAGTGCTAGAGAAATTTGAGGTGTAGTTACAATACAGACCTAAAATCCTACAATTACTCTGAATACAAAGTACCTTCTAGCATACTTTATTGTATACCTTATTATTTGTTACTGGTACTACAGCAAAAGACACCTAGATTTCTTGGTATTTGAAGAAGCAGATGTTTTCGTCACTCTGAAATCTGTTTTTCACAACTTAACAGGCCACGATTTGGACACTTCTGCTCAACAACACAAATGCTACCATTTCCATGGTGACTCCATTCACATGACAGTTGCTAGATTTTTCTGGTTTTTAAGGTGACATATAAGTAATTCTGAAAGTTTTCATGTTATAATTAGATAGGGTCTATGTGATGTGAAGTAGATTTGAGCATATATATCAATAAAATTTAACATAAGCCAAATTGATTATCTTCTGCATTGTGGATATGAATTTTATTTTTTTTTGTCTTTTTGCCTTTTATCTAGAGCAGCACTCGTGGCATATGGAGGTTCCCAGGCTAGGGGTCTAACAGGAGCTGTAGCTGCTGGCCTTCGCCACAGCCACAGCAACGCAGGATCTGAGCCGCATCTGCAGCCTACACCACAGTTCATGGCAATGCCAGATCCTTAACCCACTGAGCAAGGCCAGGGATAAACCCGCAACCTCATGGTTCTTAGTCGGATTCGTTAACCACTGAGCCAAGAAGGGAACTCCTAAATGGGTTTGTTTATTGGTTTGTCCTAAATGTATTAAAGATAATTGCATATATTGCACTATGTAAAATATAAGCATTATTAACAATATTAACAATAATAATAAGTATTATTAACAATAATGCTTAAAATTTGAAAATATATTTTTAATAATAAATTGCTATACAAATAGACACACACAATTTATAATACATATAAACACAGAAATGCTCTGCACAAAGTGGTGCTTAGCTATCAGCTTTGAACCTAATATTGATTTGTTCTGTTTCATTCACATTTGTTCCATATTTAAGGAATTATTTAAATAAGTAATCAATGTTAACATCATTTGATCTGGAAATAACTTTTTAAAAAATTAAAAATAAGGAGGAAGACTTTTTCTCTACCCTATCTGGATAGCATATTAAAGTACTCCTTACAAATCAGATTTTAGTAAAATTTTCATGACATGTAAACATTTATAGTATTCAGGTAGTGCTTAATAATAATTGATTTATTATTTTTATTTGAAATATTTCAGAATTAATATTTTTACTTTTAGGAAAATAAAGACTGAAATGGAACTTAGAAAACTTGGAAACTCAGGGAAACTCATTTAATTAACTATATGTCCTGGAGAAAGTGCCAGTCAAAGATATCCTTCCAAAATGAAAGTAGAATAGAATAGTTGCAAATAAACAAAAATGGGTTATCCATTATTAGAACACCTGTCCTACAAAAAAATGCAGAAAGAAGTCCTTTAATTTTAAACAGAATAATACCTGAGAGCAACTCAAATCCATATAAAGAAGTAAAGAGCAGCAGAAATAATAATTATGAGAGTAAATAAGAAAGACTACACAAATCTAAGTTCTTTACTTCCATTAATTTTTTAAAAATAAAATACATCGGACAATAATTAGGACACAGCTTTGCAGGTTTCATTACATGTGTAAGAGATAGACAGGGAGAAGCAGTGTATAGGAAAACAAAAAAGCAAAGCAGGGAGAAGGACTAGAGAGGAAGTGGAACAAAACTGCTATAATGTATTTAGAGCTGGAATTCAGTCAGTAGAAACTGAAAATATATTAACGATAAATTAAGAAACATATCAGAAACTTGAAAGCAACCATTGAAAAACTAACTCAGTAATATGTGGTTAAAACCTTAACAATGGAATGAAAATAGTAAGAGAATGCAGTCTCCAAAAGTGGGGTCAAAGAAACCAGCTAGCTTTTTCTTAAGGTTTCACCTTTTTTTTTAGTTTTTCGAAGTATTTATCTTCTTTTTTTATATAGATGATGATTTTTTTTCATTTTACCTGGTTTACAGTGTTGTCGATTTTCTACTGTACAGCATAGTGATCCAGTTACATATATATGTACAGATTCTTTCTCACATTTTCATTCTCCATCATAAGTGACTAGACAGTTCCCAGTGCTACACAGCAGAATCTTATTGCTTATCCATTCCAAAGGTGATAGTCTGCAACTATTAACCCCAAGTTCCCATCCACCTTGCTCCCTCCCCCACCTCCAGCAACCACAAATCTATTCCAAAGTACATGATTTTCTTTTCTGTGGAAAGGTTCGTTTGTGCCAGATATTAGATCCCAGATAAAAGTGATACCACTTTTTGTCTTTCTCTTTCTGACTTACTTCATTCAATATGAGAGTCTCTAATTCCATCCATGTTGCTGCAGATGGCATTATTTTGTTCTTTTTATGGCTGCATAGTATTCCATTGTGTATATACGACATCTTCCTAATCCAATCATCTGTTGATAGACATTTGGGTTGTTTCCATGTCTTGGCTATTGTGAATAGTGCTGCAGTGAACATGCATGTGCATATGTCTTTTTCAAGGAAAGTTTTGTCCAGATAATGCCCAAGAGTGGGATTGCTGGGTCATATGGTAGTTCTATGTATAGTTTTCTAAGGTACCTCCATACTGTTTTCCATAGTGGTTGTACCAACTTACATTGCCACCAATAGTGCACGAGGGTTCCCTTTTCCCCACACCCTCTCCAGCATTTGTTACTTGTGAACTTATTAATGATGGCCTTTCTGACTTGTGTGAGGTGTTATCTCATGGTAGTTTTGATTTGCATTTCTCTAACAATCAGTGATGTTAAGCATTTTTTCATGTGCCTTTTGGCCATATGTATATCTTCTTTGGAGAAATGTCTATTCAGGTCTTTCGCCCATTTTCCATTGTGTTGTTGGCTTTTTTGCTGTTGAGTTATATAAATTGTTTGCATTTTTTGAGATTAATCCCTTATCAGTTGCATCATTTGAAACTATTTTCTCCCATGCTGTAAGTCGTCTTTTTGTTTTCTTTTTGGTTTCCTTTTCTGTGTAAAAGCTTGTCAGTTTGATTAGGTCTCACTAAGTGAGCTGACATAGTGCCCTGAGTCCCAAATACATTCCTGCTGAAGGTAGGGGAGTGGCAGGGAGGAGGGAGAGAGGAGGTTATGTCTGGGTTGTAAAGCAGAGACTTAAGAGCTATTTGGAAACCAGTGATACACTGTAAAGCATAAGGAGATTTTGTGAGATTTGCTGGCACTCTATTGATTAAAAATTCCTGATTTGCCTTCAGAATATTGGAAGCCAGAGTAGACTGTTTATAACTTTAAGTACAGTACAGCCCAGACCCAGCTCAGTGGGAGAAACTATTGCCTCTGATCCCTATTGTGGCATCCTGGCAGAGGATAAGAAGTATTTACCTTGAACTCTACTCTGCCTTTATAACCCATATCTAAAATATATTCCAAAAATTTGAAACAGACAGAAGCAGGAAAACATGATTCATAGTCAAGAGACTCACAGGGAAGCAGTTCCACAGATAACCCACATAATGGAATTAATAGAAAGGAGAGTCAAAGTGACTATGCAAAGCAAATGCAGGATAAATCTTTCCCAAAACACTACTTCTAAGCCCTCTGTGCTTTCAGCTTTTTTTTTTTTTTGGCTTTTTAGGGTTGCACCAAGGGCATATGGAATTTCCCAGGATAGGGGCCGAATCGGAGCTGCAGCTGCCTGCCTAAACTACAGCCACAGCAACGTGGGATCCAATCCACATCTGTGACCTGCACCACAGCTTACAGGACTGCTGGATTCTTAACCCACTGAGTGAGGCCAGTGATGGATCGAACCTGCATCTCCATGGATCCTAGTTGGGTTCATTAACCACTGAGCCATGAAGGGAGCTCCTCTTTGTTTTTAGCTTTAAACTGTACATGATTCTTATCATGTTTGTAACACTGTTTACTATTTGGCAGGACATACTGTAAGTTAAAGATGCATATCATAAACTTGATTAGATAAATAACAAAATTTTAATACAAAGAAAAATATCCAAAAAATCAATAGTGGGGATATTATGTAATAGTAAAAAAACTTAACCCAAAAGAAGGCAGAAAAGGAAGCACAAAAGAATAAGGGAATAAAGGGGAAAAAACAGAAAATCAATAGCAAAATGGTCAACTGTAAACTAGACCTATAAATTCATATTTGATACAAATACATATAACATTTTGAAAACTGTTTAGAAATCCCAAATTGCAAGATTTGATAAAAGATAAAAGCCTAAATTCATACAGTTTATAAGGTTCTTTATACTCTTAAAAACATTTTAAGTTTTGCTGGGCACCACCTTAAATCCTTCAGAGATCTCATCAAAACTCTCTATGTTCTGTCCTATCTAACTGCATTCTATACAATGGTTATTGATTACTCAGTGTTTTGTGACAGAAGAAGCATTCAAAGTTAACTCACATTTCTATGTACTAGAATTTGTATGTGTTTTTGGCTATTTAAATCTGACCACAATAAATGAAATAAAAATATCATGGCAATTTTATATGAGAAATTGAGACTATTAAAATGGTAAGTTCATAAATCATAATAGTTACCCAGTCTTGCCCCAAGAATATTTGGGAGCTGGATTTAATTCTTAAACTTTCCCTCCAAATTTTGTATCCTTCCATAACATTATGTCTTCTAAAAGTAAGTGCATTATACGTATTTTGTGAGAGTTAGATAAGGCAACTGCATAATATTATTTATAATCACTGAATTTCTATGCTTAGAGTATCAATAAATGCTTTCTAATATAAGTAAATACTCCTTAATTGAGAGATATAATGATCAAAGATTACAAAACAATTTGAGGACACTAAATAATGAAGAATTGTTTTAATGTAGGCTGTTCTTTTTCATTTTTAATTTTTCTAACTCCCGCATCTTTAGGAGAGTTGTAAAATGAGATTACATATAGAGGAATGATTATAATCAAGACCAATTTTGTAAGTGTTCCAACTCAACATCACATATTGCTCTATATTAAACTATGATTCCAACATTTGCTTCAGGCCACATTCAAAACTGTGCTGAGTAATCATTTCTACCTGTAATGCATTTACTAATTGGCAAAATATGTCTTTATCAATTGAGCTCATTCTCAACTATTTTCAGTTCATTAACAGAAAATACTGAGTTGATTTTCTCCAAATTGACAGATTTTTCTTAACTTATTGAAATTTAAACTTATATTTTTCCTTCTAAAAAATAAATCCCACCACAAACCAATAGACGTCCTCATTTGCAAATTGTACTGAGGATACTTTCAGTCTTATCTGACAGTTTGGGGATGAGAATAATACATTGAATGTAAAGAAATAATCTAATGTTCAATAAGATTTGCCTTTTAATAGTGAGATACATATTTTTAAAACTGCAGACATTATTTGCAATGACATTGTTTTCTGTTCTAATGAGACACTCTGTGAGAAGGAGAACCAGTTAGCCATGTATCATACAACTTATTAGCAGAAAATTCACAGATAATCAAGCTCTGTTTTCTGCATGGATGAAGAATATTTTATTTTTTCCTGTTTTAAATTTTAGTTTAATATTTCTTTCTTTAGGCTTAATATCGTTTTTAAAATATTTGATTTCCCTAATGATATTTTACAATTAATGAGCACTAATTGGGTACCAAGAACTATTTTGAACACTGTATATATCATCTCATTTTATCCTTATAATAATTTACTAATTTATATTCATTTTTGATAACTATATCATGAAGAAAACAAATAATTTCAATAAAGTTATAACAATTACTAATTTACAGAATCAGAATTTGTATTCCGTCTATTGGAATTTTAACCTTTAAGTTGTACAACATCAACACTGTCAAAGGCATTCATCCATTCATTGGAGTCTTTGTCAAATACATGTTGAACTCACTTTAGCGGACCCAGAACCAGGATGGGGAACAAACTGATTATGACATAGAACTCACATTTTTTTCTAGAAAAATAGAAGACTCAATAAATGAGTTAAACATAATAATTGCTCTAATAACTTTGTACAGAGTTATTGAATATCACAGTAATTAATTTTAGAAGGATTTTGACATGCTTACTCTATGCCAGACAATGAATTAGGCAGGAAAGATACAATGTTGAACAACATGCAAGATTTAAAACCTCTTGGATTGTACTATCAAGCTGGAGATTGCAAAGTAATAAAAAAAATTTTAATTTAAAATATTGAGAGTAAAAGCTGTACAGAGAAAAAGACAACCAAAACTAAATGCTAGGTAAGACTTTTAGGAAAAAAAAATTGTGTACAAATTAATATAAACACTGGCATAAGAGGAACATCTAGAATATTCCAGAGAGAGTTTAGCGTAAATGCTTCAATCATAAAAAAACTTGTCATCTTCCTAAAAGATGGTATGATATAATCACTTTTAACCAATCCACTGCCATCTAGAAATCATCACTGTAGTAACCAATTAATTTAAAAGGTATACCACTTCCTTGTCTTCACTTTATAAGCCATACAGTAAGTTTTTACCCTTGAGTTTCATATCGGTCTTTGAATTTGAAGGCTCCCAGTTGGTGAACTATCCTGATATGCACAATAAATTCTTGCTAAATACTATTTGTTGATTTGGTGGTTTTAATTTTGCTATTTCTGAATTTTTGACATTATCTTAAAGTACTTTTCTTCTATTCCTAATTTGTTGAATGTTTTTATGTTGAAAGAAATGGTGTTTTGTTTTTGTCAAACATTCTTTCTATATCTACTGAGATGATAATGTAATTTTTTATTCCATTGTTATATTATAGCTTCTATTTTATTTATGAAAGTGTTATAAATAATTGTTATACACTCAGAATGAAAAAAGTAGCTTAGTGAAATAAGTTAATAAAACTCAGCAGTAACTCAATGATCAAGTTGTGTCTACAAAATATAGTTTTACAACTTATTCAAAGTTTTGAAATGGCAATGGACTTATGTGGTAAGAAGTGGATGCTGGCGAGACTGGATTAATTTACAATGGAGACTAAATTTGAAAGATGAGATCACCAGGGTCATAAAAAGTTGACTTAGTCGTGAAAGACACTTGAAATATCTCCTATTAGAATAGCCACTTGCAGGCATATTCCCTAGGGTTCTCACTATAAAGGCCAAGACTTTTGTTCAGAACATTTTGAATCCTCAAATTATAAGTTGGCAAAGTTTGAAAATGTTTTAAAGAAGCAAGATGAAACAAAATAGGATCAGAACAATATGCAAGTTAATATACAAAGTTTTACTGATTTAGAAAGGATGTTCCCTCTTTATCATTTGTCCTACAAGTCCATAAACTCCAGGTTCACATAAAATAATGAAAACTGCTTTAAAGATGTTTCAAAAGTTTCCTTTAGTAAGGGACCTATTACCCAAAGAGAAATAATGTTACTCTATTGGACTTTCAGAAGGGTGAAAGCTTATTTTAATCTTATAAAAATTCACATCACAAAATAAATGTTAGAATGAGTTGAATATTGACATATCATGAGGGAAGATGAAATCGTAGTTCTTATAAAGGGCAAATTCTTACAGTAATAGGGAACACTATCAGTGTACTTTGATTCTACACAAAAGGTAGATGTGCTTTTAAACTATAAGGGACAATGAAAAAATATTTATTGCCTTGTAAATATACTTTGATAAGCAAATTTAATCTTAAATGTATGTTAAAATAATGAATACCTTTATATCATTGGGTGTAGGAGTATTGACATATATTAATCCAATGAACCTAGAAAATATAGAGGTCAGAAGAGTTGCAAAATGGCAGTTGGGGTGAACAGTAGAATATTATGAAAGAAAATCAGGATAATGTGCCAAAGTCTTCAAAGCATAGGTACCAGTGATGAATAAGAGGAATTTGTAATTGAAAACCTGATACCATTTATATTAGCATCCAATAAAAGAAATATTAGAGAATTCCCACTGTGTCTCAACACTAATAAACCCAACTAGTATCCATGAAGATGTGGGTTCAATCCCTAGCCTTGTTCAGTTGGCTAAAGATCCCACGTTGCTGTGGCTGTTGTGTAGGGTTGCAGGTGTAGTTCTGTTTTGACCCCCAGCCTGGGAACTTCAATATGCAGTAGGAGCAGCCCTAAGAATGGAAGAAAGAAAGAAGGAAGGAAGGAAGGAAGGAAGGAAGGAAGGAAGGAAGGAAGGAAGAAAAGAAAGAAAGAAAGAAAGAAAAGAAAGAAAGAAAGAAAGAAAGAAAGAAAGAAAGAAAGAAAGAAAGAAAGAAAGAAAGTGTTAAGGTATAAATCAAACGAAATATGCACAGCATCTATATGAGAAAAACTCTGATGAATGAAATCAAAGAAGAACAAAGTAAATGTAAATGGAGAGGTGTTCTACTTACATGACTAGGAAGATTCACGATTGCCAAGATGTCAGTTCTTCCCTCCTTGATCTATAGATAAAATGCAGTCCCAATCAAAATCCAGGCAACTTTTTTGTGGACTTGACAAACTGATCCCAAAGTTTATATGGAGAGGCAAAAGACCCAGAATAACCAATATGATATTGCAGAAGAACAAGTTTCAAGGACTGATGTTACTTGACTTCAAGATTTATTACAAAGACACAGTAATCAAGCGAATGTGGTCTTTGAGCTCGCACAAGCTCAAGCTAGTGGCTCAGTGGGTTAAGAACCCAGCATAATGTCCATGAGGATGCAGGTTCAATCCCTGGCCTCACTCAGTGGGTTAAGGATCCGACATTGCCACAACCTGTGATGTAGTTCACAGATTTGGTGTCTTGGATCCCTTATTGCTGTGGCTGTTGTGTAGACTGGCAGCTGCAGCTCCTATTCAACCCCTAACCCAGGAACTTCCATATGCCACAGGTGCAACTGTAAAAAGAAAAAAATGGAAAAGAAAAGAAAAAGAGTGTGGTATTGGCAAAAGATTAGATAAGTAGATCCGGGGAACAGAGTAGACAGCCCAGAAATAGACCCACACAAATTTGGTCAGTTGATCTTTAACAAAGGCAATACAATGGAGCAGAAATGGTCTCTTCAAAAAATGGTACTGGGACACCTGGACACCTTGTGCAAAAAAATAAATCTAGACATAGACCTTACACCCTTCACAAAAAATTCACTCAAAATAGATCACAGACCTAAGTGTAAATACACACAACTTAAAACTCCTAGAAGATAATATGAGAGAAAAGCTATATGACCTTGGATATGGTGATGACTTTTTAGATAGAACACCAAAGGCCTAATCATGTAAGAAATAATTGACAAGTTGGACTTCATTAAAATTAAAACTTTCTGCTTTGTAGGAGAGAATGAGAAGGCAAGCTACAGCCTAGGAGAAAATATTTGCAAAAAATCTGATAAAGAACTGTTATCAAATATGTACAAAGAATTCTTAAAACTCAACAATAAAAGAACAATTTAAAAATGGACTTAAAAGTCACCTCACCAAATATAGAGATGATAAATAAGCATATTTGAAAAATATTCCATAATATATGTCATAAGGGAAATGTAAACTAAAATCACAAAATACATTACACACTACAAGTACTTAAAATGGCCAATATTCAGAACACTTGCAACATCAGGGTTGCTTGAAGGATGTGGAGCAACAGAAGCTCTCATTCATTGCTAGTGGGAATGCAAAATAGCTTGGCCACTCTGAAGGATGATTTGATGATTTCTTATAAAACTAAACATACTCTTTCATGCTTTATCTCCAAGAAACCCACTTGTTCCTTGAAAGACTGGGGATAATGTTGAAAACAGTTTCCCATGATGCTTGCTGGTGAAGGAAAATGGCAACCACTGCAAAATCACCAAGATCCATCTTCAGTGTCTAATCTACAGGAAAAATAATTAATCTGCAAGAGTAAAGCCTGTAGCCTGAGCATATTTATAGAAATCCACAACATCTGTAGAAGAGGTATAGTAGCCACCACCAAAACTGTAACCCCTATTTCTCCTCTGTGTGGTTATCAGGTAAGATATATGACACTTAGGTAAATTTGAATTTCAAATAAATTATAAATAATCAGTATAGGTATGTCTTTAAATATTTCTTGGATCATACTTTAAAAAAATTATTATTTTTTAAAATTCAAATTTGTCTCTAGTATGTGTATATACATGCATGTATGAATTCATGTGTACTAAATTTAACAAGCCTGTCTTTATAGACCAAAAATCACAATCTTTTGTTAGCTTGATTGTAGTTATTTCACCTCATGTACATAGAATAAATCATCATGTTGAACACAAAAACATATACAGTTAGCCCTTAAACACTATGAGTGTTGGGGCACCAATTCTGTGTGCAGTTGAAAATCCACGTACAGCTTGATAGTCAGCCCTCTGTATGAGCATTTTTTTTCTGTATGCTCCATTCCTAGTATCTACAGCTCCACATCCTTGGATTCATCCAACCAAATCATGTAATACTATAGTATTTACTTTTTTGGGGTGGGGGAATGCAGAAGTTCCCTGGCCAGAAACTGAACCAATACCACAGCAGTGGCCAAGCCACAACAGAAACAACATCAGGTCCTTTAACCACTAGGCCACCAGGGAACTCCATATAGTATTTACTAATAAGAAAATTTGATGTATAAGGGGACCCATGAAGTTCAAACACATGTTGTTCAAGGGTAAACTGTACAAACCATTCTTATTAAAAATGAATAAGACTCAACATTGGAAGAATCAACACTGTCAAAATTATTATACTACCAAAGGTAATCTATAGATTCAGTGCAAGCCCTATCAAATTACCAATGGCATATTTCACAGAACTGGTAAAAAAAGTCTTGAAATTTTTTATGGAAACATAAAAGACCCCAGATAGCCAAAGCAATCTTGAGAAAGAAACACAAGCTGGAGGAATTGGGATCCCTGACTTCAGACTATGCTACAAAGTTACGGTCATCAAAACAGTATGGTACTGGCACAATATCAGAAATATGGGTCAAAGGAACACCTCGGACCTTGCATTTTTCATTGGAGTGGGGTTAGGGTGAGGGCACAAACAAGGGATAAGTTTTTGTTGAGCATTTCTAGGTGACTCTACTTAGCATCCAAAATTATTACCATTGATTGGTCATCAAGGCCAGGCAGTTAATCAGGCCCATTACAACTGTCTCCCAATACAACAAACTCTTCTTGCATTTTAGGAATTACAATGAAATTGATTTTGGTAATATCAAAAGAATGTCATGCTTAAACTAGTGTGATGCAATGTTTATTAATATCAGAGGAAAGGAGTATAAGGGCCTTAAGGTAAAAGGGCAGGTTAACCCCATCCAAGATCATAAAATTGGTAGCAACATTCTCTCTGTGGTTTGTGTGTGTACATTAAAGCTCAGCTTTTTCCCAAGAATAGCAAGCTAAAACCCCAATAAAAAAATAAGGAAAGATATTTCTAACACAGATTACATTTATTGACTAAGGAATCACTACAGTTGCAATTTGCTTAGAAATGTTTTATTAATGGAGTTCCTGCTGTGGCTCAGTGGTAAAAAACCTGACTAGTATCCATAAGGACATGGGTTTGATCCATGGCTCTCTCAGTGGGCTAAGAATCCAGCATTGCCATGAGCTGTGGCAGGTAGGTCACAGATGTATCTCAGATCTGGCATTGCTGTGGCTGTGGCATAAGCTGACAGTTGCAGCTCCAATTTGACTCCTAGCCTGGGAACTTCCGTGTTCCATGGGTGTGCCCCCCCCAAAAAAATAGAGCTACTAGAAATATGAAATATTTATTGACATTCTTCACTGTTTTGCTTTAAATATTTTGTATACAAGCAAAAATAATCTCAAAAGAACTAGGATGCCAAATACATTTTTCAAAAATGTAAATTCATGACTTTCATAAAACTACAAAATGAATATGTGTTAAAGATTTTACTTAAGTCATTATTTAGAGAAAACTAGTAAGTTTGTTAAAACAGATTCCAAACTTTTTTTGGAAACTACACTGACATTCAGATGTCTTGAATGAACTTGCTAATAGATACAAAATCGATCAATACAGGCAATAAAATGAAATGTGCGGTGTCATTTTTTTCAGAGATGTCAATAAATAAATTGTATCTCTATCAGACACAACTTATTGAATTGCTGTGGAATTCAGTACATGCTCTTTGCATGTACTGTTATTAATGCAACTCATTTACCACCCTGTCTGAGTTAATAGGTGAGTTATAGAAGTAGAATGAGAAAAGAAAGATGAAGTCACAAATCCCTATAGGATCAGAGAATCACCTGAGGAGTTCCTGTGGTGGCTCAGCCGGTTAAGAACCTGACTAGTATCCATGAGGATGTGGGTTAGATCCCTGTCCTCACTCAATGGGTTAAGGATCTGGCGTAAGTCACAGGTGCAGCCCAGATCTGATGTGTCTGTTCCCGTGCCTGGGAACTTCCATAATTTCCATATGCTGTTGGTGTGGCCCTAAAAAAAAACAAAAAAAGGAAGGAAGGAAGGAAAGAAAGAGAGAAAGAAAAGGATAAAGAAAGAGAAAGAAAGAAAGAAAGAAAGAAAGAAAGAAAGAAAGAAAGAAAGAAAGAAAGAAAGAAAAGAAAGAAAGAAAGGAAGAAAGGAAGAAAGAAAGAAAAAAAAATCACCTGAGGATTCACTAAGCTAGTCCTGTCCAATAGAATTTTCTTTGATAGTGGGAATACTGTATATCTAGACTCTCCAATACAGTGACCATTAGCCAGATGTGTCTACTTAGCACTCCTGATGTAGGTAGTGTGAGTGCATAACAGAATTTTTAAATTTAATTTTATGTCTACCGTATTAGGCAGTAAAAATCTCCACGATGCCCAGCACTCTGGTGAAAGGACATCTCATCTGCTTTTTTCTACATTTCTGCCTCTTTGACAATTTTCTTTATACTCTCTCCCTTTGTGATCGTATATAGTTCCTGAATATTAGTATTAAGCACAAAATGGCCAGTCTCATTAGTTTGGTCTGATCATGTCCATAAGTGCAGTGTAATTTGAACAACCATGTATGTCTCCTAGATTTCCTTTTCTATTTCTTTTTTTTTTCTGTTTTGAAAGCAAAATTTTATTTTATTTTTTACTTTTTCCCATTAATTAATGAATTTTATTACAATTATAGGTGTACAAAAATCATCACAACTCACTATTTATAGTATTTCCATCCCAAACCCTCAGTGCATCCCCCAGCCCCCAGCTTGTCTCATTTGGAAACCATAGGTTTTCCAAAGTCTGTGAGTCATTATCTGTTCTGCAAAGAAGTTCATTGTGTCTTTTTTTCAGTTTCCACATGTAAGTGGTAGCCGTTGATGTTGGCGTCTCATTGTCTGACTGGTTTCACTTCACGTGATAATTTCTAGGTCCATCCATGTTGCTATAAATGTTGATATTTCATTTCTTTTAATGGCTGAGTAATATTCCATTGTGTGTATGTAGCAGATCTGCCCTATCCACTTCTCTGTTGACAGGCATTTATGTTGATTCCATGTCTTGGCTATTGTATAGAGTGCTGCAATGAACACTGGAGTACATCTGACTTTTCAAGTCATGATTTTTTCTGGATAAATGCCCAGGAGTGGGATTGCTAGATCAAATAGTAATTCTATTTTTAATTTTCTAAGGAATCTCCATACTGTTTTCCATAGTGGTTGCACCAATTTGCATTCCCACCAGCGGTGTAACAGGGATCCTTCTTCTCCACATCCTCTCCAGCCCATATTGTTTGTAGACATTTTAATGATGGCCATTCTGGCTGCTGTAAAATGGTACCTCACAGTAGTTTTGATTTACATTTCTCTAATGAGGAGCAATGTTGAACATATTTTCATGTGTTTTTTTGGCCATCTGTATGTCTGCCTTGGAGAATTGTCTGTTTAGATCTTCTGCCCATTTTTTAATGGGGTTGTTTGTTTCTTTGGTACTGAGCTGTAGGAGGTGTTTGTAAATTTTGGAGATTAATCCCTTGTCAGTCGGTTCATCTGCAAATATTTTCTCCTATTCTGTGGGTTGTCTTTTTATTTTGTTTAGGGTTTCCTTTGCTGTGCAGAAACTTTGAAGTTTAATTAAGTCCCATTTGTTTATTTTTCTTATTATTGTCATTACTCTAACAGGTGTATCTGAGAAGATGTTTCTATCATTTATGTCATAGAGTGTTTGGACTATGTTTTCCTCTAAGAGTTTTATAGTATCTGGTCTTATATCTAGATCGTTAATCCATTTTGAGTTTATTTTTGTGCATGGTGTTAGGAAGTGTTCTAGTTTCATATTTTTTACATGTGGCTGTCCAGTTTTCCCAGCACCACTTATTGAGGAAGCTGTCTTTTCTCCAGTGTATATTCTTGGCTCCTTTGTCATAGATTAGTTGACTCTAGGTGCGTGGGTTTAATTCTGGGTTTTCTGTCCTGTTCCACTGATCTGTATTTCTGTCTTTGTGCCAGTACCATACGGTTTTGATGACTGTAGCTTTGTTGTATAGTCTGAAGTCAGCGAGCCTGATTCCTCCAGCTCTATTTTTCTTTTTCAGGATGCCTTTGGCTATTTTGGGTCTTCTGTGCTTCCAAACAAACTTTGAAATATTTTGTTCTAGTTCTTTGAAAAATGTTTCTGGTAATTTGATAGGGATTGCATTGAATGTGTAGATTGCCTTGGGTAGTATAGTCATTTTAATAATATTGACTCTTCCAATCCAATGCATGGTACGTCTTTCCAACTGCTCATGTCATCCTTGATTTCTTTCAACACCATCTTATAATTTTCAGAGTACAGGTATTTTGTCTCTTTTGGTAGGTTTATTCCTAAATATTTGATTCTTTTTGATGCGATCATAAAAGGGATTGCTTCCCTAATTTCTCTTTCTGATCTTTCATTGTTAGTATATGGAAATGCAGTTGATTTCTGTGTATTAATTTTGTATGCTGCAACTTTGCCAAATTCATTGATGAGCTCTAACAATATTCTGGTAGAGTCTTTAGGATTCTCCAAGTATAGTATCATGTAATCTGCAAACAGTGATAGTTTGACTTCCTTTCTAATTTGGATTCCTTTTATTTCTTTTTCTTCTCTGATTGTTGTGGCTAGGACTTCCAGAACTATGTTGAGTAGTAGTGGCGAGAGTGGGCATCCCTGTCTTCTTCCTGATCTCAGTGGGAATTCCTTCAGATTTTCACCATTGAGAATGATGTGAGCTCTGGGTTTGTCATAGATGGCCTTGATTATGTTGAGGTAGGTTCCCCCCATGCCTTTCAGAAATCAAGCCAATGAAACTGTTCTTAATAAATTTGATCCTCAATATATATAAATATGGGTAAATTCCTTTCTTGAAACTCTCATAATTAGCAAATATCCATGGCCTGACAAGGGTTGACCTGCTTTACTGACTCTGAGATGGCGATCCTGTTGGTTCTGTGTTTGCTTTCCCAGCAAAGCTTTATAACTGTAAGGTCAACCTTTGTTTTTCCATAGCTTGACAGGCCTGTTGAAATAAGAGTCATCCACAAATATGGAACTACAGCCATGGCTTCAAGTGCACTATCAATTTGTCTAATTATATCCTGGCCAAAAGAACAGGTTTCTTATTTACCCTCTGTAAATAATTGTATTGCTATGAAAATTAAGTGGAGTGACATGAGTTTCAGAATTGAGGTGGGGAGATCAATGAGAATCAAAGGCCACTTCAAAATATTTTATTTCAATTTATAAAACCACATTATACTCAATAAAAGATTAGAGATAGATTAAGAAGACATAACAAAAAGTGTCCTCATGTATTTATTAAAAATGAAATGTAGGAGTTCTCCTGTGGCACAGTAGGTTAAGGATCCAGTGTTGTGTCTGAAGTGGCTTGGGTTACTGCTGATGCACGGTTCGATCCCCGGCCTGAGAACTTCCACATGATGTGGGTGTGGACAAAAAAAAAAAAATGAAATGTAAAAGCAGTATTAACCGTATTACACTGGGATGCTCTGAAATTGCACCAGTGATGTCAACAAAGGCATTAAAACCCTGCATCTTAACTTATCAATGGTTCAAAATATTTCCTCAGCCCTTTCCCTGAGGCTCCCATACTGTCTTCAGTTTGTTGAAGGCATACATAGTGCAACGTCTTCTGGGAAGCATCAGAATAAAAACAGAATTATTTGGAAACGACAAAGACCTGATGACTGTGTTGAATTTATGATAGTAATCAAGAATATCAGAATGGAATAGAATAAGAATGTCTACTGGGGTACAGCATATGAATTTTTCACAAAAGTTTGACAAATTTTTACTCTAAGAGTAACAACATATTATGGACAGAGACTTGTAGACAAATCTGCAGAGCCTTTCATAAAGTCTGCAGTTTCTGAACAACTTATGTTAAATATGCTTTTATCGAAATCATTTTACTTATTTTACCCATGCAAACTTAAGCTAAGGAAGACTGAACATACTTTCCCACTTGACAACTCTTACTCTGCAATTCTTAAAATAGTGTTAGCTTCCTAAGAAACATGGAACACATCAAATCTAGTTATTTGTGGCAACTCTCCTTTTAAAAGTTGAAAAAATAAATCTTTGTGATTCTTCCTCAGTAAAATTTAAATAGCTTTAGATGTGAAACATATTCTAAACATTTCATTATTTTTTATAGATCTAACATATTTTTATGAGGGAATGTAAAAGTAATTTTTAGAGGTTTTATCACTTGACTAAGATAGAATCAGTGGGCCTGAAAACAAGTTTTTATTATTTTGATCAAAGTGATAATAAGTGTGTTTAAAATAAATACAGGTGAAGGTTACATGTTTTTAAGAAAACAGAACTTTTCACAGGTAGAGAAATTTTGTTGTATTTTTTAGTATAAAAGATAGGACTAAGTCAATATAAAGTACAGAAAAAATTCTGGTAAGACACAAGATTTCCCTTTTAGGCAAATTACCTAAAACTTTATGTTTCAGGAGAAGACATTAATAAATAAAGAAAATTTTTAAAACTGAGCAAAATTTGTCAAAAATTATATATCTTTCGTAGTTTTTTTCTAAAACTTAAATACCATAAGGCAAGAGAAATAAATGACTTTTCCTTAAATTTTAACCATAACTGTATTCTAATTCTGTTACAAACTGGCACTTCACTTGGAACAAAACTAATTTCTGTAATTTTTTGTCAGTATTGCTACCAGTACAAGCTCAGCCTTTCATATTGTTATGACTTTGTTTTTTTTCTTAAAAATTACTTTATTCAAGTATAGTTGATTTACAATGTTGTGTTAATTTCTACTGTACAGCAAAGTGATAAAGTTATACATATATATACACATTACTTTTCATATTCCTTTCCATTATGGTTTATCATAAGATACTGAATATAGTTTGCTTGCTGTTTAGCTATTCTATAGGTAATAGTTTGCTTCTGCTAATTCCAAATTCCCAATCCATCCTTTCTTTTTTCCCCCTCCCTCTTGGCAAGTACAGGTCTCTTGTCTATATCTATGAGTCTGTTTTATAGATAAGTTCATTTGTATCATGTATTAGATTCCACATAAAAGTGCTATCATATATTTTTTGTCTTTCCCTTTCTAACTTACTTCACTTAGGAGGATAATCTCTATGTCCATCCATGTTGATACAAATGGCATTATTTCATTCTTTCTTATGGCTGAGTAGGATTCCACTGTATATATGTACCACATCTTCTTTATCCATCCATCTTTTGAACATTTAGCTTGTTACATTGTTATAACTTTTATTATAACTTTTATAAAAACAAGTAATTTATATCTCACAGAGAAAACTTGGAGCAGGTAATTGGAAATTTTCTGTCTTGTAAAAGCATTTTAACTGAACAGCAAAGCTCATGGATGCATATAATTTTCTACAACTACTATCATTTATTATACTTTTTTGTAAGGAGATAAAAATGAACTTGAGCTTGAAGATTGCCCAAGTATATAACAAGTCTAGAACAAAAATATGTTCACCTAAAATTTTGTTTGGAAATCATAAAGTTGGAAACTTTCAGTAGTATGTTTTATATAGCTATTTCTTAGGTAATCAAGAATTATTCATTAGGGGAGTTCCCATCGTGCCTCAGTGGTTGAATGAATCCAACTAGGAACCATGAGGTTGCGGGTTCGATCCCTGGCCTTGCTTAGTGGGTTCAGGATCTGGTGTTACCATAAGCTGTGGTGTGGGTTGCAGATGTGGCTCGGATCCTTCATTGTTGTGGCTCTGGGTAGGCCGGCAGCTGTGGCTCTGATTAGACCTGCAAAAGTGGCATTAATGTTAAAAATTTCAGAAAAATGTTGCAATTTGTTTTAACCAAAATTTGCATATTCATAACATTTTATGATGTACAAGTAGTGTTATATTATTTGGTCACAAAACCTTTGTAGTGTGGAAAGTTCTGAGTAGGTAAGCTTTTAATGAGAAAACAAACCCAAATGTATGCTTGGGTTATGCTTAAGAACTATATTTCATAGAAAATATTGGGAAATCATATATCTGATAAGAGATTTGTTTAAATAGTAAAACAACATAAACAGGCAAAAATATCTGAATAGACAGTTTTCCAAAGAAGGTAAACAAATGTCCGAAAGTCTATGAAAGGTTTAAAATCATGAGCAATAAAAGAAATGAAAATAATTAAAATCACACTGAGTTATCATTTTGTAGTCTTCAGGATACGACAACGTAAACAGATAGCAACAAGTGTTTACAGGGGCGAACAAAAGTTAGACCACTCTCATACTGCTTGTGGGAATGTAAAGCAGAGCAGTCACTTTGGCAATAACACCTGGAACATTCTCAAAAAGTTAAACATAGATTTACCATATGGCTTAACAATTCCATTACTTGTTATATATCCAAGAGAACGTAAAACATGTTCACACAGATATATAAATATTCATAGCAGCATTATTCATAGCAGATAAAAGGTTAAAAAAAACTTCCTGTTCATTGATTGACAAATGGGTTAAAAAAATATGGTCCAAACAATGAAAAATTATTCAGCATAAGATGGTGCTGATATGTTCAACAGCATGGACAAATTTTAAAATCATCATGCTACATGGAAGAAGCCAGACATAAAAATTTTGAAAAACATTTCATATGACTCCTTTTATATGAAATGGCCAAAACAAACAATTTTATAGATATAGAAATTAAGTTGATAGTAATATATGTCTGGGAGGAAAGTGATATTGGGAATTGCAGGAAAAAGACTAAAGTGTGCTTGTTTTCTTTTAGGGGTAGTAAAACTTTCAAAAGGTGTTATGGTGATATTTGAATAACTGTAAAATATTTTTTAAACTACTGAATTGTACACTGCAAATGGGTACATTGTGTATGATAATTATATCGTAATACATATTAACAATACACATCCATAAACCCCTGTATTAGTGCCATAAGAATCAAAAGCATACAGGACAGACGGTCCTTGTAGACACCCAATCTGATACTAAAAGAATCTGTGATATTACATTTACATGGATTTTCAGACATGGAATTTATGGGAAAGAAATGAAAATTATTGCCAGATAAAAATAGATTCTGTAACTTCAGTGGCTAAATTGTGATTTGCATTAAATGGTGGAATAATAAAAACTAAGTAAAGTTTTGCTTTTTAGTTAAAAAATGGCAAATATGATAAGTTGTAGCTGTTTTTCTTTTTTGAACAAAAACGTGGTTCAGTAGAAAGACTACTCTATCTCCCTGCATATACTTGAAGCCAACAAATAATCATAAAGTTACCACCTTGCGAATTACGCACTTGAACATGGGCAAAATGTATCAACAGAGGGAAAATGAAGAAATGCATCAAAACATGAATGAACCAAAGAAATAGAGGAATAAATCAGTTAAAAAAATGGATCTTTGGAGTTCACTTCGTGGCTCAGTGGTTAACGAACCTTACTAGGATCCATGGGGATTCAGATTTGATCTCTGGCCTCACTCAGTGGGTTGGGGATCCAGCATTGCTATGAGATGTGGTGTGTGGTGTGGGTCATAGATGTGGCTCAGAGCCTGCATTGCTGTGGCTGTGGTGTAGGCTGGCAGCTGTAGTTCTGATTCAACCCCTAGCCTGGGAACCTCCATGTGCCACGGGTGCAGCCTTAAAAAGCAAAAAAAAAAAAAAAAAAAAAAAAAAAAAAAAAAAAAAAAAAAAAAAAAAAAAAAAAAAAAAAAAAAAAAAAAAAAAAAAAAAAAAAAAAAAAAAAAAAAAAAAAAGAAAAGGATCTTTATAGCCCCAGTGAGATTAGAAGGTACAGTGTCTCTAAACGAAAATAAAAGAAAAAGTCAGAAAACATTGTGTTGTGTTCAAGGATATTCTGAGAAACTAGATGCCAAAAAAGGAAAAAAAATATAATTGGAAAATATCAGACTGAAATAGAATAAGAAAAAATAAAATGAGAGATGAAAGCATCTATACTAAGGGAAAATAACAAGTGAAGATGAAATCAGAAATATGATGGACATGTTTGCTAAATAAAAAAAGAATCATTAAAAATTATTTGTGTCATGAAAACAAAGACAAGCCTGGATAGGCTGCTTAAAACTATTAGCTTTCTTTTAGACCATCATTAGTGCATCATCATTGTTGTCTCTTTAACCAAGGTGGATTCTGGGTTTCCAGTTCCAAGTTGCAGGTGAACTAATAAAGACAGAAGGAGATGTGGCATAAATATTCTACTATTGCCAAAGAATAAAGTTTTGAAAAATGTAAGTAGATATAAAATTCAATGGGAATAAAGGTACAAAGAAAAAATCTATATAATACTTTAATATGACAGTACAAAAGGATTTACTGTATCAGGAAAATATAATTAAACATAATACAATTGCATATAGTCACAAAGTGATTTCTCTTCAGATTTAATAGAATTTCAATCTTGTTCATGAAGCAAAAACAGGGAGGCATAGATCTCTTTCTCTAGTGATGCATCTTTCTATTTTCTCATAAAAAGAACTGAAGTGTATTCTAGTTGGTGAATCACTCAGTAAAATGATTGCTTTTTGCAGACTCCCTAATCACTGTGGTGACCTATAAGCTGCAGTGGGCATTACTGGGTACATTTTTGGTAAAACATTTTTTATTTCTTTCTGTGCTTGTTGTATGTGCAAGTTCCCTGGCCAAGGATCAAACCTGTGCCACAGCAGTGACAATGCTGGATCCTTAATCCACTGAGCCATCAGGGAATTCCAGGACCCTTTGACCTCTCTGGATCACCTGGCATACATGTCTTTTTTCCTTTTTTTTCCTCTTTTAGACATATAAACTTGGAACTGGAAACCCAGCATCCACCTTGGTTAAAGAGCCAATAATGAGGATGCCCTAATGATGGTCCAAAAGAGAGCCAGTAGTTATTCCAAGCAGCCTATCTAGGCTTGCCTTTGTTTGCATGAGAAATGATTAAGTCTCTCCTCTCTTTAAACCACTTTTTTTTGGGAATTTCTATTCCTTGTAGTTGAACATTCTCCTAAAGCAAGGACCAATGGCGATGGACTGCCAGTAACAGAAGACTGACTAACTGGAAGACACGAGAGTGTATATGATAAGGAATGTAATTTTACAGCTTGGAAATCTAGCAACCATCATTTTGTCATGGCAGAACAGTAGGTCAAATTGCTACCTTTAGCCTCTGGAAGGGAGAGCTATGATTCCTGGGACTAGTATATTACAGGAAGTTTATGAAAAATGTGGAATTGTAGTGTGTGTTGGTTCCATCTTCATGCTTTCAAAAAAAAAAAAAACTCTATCAGTGTGACATAAACTGAGGCTGGAGCTTTTGAATCTACTAACAGGGATAAAAGAAATGCCATTTTGCCAAGGAAGAAGCCCTTGCTGACTGTGGCTTACAAAGAAAGTTGCCAGGAAGTCTACAATTTGGAATATTTTCAGAGTTAAAATTCCAGTCGCTTCTATATTGTATATTGCATCAATTATGATCAGTGACTGTGAAGTTACAGACATAGTGGGAAATAACCCTGGTGCCTTGCCATATAAAAGGAATGAATTTACTGGCAAAGATTGCAAGTGTTTCACATTGCCTAGAGGCAGTGACTGCTGAGCTAAAAGAAAGAACTGGCAGAGCTTAAAAGTCAGTTAACACAAGTTTAAAAAGTATAACAGCCTAGGTTTTTAGCTTTGATGTTTTCATAAAAAATTAATAAAAACAAATAGCTTCAGTGTCTACTAAATTTTTGAGTGAATATATTCTTATAAAGGTATTGAACTCCCAAAGATTAAAAGATGTCATAAAGTCATTCTTGAAGAATATGCGGATATGGTAGAAACTCATAGTTTTCTACTGCCTCCTCTTCCTTAATAATAGACCTTGCTTTATTCCGTATGGCAAATAGCGCAAGTAAAATTTTCATTTCTAATCTTTGCCAGCAGCTGGAGATGATCAACTCATTTAAGTCAAAGCTGTTGGGTGGGCTTCTGGGAAGACTGTGTAGAACGGATTGATTTAGCTGATGGTTATTCTCATTTGTTCTTTTCACATTTTGTCCCCTTCTGCTAAAATTGTGGTCTTAGTGTTAGAAATCCAGCAGAAATCTTATTCTATAGTTAGTGGAGCAGAGGCCTGGGGTGCTTTGCATAGCCTCTCCCCGTGTTCTTGTTCTTATTTAGTTTTGCTTTGTTTTGTTTAATATAAAAGAAAAATGTACATCAAAATTCAGTTGGGAAGTGGTCACTTTTGCCTCTGTCCTTTCTTGTACTTTTTCCCTCTATAGAATTCTAACATGATAGCTGAAATTTATTAGCCATTCTGAACTATGAGACAAACTTGAATTTCAAGGTCTTGTATCAATGTTGGTCAATAAAAAACAGGAGAAATTTGGATACCCGATGACCATAGCACAGCAATTCTAGATTCCTTTTATTCTTATTTGCGTGTTAGAGGTGTACATATCTATCTTGTTGGAGTGATTTATTTTGGTTTTACATTATATGCATCTAATCTTAATGTAAAAGATGGAGAAAGTAATGTACAAAGAGGTCAAAATAATTTTAGCTCCAGACTTTTCCATAGTAACACTTGATTCTACAACATAGCATGAGGATTATCTTCAAAGACTTTAGAAAAATGAAAAGTGGCCTGAAAAGTACATAATACAGAAATTTCTTTATAAAAAAAATCAAAGCTACAGAGTCATTCTTAGTCAGGAAATAATTTAGGGGTTTGAAAACCCATGAGATTTCTTGTACAAAAATTAAAAAAAATCAGTTTGGAGAAAAAAGCACTTGAAAATGAAGAAAAATAAAATGATTGTTGGTTACTAAATTTCTACTTAACTATAAATATAAAAATCATATGATAAAATGATGAGAAGAATAATTATTAAAGAGAAATGAAGAATTGTGGGTATATATATATATATATATATATGCATGTATGTATATGTAAACACATTTATGCCTGCATGCATATGTATGAAATAAACAAATTAAAGGATATATACACATATATATTTACATATTGATATGGACAGTTTAGTCTTTTGGAATGTATAAAAAATACTCAATAAGTGTAAAAATGACTTATTTCCAAGAGGGTTCTGATGATATTTGCTACTAAAATAAGTATTCTAACTTCCAAACATAAAATTTAGGAAAAAGAAAACAGTAACGTGAATGAAGAGAAATTTGGAATGAGAGTAAAGTTATGAATATTCTAAAACATTCATTTAACTGGGGATTGAGATTATATGACAAAAGTATGTGCAAAAATTACCTCTGTGAGAGAAATGATAGGCAGCTTGTTCTCACATTATGAATACAGATGAGCATCTTGACAGGGAAAGTGACCAATGACAAAATGAAAAAACAGAGTAAAATTTTAAAATTAACAATAGAACAAAAAGTAATAAGTAAATCAACAGTTTGACTAAATCAACAATAAATCAGAGAGAGAGAGAGAGAGAAGGAGAAGGAGAGAGTGGGAGGGAGATTTAACAGAGTAAAATAAATAATGACGACAGTAGGAAAAACCAAAGCAAGTATGTTAGCTATTATACTGTTGTGGATAGATTGATTTTACCATAGGAAAACAGATTGTTAGGACGGGTTAAAACTCTACACCCAATTATATTTCAGTTTTCAAGGTACGTATTTAAAGTAGAGCTATATAAAAATGTCCAACATAAAGAGATAAAATATTCAAAACAATACCAAATATGGAAGAAAAAATGCAGCGGCACTAATGTGCAAAACATGAGGGTAAAAGAAACACATTCTAAGACACACAAAAGCTCAGGTTCATTATCTAGTAGAACACATACTGTAAGGAATGTTAGAAGAAATGTTTAAAGTAAAATTAATGATATCAAATGGAGTCACAAATTTCAGAAAATGATTTTAAAAGAGTAAATATCTGGGTAAAACATGTCTCTGATATATGTATATTATATATGTGTGTAAAAGGACAAAGCTATCCAACCAAACACCACATATTTCTGAATTATTTAAAATAAAGCCGATAAAATTAACTTAATGCTTTTTACAAGGAATAATATTTATATACAGAGATACATAGTTTTAAAATAAAATATTTGAAAAACAAATACACCCTGAAAACCTAGAAAGAGCTGATATGACTGTGTTTGAATGTGAAAAGTAGACTTCAAAACAAAGAGTACTACAAAGAATTGAGAAAATCAAGTTATAATGTTTTAATTGATTTTTTCATAAAGACATAAAATTGTTTATGGACCTAAATACTTATGGACCTAAAGGAGAGTTTTCAAAATACATAAAGCAATAATTGACATGACTAAGGGGAGAAATAGATAAACCCACAAATAC
Source organism: Catagonus wagneri (assembly GCA_004024745.2). Classification (NCBI taxonomy): domain Eukaryota; kingdom Metazoa; phylum Chordata; class Mammalia; order Artiodactyla; family Tayassuidae; genus Catagonus; species Catagonus wagneri. The sequence goes on along the minus strand of PVHT021183530.1, from coordinate 2,972,698 downwards.
AGTTGGAGATTTTAAGAAATGCTGTTGTCAAATTATAGACAAAGAGCAAAAATACAGAAAAAAAGTAAAGTTATAGAAGATTTGAAAACTGACAATCAACTTGATCTAATTAGTATTTATTACAGGTCACAGTCAACTACATAGTACAGTTGACCTTTGAACAATATAGGCTTACACTACATAAGTCCACATATTCACAGAGTTTTTTCAATAGTAACCATTACAGTACTACATGACTGGAGGTTGGTTGAATTTGCAGATGCAGAACCATGGATACAGAGGATCCTGGATACAATGGGGCCAACTATAGGTTACATCCAGATTTTCAAGTGCTCAGAGCATAGATGTTCTAAACCCCCACGTTTTTCAAGGCTCGACTGTATATACTGATCAGAGGGGCCTTGTAACTTTTATAAATCATTATTTCAAGTCACAAAATCAGTGCTAATGCTGATATTTTCAAACAATCTGGAGGACACATTTCAACCATAATTATGTTAAACTAGAAATTGCTAAAGTTAAAATATAAAGAAAATCCACAAATGTCTATCAATAAAGCACTGCACTACTAAATAACCTCAGGGTCAAAAAGGGAATTATAGGAGAAATTTAAAATATTTCAAAAGGAATACAGATTACAATTTGTGGCTAGATTTCCACTTCCACTTCAAATAAAGTATGCTTTTAAAAAATCTTGCTTCTAATTTAACAGAGAGAGAGATGAGCTTTCAATTTATAGCATTTCTTATGCCCATGTTAAAGCTCAAGTTAGAAGGTAATGAAAGGATCTGAACTCCAAAGAGGCTTAAATTCTTCCAAGTAGTGAAAAAGACATGTATGTTTTCTCACCTATGACAGAGCATCAGAGAATCTGGAGCTGTTTTGACCACAAGATAAGTAGGTAAAATATAACTTGGCTAAAAGTCAAGTGGGAGCTAATAAATCTAAAATTGCTGGGGGCACTTAGTAACTGCCCTCACTCAACCATATAGCCCTGCCTCACTTCAAATCCCACTACCAGTGGATGCTTATAGGAGAAATTGAGTGTGGGACAAAAGGCCAGGGAGAGCAAAGCTGAATGGCTCAGATGTCCAAAGGGTGACTGACAGCTATTCTGGGACAGGCACAAAACATGTCCCACTTCCTGAGCCCTTTCTTTTTATAAAGCCAGTATCTTAATCCTCTGGGGTAGAAGCAGCAAACGTTTGTGCCTACAGAACTAAAGGAGCCAATACCAGACTGTGAACAAGGCACAAACAACCCACTGCCTGCTTCTCCAGGTTTGTTCTTGGATGAAGCTGCAGTACTCACTGTTGGGAATGGGAGGAAATCACTCTAACACAGGCTCCAAGGCAGCTATCACTTGCTGCAGGGGAGACAGAGAGAGAACCCTGCCCGTAACCCCACATTTCACTTGTATGGAACAAAATATACAGAAGGAGGGGAAAAGGTCTAGAGGTTAGCATATGTGAAGATGACAGTGTGGTCAACGGTCACTCCCCCCGCCCCACAGTGATAACGCAATGAAGCAAAACCAGGAGGACCCGATGTTGTCTCTGTGAGGATGCATGTTTGATCCCTGGCCTTGCTCAGTGGATTAAAGACCTGGCATTGCCTCAAGTTGCAGCACAGGTCACAAATATGGCTCAGATCCGGTGTTGCTATGGCTGTAATGTAGGCCCCAGCTGCACCCTGCACTTGACTCAGACTGGGAACTTCCACATGTGGCAGGTATGGCCATAAAAAGAAAAAAATAAAAATAAAATAAAACAGGGAAACACTTTGCAAAACTTATTGGTAGTTTCTTAACATGTTAAAGATGTGTGTAAACTCTGTATTAAAAATTGTGGGTTCCTTCCACCTAATTATGCTTTTTTTTTTTTTTTTTACAAGTTTTAGCTTACACAGCCATATTTTTGATCTTGCTTTTGCATGGACAGGTGAGTATGTCTGTATATTATATTGTATGATAATGTAATACATGTAGAAGTAATTTTTAGTGGAGTACAGAAAAGCAGTCTCCTCTGGATGCAGTGGAAAGTGTTGATTGAATGGGAAGGGCCACCAAAGGAACTTTCTGCATTGATTGCGATATTCTCTACCTTAATTTTGCTGTGGTTTAGACATGAGTTTGATTTGTCAGAATTTCCCAGGTAATATTTGTGCATTTTAATGTGTCACAATTTTACCCTTCTCCTGTGTCTCAAAAACAAAACAGGAGTTCCCGTCATGGTGCAGTGGAAATGAATCCGACTGGAAACCATGAGTTTGCAGGTTCGATCCCTGGCCTCGCTCAATGAGTTAGGTCGCAGTGAGCTGTGGTGTAGGTCGCAGACACAGATAGGATCTGATGTTGCTGTGGCTGTGGTGTAGGCCAGCAGGTATAGCTCTGATTGGATTCCCTAGCCTGGGAATCTCCATATGCTGCAGCCCTAAAAATAAAATGGAAAAAAAAAAGCAACAAAGATCAAAATTTTAAAGATGGTCACTGAGAGTCAAGTCCTTTATGTTCAAACTCCTGTCAGAGATAAAAATGGCTTTGAGTTGTAAAGACTTCTCAAATGCTGCTTCCTACCCTCAGAGATCAAACACAGAAAGTTCTTAGCTTTCAAACTAGAAACCCCTTAGATACATTGTGGATACCATTGATCTCAGCCAATATAATCACTGAAAAATGTTGCGGCAAAGAAACAGTCACATGGATGTTATGATACTGGCCTGGGAATTAATATGTGAGTATGTGAATATCACAAATCACTGAGCAATAAGAACTAAAGCATTTGCCTGAGATACTGTAGATGCATACATGAACTGTCCTTTGCACTTAGGCATTTAATATAATAAAGGTAGCATTGTGGCCAATGTCCTGTCAAAGCTTACTGTCAAATAATATATGACTTATCTCCCCATCCACATCCTGACAATAGCAAGAGCCATTGTAGAAAGACTAGAGCGTAGCCAGCATAGACATCTGTCACTTGTTCCACAGCAGTGTCGATAGTGCCATTGTGATTGTTCATGAAAGATAAAATTAATTTTTTTTCTGGTAGTGCATTGCTAACATATCCCATACCCATTTTCAACCTCAGATCATTGGCATAAGCCCAATTATTTGAAACATTCAAAGAATTAGAACTGAGAGTACAGACAGATAATTTAGAAATGTTACTAATGATTTTAGAAGTCTATGCACAGCACTCACTGAAAAAAAATTATTCTCATTTTCCTCAGAATTATTGCAGTAAGTCAAAAAATGTCAGTGTATTTATATACAAAAACATGTGGTGGATGCTAGTATAATAACTTTAGAGCAGTTATGGCAGTATCTATCAGATAATCACAGAAGTTATTGGAGCCTGAGTCATGTAGAAGAGGAAAAATAATTTGCCTTTATTAGCATGCGTACCTCATGTACACATGGTCGATATCCTGGAAAAAAATAGTAACTCCCCCAAAAGGCTTAGAATTATGGGTTAAATGCTACTTTAGTAGGGTTTAATAGGAAAGGCGAGTGGGTATGTAGATGTCTTAGGAGAGAGTAAATGATTTGCGGGAAAGATGAATGGGCTCTTAGAAAAACAGACCAAAGTTATGCTAGTGTTAAATAATAAACTGAAACATATTAAAAATTTAAGAATTTTAGCAAAAATCAATTTAAATCAAGCAGTGCAAAATAGGAAGGGTTAGGAGCCCTCCACAGACAGAACTTGGGAAAGAAATAGAGGTGACGTGTAGAAGCTAAGAAAGGAAAAGTATTAATTGGCTGTGGCTTAAAGCCTCATTGGCTCTGATTGGTTGCCCTTAGCATTTTGGTTTCCTAACCTGAAGGCATTTATAGGCTTAGATTTTGGTTTGTTTACTTACGCCACCATGGCATTTGCAACACCTCAGTCCAATCACCTTCTTGTTGAATTAATTTAACAATTGTTTGTGACTTAAGTGTCTGGGTGTGGTGCTAACTTCTAGTCTCTACTGCCATGATAAGAGTCTTTTCTTGCTCATGAAATTCCCTAGGGTGGGATTTAGGACAAGGAGTTCCTTTTGGATCGATCTTTAGGGTAGAAAAGGAGAGTTCAGAGAAAGCATCTCCCTGCTTTTATTATTTTTCAAGAGCCTTCAGCTCGAAATAATAAATATGCCAAAGTAGCTAATTTTCAGGTGGCATTTTCTACTACTCTTCAGCCTTTAGCAAAAATGTTGTTTTTATTTATTTGTGCATTAGGGGATAATTTTATAATTATTAATAAATTTTATCAATTAATTAGGAGCTGATACTGCTCCTCCTGTTACCCAAAAACCTGGGTTCGCCTCTTGGTAGGGCCAAAAGCCAACCAAAAGACTGGGAGAAGGAAAGGTTTTTTACTACAGCGGCTAAGGAGAGGACTGGGGATCTTCCTCAAAGCAGTGTTTTCCGGAACAGGAAAATGGGATAATTTTTAAGCTAAGGGTTCATGCATATTCATGAGGGAGCTTGAGCAGAGATTTCCACATAGCATTGGGGCAGAGTGGAAATTTCAGTTGACTGAAGTTGCCAGGGTCAGAAAAGGTTAACATCACTCTTTAGATTCTGATTAGTCTGGACTCTCAGAGTGTAGTTACTGCCCTCCATCAGGGTGGGGGCTTTCATCGCAGAACTCAAAAATATGTATCAGATTGTTATGTTTGTCGCTTGAGGAGGAATTGGGACGCTGTTTTATTGCTTAACTATTGTTTCTTAATTATTTTTTCTTTATTCCTGCATTCTTTTTTTCCTTTAAGATTGTTAACTACTGAGAGCAAGCACTGTGGCCAGGCTTAGACAGCAAAATTGGGTAGACTTAAAATGGGTTCTCTTATGTCAAGAAAGCCATGCCTGCTTCTCTCTCTGGAAACCCCCTACCCTATCTGCTTACACTCTGATTTGAAAATTTTCTATGTGAAACTTACAGCTGGATTTAATTATAAATGGATAAATAACCACGAGGTGTGATTCTAATTACTAATTATGCCAAAATTATTTGCTTTCTGTTTAAAATAAAACAAATTAGCTTCTTCATTCATATCCAATTCAGAGAAGATGTATAGGGAACAGTAGGTTCATTAGTTTATTCTTGTATTTAAGAGGTTTTTTGTTCTCTGTTGTGCTAAAGACAGAGAACAGAATAAGAAGGTGAAGGCTCTGCCAGCCTGAAACTTACAGTCTAGAACGGGAGATGAATGTTAAACACTACTTTAAAAAGTAATGCCCAGTTACATTCCTAGAAAGTTAATGAATGGAAAGTATATGGTGCCGTGAGACCGTATAATGGCAGGATGAAGCCTAGTTTGGACGATAGGTAGGCAAAGACTTTCTGGCTCAAATCTGAAGGATGAGTTCCTGTTAGTTGTGCATCCAGGTAAAAATGGGGAAAAAAGGGCAAGAGCACACAAGTCCTAACGTAGGAATGGGAAATCAGTCTGAGATGAAAGAGAATGAAGGGATAAACAGGAAGTAGGAAACATATATCTTTTAATATGTTGAATAAATAAGTAGATTGTTAGGAAACTTGGATATGGCACATTAGAGATAAGACTGTTGCAAAGCCAAGGCATGTTGCATTGCCACAGTCTCCATCAATCAAGAAAAAAATACATGAATTTAATAAAACCTTGGGACGGTTACTAAAGGACTGTTTACTGATCCTGGACATCACAAAAAGAGTGACTCTTTTGCCCTTTCAAATGCCTCTGAGGAAAGTACCGTGCTGAAAATGGTAATGAAAGCATATCAGCTTTCAATGCTAAAATCATTTTGAATTAATTCATTAGTAAGTTGACATTCAAAACAAACAGATCTGGTTTCCTCTTTCAGGGTAGTGAAGCTTTTGGTGGATTTAGTTAAAAGTTGTCAGGCTCATTAGGCACACATTTGTATTGTTTTTGGAAATGTCATCTAAATATTTAGAACTATAGAGGAACTGACAGAGAAAAAGCAAATGATTTTCCCCTGGAAGGGGAATCTACTGCTGCCAAGAATTTATCATTTAGACGTTAGAATTGATGGATTGGTTATAATTCTTGTCCAAAACAATAAGCTAAGAGGTCAAGTATATTTCCCTAAGCAGTGTCATAGTAAAATTCACTGTGTTCTGGGCAAACAAGGTAGTTATTATTTTCTAGCTAAAACCCCATCTTGGGTGTTTATTTATTTCAATTCTTATTTATTTCATTTAATTCATTTAAATTTCACTTAGACTTGGTGATGTAAAATATATTTTAAAAAAGAAGATGGATTAAAAATGGTTATAAGATTCATGATGAAAATGATTTTATCAATATCCAGGAAAAGTATCAGAAATGATAAACCTCAGCTTATACATGGGAAACTACAATATTTATTATTGAAGTTGAGAAAGAATAAAAAGAGACATATTTTCTTACATTTTTTCATTATTGTTATTTCTCTTATGTCTCCATCAGTAAGCATTATTTACCACTTTCTGTTCACTCAGCATTATTTCGAGTGCTTTTGGAATTGGTTCCTGTACTCAAGACATTTATGTGTTAGGAGAATTAGACTCAGGTAATAATAGTATAGAACTAGGAAACAATTTGAGGATAACATATAGAATATATAATTTAGCACTAGACAATTTATATATCATCAAGTACTAAGTGGTATAAAGGGATTTTTTTTTTTTTACATCACAAAGAAGAGTGCAGTCTACTGAAAATCATCTTAAGTTACAATGGAGTGATTAGTCAAGTGTAACGTATGCACATGTCTGTGTGTGTCTGTGTGTGTGTGCTGCACCTCTGGATTTTAGAAAAGTAAGTGACTGGAATGATAAATAGCTCAGTACAGGGTGTCAGGAGAGATATATTAAAGTCCACATGTTATTGAACTCAAGTTTGACTTCTCGCCACTCAAAAGGCAATAAATGAGGCAAGTGGCAGTAGAAAGGAAAGGCGCTTTCTTCAGAAGAGCCAGCAATCTGGGGAGAGAGTGGACTCATGTCTGGAGTCCAACTCCGAACATTTGCTCAACCATGACAATTTTTAAGGGGAAAAAGGGAAAAGTTTCTCAGTTAATCATTAATGTATGAGGTCAGATCCTTTGTCATTTTTCCACCGTATGCAGATCTGCTGAGTTCTCCTGATCTTCTTTTGTATGCTGTCTTGCCCACATAGTCCACCTTCAACTGGATGTTCTCTTGCATGTGTGCTCGGTCTGCAGATTTGCTAAAGGGGGTTCTGGTATTAGAGAATCAGTTATTCCTTAACTACTCAATTCTTCATTTTTAATTCTTTTACTCCAGAAAAGGAATCAACATGTTACGCAAGGCATGGAGTACATTCAGTAGAGGAGAAGTCAGGAGTTAGATTGAATGTTACCTGGTGATCTCTTTTTTATATTTAAGGAAAGTGGGAAAGGAGCAAATGAGCTTCTTACAAATCCTCACGTGTCGGGCATCATTCCATTTCTGAGATTAGGGGCCAGTGTCCATCTTCTGTAACTTCTTCATGCTGACTTAGGACACTATATTCTCAGAGTAGAAGATGTCAACATGCATCTGTGGCATTTCTTTGCTCACAGTTTGTTACCTGCTTACATACATAGGGAGAGCAAGCTACACATATATGGGCAGCGCAAGCCACAAAGATATAGACTATTATGAGCAAGAGTATTAATCTTATTCTTTCATCAGACACTGAGTCTGTTTCTCTGCTGTCCTACTCATTAACTTCTTGCGCCTACTCTTTTGTTACACTGGGAGGTCTAGGGGATTTCAGCTTTTCTGCAAAGACACAGGGGACGTAGAGAGGGTTTTACTTGGGGGAGGACCCTGCAGAGTTCTGCTTAGTTCCACTATATAGGAATGTGTTGAATGAGTGTGGAAATGTAAGAAGAGCATGAAAGTATGATGTAATTTGATACTTGTAGATACCATAAATTAAATGGACTCCAAAATTAAATCTACAATGGTTGCAATATGGAATGGCATCTCTAACCATTTTCATCTGTGGTTTCACAACCCTGACATTGATTTCTCACTCAAGTTTATTTGTGCTTCCCTCATTATCTGGAAAGCCTTTTTTCTTTTTTCTGTCTTTTTCTTTCTGTGTGTAACAACAAAAATTTATACATCTAAATATCAGAATGCTAATGTGTTCCATCTTCTTTTTTATTATTTCCTTTCTTCCTTTTTTCTACTGTCTTTCCTTATTTTTACCCTTTCATTCATTCCTCGTATACTAAATATTTTTTCCCTTTCGTTCATTCCTCATATAAAAAAAGTATTGATGGCCTGATCTTGGCACTCACTGATCTAGGTGCTTGAAATATATCAATACATAAAGCGATTAAAAAATCCCTACTTTTACCAACCCTTCATTAGAGATCTATGAAATAAAATTATATAGTATGCTAGTATATATAAATGCTAATGAAAAGAGCTCTCCACCACCAAAAAACACAAACTCAAACGAAGACAAAACAGCAAAAAACAACTCAAAGGCCCACAAAGGAAAAGAAAAAGTATTTGAGGATTGCATGAAATCCAGAGTGGTGAGCTATGGGAAGAAAACAAGAATTAACAGGTGTCCAGATCTGAGGAATTTTGTGAGTGATCGTAAGAAGTTTTGATTAATCTTGAGACCCTAACATTTGCAAGCTCTTGAATAAATTATTGGCATTATGTAATTTAGTTTGTAAGAAGCATCTGTGATGTAACTTTCAGAATAAACTGTTGAGGGCTAAATGTGGAATAAGAAGGATCAGCTAGGAGACATCTGGAGAATTTCAGTGAAAACTGCTTAGACCAAGAGGACATTGGAGTAATTGAGTATGAAACTGATATGATTGGTATGGTTGAAATAAAATATAGAGAACATATCATAATGTTTCTTCATAAAATATTTTTATTCATGCTTAATTTTAATATGTTGACATTATCATATTACAACTTTTGCATTTGCAATGCTATTTATTTACAGATATAGTTAGCAGGAATTATCTTCCAAACAGACCTCATACAAGGAAGCAAAGAATGATCTCAACCTGCCCACTTGCTGAATAAATTACTAGCCATACACTCACTTCCAAATCTAAAGGGCAAATTGTGAATATTTTCTAAAATGAGGCACGGAGATACAATATCCCTAAGATTATTTTACCAAAAATAACACGTGAAAATCACAGAAACTGAACCTCTTCTTTTAAATAGTATTCAAATTCCTCCTGTTTTATAATAAATATCATTTTTATTTTTAAGACCTAAATCAGACAATTTGATGTTATATTTGAAGAGTGTAGACTTATAAAAACGGACAAAATTATCAGTACTCACCTAATCAATGTATCTGAGAGCTTTAATATGGTATTCCATTCATGATCATTTGATTATTACTTCTGCCAGTCTATTTCAAACATCTTTTATAGAAAAGTGCTGGTTTTGTTTTAACAAAAAAGAGTTTTATTTTAATAACTGTTGGATTAGCATATTAAATATCTCAGAAGACAGATATAAAATGTCATGAACTGTCTGAAAAGAAAAAGGACCAGTACCACACCACATCATTTGTAGTGTGACTGATAAAATTTTATCACAAACACCAGCAAGGTAGTTTGCATAAATTATTAACTCATATGCATACATGAGAATGTGCAATTAAACAGGAAATTTTATTGTGAATTTTTAGTAATTCATTTACTAAAGAAATAAAGGCCCTTCAATAATTCAAGATTACTTTGATTTTATTACATCGCTATTTACAATGCTTTCAAACATAGTAAGGAGGAGTTAATAGTGGGAGTTTGCTTTTGCAAGTATATGCCAAATTTGAATAAGTTGGAATATATAATACATGTAATATATTTAACAGGAAATTTTTAATGGCCACAATAGGTGTATATTTATCTCAATGCATTTTTTTTTTTTTTTTAGGGCTGCACCTGCATATATGGAAGTTCCCAGGCTAGGGGTGGAATTGGAGCTGCAGCTGCTGGCCTACACCACAGCCAGATCCTAGCCTCACCTGTGACTTACACCATAGCTCACAGCAATGCTGGATCCTTTAACCCACTGAGTGAGGCCGTGTCCTCATGGATACTAGTTGGGTTTGCTACCCCTGAGCCACAACAGAAATTCCCTATAACAATGCAATTTTAATTAAAGAATTAAAATTTTCACCAGAGTTACTTCAGTAACTTGTTTGCAACTTAAGTACATTTAATATTTTCTCTATTAATTTTTTCAAACATGTATTTTCCTTTGTTTCAATGGATATTGTTTTTGTAAACAACTCAGCTTTATAGTACATTCCAGTTTTGAAGCAAATATGATTAGAATATTTCATGTTTCCCACTGAGAAAATATACTATCAAAATTATATTCTTGAAGTTCCCATCATGACACAGCAGAAACTAATCCAGCTAGGAACCATGAGGTTGTGGGTTCAATCCCAGGCCTCACACAGTGGGTTAAGGATCCCATATTGCCATGAGCTGTGGTGTAGGTTGCAGATGTGCCTTGGATCCCGCATTGCTGTGGCTGTGGCATAGGCCGGCAGTTGTAGCTCCAATTTGACCCCTAGCCTGAAAACCTCCATATGCCGCAGGTGCAGCTCTAAAAAACAAAAACAAAAAAATTCTGTATTTACATCCTGTCTGAATAAATTATCAATTATTGAAATGTATTTTTTATTGTTATTACAAATCTATTGTTGTATTATGTCTTAATGTGAAAATTGTTTTTTCACATTACAATTATGAAAATGTTAGTATGTAAAATATAAAGGACATGCCACCTTATGTAAAATAATTTTCTAGACTAGGTTAATTCTAGATATATTAGCAAATAATGCAGACATCAATTTTTATGCCCTTGAAAATGTGTATAATTTGCATAATTTCCTTCTTGGCTAAATATATTAAAACTCAATTCCTAACTCTAGCATATATTTTAGGTTAGACTCTATACTGTATTTAAAAGGGTTTATTATAAAATTGTAATATGCATACATATATATTATGTTAGAATTTTAAGACAAAGGTGATTTTAAAATATATATAAAGGAGAGGTAAATAAATTTAAAAATTAGTGTAAAAAGATCTGAGAATCATAATCACCTAGGAGTTGTTTGGTCGTTAAGGTAAATATGTAGATAATCTTAAAAATTTATTTCTATAATAAGTAAATACGATACATAGATATGTTATTATAAATACATTTCAGTACTAGGTTTTAATGCTTTCAAAAATAACACGTTGGAGTTCCCACCATGGTGCAATGGGATCAGTGGCATCTTGGGAGCAATGGGAGGCAGGTTTGATCCCCAGCTTGGCACAGTGGTTTAAGGATCCAGTATTGCCACAGCTGCATCTTTGGTGCAATTGCAGCTTGGGAACTCTATATGCCGAGTGTTGGCCAAAAAAGAAAAAAAATTTATCTTATGATTTATGTTATACATGCTAAGCCTAAACTTGTACTAAAATATTGATAAATGTAATGTAAGTGTACAATGAGCTTTCAAGGGTTTGACCAAAATGAGAACACTAAGGGATCAGACAAGCTCAGGTGGAGGTATAAGTAGGAATATTGTTTTCATCTATGCCATAGCAACAGCAACACAAGATCTGAGGCACATCTGTGACCTATACCACAGCTCATGGCAATACCAGATCCTTAATACATGAGCAAGACCAGGGATTGAACCTGAGTCCTCATGGATACTGATCAGATTCATTTCCACTGAGCCATGACAGAGACTTCGGCATTCCTTTTTTAAATTCATATATTCAGCATAACAGAAGTGCCTTTTTTATATGACACTACCAATGTGGTTGAGGTTGGAACAGTGAGCAAGCTGATAGGAATCTAGCCCTCAAGAATCCTATAATCTAACATAGAAAATTTTACAAAGCAAATGTATAAAAAAAGGGGAGGGGAATACCATAATGAGGCTAGAAAGAGGGATTTTTAGGAAAGAATACAAATGGGAAATGGGGAAATATTCTGGCTATTTTTAGTTTCTCAAATACAGGCAGATCTCAGAGATATTGTGGGTCCAATTTTAGACCACTGCAATAAAGCAAATTTCACAGTAAAGCAAGTCACCTGATTTGTTTTGTTTTCCCAATGCACATACAATTATGTTTACTCTATGCTGTAGTCTAAAGTGTGCAGTAGAATTATGTCTTTAAAAATATTACGCTTACCTTAGTTTGAAAATGTTTTATTGATAAAAAATGGTAACCTTCATCTGAGCTTTCAGCAAATTATAAACTTTTTTGCTAGCAGAAGGTCTTACCTCAGTTTTTATAGCTTCTGATTGATAAAGGGTTGCTGGAGGTTGGGGTGGCTGTGGCAACTTCTTTTTTTTTTTGGTCTTTTTGCCTTATCTAGGGCCGCACCCACGGCATGTGGGGTTCCCAGGCTAGGGGTCTAACAGGAGCTGGAGCTGCCGGCCTTCACCACAGCCACAGCAACGCAGGATCCGACCCGTGTCTGTGACCTACACCACAGCTCATGGCAACACCGGATCCTCAACCCACAGAGCAAGGTCAGGGATTGAACCCACAACCTCATGGTTCTTAGTCGGATTCATTAACCACTGAGCCACGATGGGAACTCCTGTGGCAACTTCTTAAAATAAGACAAAAATAGGAGTTCCCATTGTGGCACAGCTGAAACAAATAGGGCTAGGAACCATGAGGTTGCATGTTCAATCCCTGGCCTCACTCAGTGGGTTAAAGATCTGGTGTTGCCATGAGGCGTAGTGTAGGTCACAGAAGTGGCTCGGATATGGCGTTGCTGTGGCTTTGGTGTAGGCCGGCATCTACAGTTCCATTTAGACCCCTAGCCCAGGAACCTCCATATGCCATGGGTGAGGCCCTAAAAAGACAAACAGACCGAAAAAAAAAAAAAGACAAAAAATGAAGTTTGCACTCATTGACTGACTTCCTTTCACAAAGGATTTCTCTGTAGCCTGAAATGCTGTTTGACAGCATTTCACCCAAGTAGCACTTCTTTCAAAATTGGAGTCAGTCCTCCATATCCCTGCCACTGCTTTATCAACTAAGCTGACGTAATATCCTAAATACTTTGTTGGCATTTCAACAGTTTTCACAGCATCTTCACCACTTTATTTGCTCATCCATAGGAAGCAAATCCTCATCCATTAAATTTTACCATGAGATTGCAGGAATTCAGTCACATCTTCAGACACCACTTCTAATATAATTCTCTTGGCTATTTCCACCACTTCTGCAGTTACTTCCTCTAGTCTTGAACCCTTCAAAATTATCCATAAAGCTTAGAATCAGCTTCTTCCAGATTTCTATTTATGTTGATATTTTGACCTTTTCCCTGACTTTCTAATGTTCTTAATGTCATATAGCATGGTGAATCCCTGCTAGAAGGTTTTTAATTGACTCTTACCAGATCCATTAGCGGGATAACAATCTAGAGTAGCTACAGCCTTACAAAATGTATTTCTTTAGTAACAAGATTTGAACATCAAAATGACTCTTTGAGACATGGGCTGCAGAATGGATGTTGTGTTAGCAAGCATGAAAACATCAATCTTGCACATCTTCATGAGAGCTCTTGAGTGACCAGGTACATTGCCAATGAACACTAATTTTTTAAAATGTTTCTTTCTCTCTGAGCAGTAGGTCTTAACAGTGTGCTTAAAACACTCAGTAAACTGTGTTATAAACAGATGTGCTGTCATCCAAGCTTTGTTCCAATTATAGAGCACAGGCAGTGTAGATTTAGCATAGCTCTTAAGGGCCCTGGGATTTTTTGGAGTGGTAAATTAAGATTGGCTTCAACATAAAGTCACTAGCTGCATTAGCCCTTAACAAAAGAGTCAACCTGTCCTTTGAAGGCAGGAAGCCAGGCATTGACTTCTCTAGCTATGAAAGTCCTAGATGGCATCGTCTTTCCATAGAAAGTTATTGTATCTACACTGAAAATGTCTTATTTATTTAATATAGCCACCTTCATTAGTGTTCTGAGCTGGATCTTCTGGAGAACTTGCTGCAGCTTCTACCCCAGCAATCACTGTTTCACTTTGAACATTGATGTTATAGAGACAACTTCTATCCTTAAGCCTCATAAACCACACTCTGCTAGCTTCAAACTTTTCTTCATAATTTTCTCACCTCTTTCAGCCTCCATAGAAATGAAGGAGTTAGGGTCTTGCTCTGGATTAGACTTTGACGTAGAGAATGTTGTGGCTGGTTTGTTCTTCCATCCAGATGACTAGAACTTTCTCCATATCAGCAATAAAGCTGTCTTATCCTTTCTGTATTCACTGGAGTAGCACTTTTATTTTCATGAAGGATTTTTCCTTTGCATTCACAGCTGTACTGTTTGATGCAAGAGGCCTAGCACACAGCCTCTCTCAGCTTTCACATGCCTTCCTCACTGAGCTGAATCATTTCTAGCCTTTAATTTAAAGGGAGAGATATGCAACTCTTCCTTTCACTTGAATATTTACAAGCCATTTTAGGGATATTAATTGGCCTAATTTCAATATTTTGTTTCTCAGGAAATACAGAGCCCCAAGGAGAGGGAGAGAGATGAGGGGAAAGCTGGCCAACAGAGCAGTCAGAATACATACATTTATAGATTAAGTTATCCACCTTATAAGGGTGTGGTTCCTGAAGGCCCCCCCAAATCACAATAGTAATATTTGAAATATTGTGAGAGTGACCAAATGTGATACAGATACGAGGAAATGCTGTTGGAAAAATGGCACCGATAGACTGGCTGGATGCCAGGTTGTCACAAACCTTCAATTTGTAAAAAACACAATGTCTGTTAAGCACAGTAAAGTGAAGTACAATAAAATGAGTTATGCTTGTAATGAAATTCCAATTACATAATAATTATCTGAATGTGCTAATTTAGTAAATGATTCAGAAGTTGCGGCTGAATCTAAAGACCCAATTTTCTCACTTCCTTAAACTTCAATCTATCCTTTCTAGTTCAGTGTACCTTCATTTTAGGTGTGCTTTTTTCCCACACACTTACCTAAACAGGTATTTCTCAAGAGAAAAATATAATGTTGTATGATATACCGTAAATGATGTTCCACAAAAATATCTGGAGATCTCTCACATAAGTAACTTTTAAAATTCAGAATGAATATATACACATAATACATATGTATATATACACACACACATATACACACATATAATGCTTGTATACAACGTATATAATGATATACACATATACATAGTTCTTCTAAATCTTAAATATTGTTATGTAATATTAAGAATATGGATGTATTCTAATTGTACTATGTATTTTTCCTAATTGTAATGTTTATATATGCAGACAAAACAGCTTATTTTAATAAGAACATGTGGATATCTAATACAATGGTGATAAGCAAAATGTTGCCAACTTATGAATTATCTATTAAAAAAAGAAATGCTTTCATTCAAGAATCTTTGGTAGGAGTTCCGATTGTGGCTCAGTGGGTTAAGAATTTGATACTCTCTGTGTGAGGATGTGCGTTCGAGCCTTGGTCCCATTCAATCCAAGGTTGCCACAAGTTATGTATGATGTAGGTTGCAAATGCAGCTTGGATCTTATGTGGTGCTTCTGTGGTTCTGGCATAGGCCGGCAGCTGCCCTAGCCTGGGAACTTCCATATGCCACAGGTGTGGTCCTGAAAAAAAAAAGAGCTTTCAGTAGAAAAAAAGAAAAAGGTCTTGAAGCAAAGGGCTGAAGGAAATTTTGCTTAAGTTGGAAATGGATTTCAGTTGAGAAATAACATCAGTTCTAACACTATGATTAAAGTTTTTCCTAATATTTGTGGCTATCAGAGACATAGTTTATAAGTCAGTAGGCATACTTTATTCCTTATAAATTGTTGGATGTAAAATCCTCTTTATTTATACTTATTGAATAATATTTAAATATGTTATGATTGGCCTTTACAAGTATTGCATACCAGAGATAAAATTTCAAAAGAAGAATATATAAATTACATATTATACTCCAATAAGTTCCATAAAGCATCTAATAGAGAAGATTCATCAACATACCAGACTCATTCTTGATAATTTGTGTTCAAGACAGAAACTGTTCCATGGCATATCTATATTTGTAATTTTTTGTTTATTTGTTTACTTTGTCACTTTAAAAAACAATCATAAACTGTTCCTGACTAGGTAAAACGAAACAGCATTGAAAGTAAATAAGCAGACTCTTGTCTTTATCTACCGAGTTAACAGCACTTCACATCGATCTGTATTCATACTCATACTCTGCCTTATACACAGAGATTTAGATATTATGATAAAGTTGTAAGATCTGCGGATTTCTTTACATTTACATTTTAGATATAAACGACAGTGCCTTCATTTTATGTGCCACTACACTCACTACAAACCCATCTTAAAATATGTCAAAAGACTCCTGAGGAATGTCCTTGAACTTCTCTAAACAGGGCCCAGTGGCATCCAAAATGGTACTGTCCACATTAAAATGTAAATGAGCCCACAGTAACTGCAACCTAGATCATTTTATACAGGCATTTAAATATAACAAGACCTTAAAATCGATCCTTCAGGGATATTGTATGTACCATAGCTGCTGAATTGCATCTGGGCATAATGCTGAACTGAACTCTCCAGAAAATAATCTGCTAAATTAAACAAAAGGACAGTTTACCAAGGCCCAAATGAGAATCTATTTTGGCCTCCCTCAGAAGGACCAAACGTAATTTTTAGTAATACTGATTTACTTGATGTTGAATTAATATTTATTGAATAATCACGGTATTTGCCATAAAGGAAGCATGTTATCTGCCTTAGAACAATTTATGTTTGTGAAAAAGATTTAAATGTGGCACAATTTTTCTTGAAAAGGGAAAAAGTTTGTCTTTCATATTATTTTATTTGTCTCTGATTCACCTAATATGTGGTCAAATTGTATGAGATTCATCGTCATATGTCACCACCAAGGTGAATTAAATTATCTCCTGGCAGTGTTGTTTCTAGTGCATATTCATAATGCATGATTCATAAAGCACTTCCTGATCTTTTAAATCAGATTCTCTATGGGCACAATAAATGTAAATGCAGTCAACCTCAAATAAGATCTCATTTCCAATGAATATAAGAAAAACAACTTTTCTAAACTGGGTTACTTTATTATCAGTGAGAGTGAATGAACCTTATTTTCCCTCTAAATAAAGCCTAGAGAAGGCAAAGGAGGACAAAAGATGCCAAGATAAAATATGAGAGATTAATTCTCTGTTATTTGATACATCACGTTTAAAGTGCCCATGCATTTCCGGGTCCCATTACTTTATAAATGTCAAAGAAAGAAAAGTAGAAACTGCCTTTGAGTTCTGAGCTCATCAGTTTCCTCCTTTTCAAAATCGTACTTCTCAGTTAACAGCACTTGTATTAAATATAGCAATATAGCAAAAAAAGGAAAATAATAAAAAGATGCTCGTTTTATTAGGATAGTCATAATGTGCATTTATATAGATTATAGATATTTTTTTTTTTTTTTGCTTTTTAGGGCTGCACCCACAACATATGGAGGTTTGCAGGCTAGGGGGTCCAGTCAGAGTTACAGCTGCTGGCCTACACCATAGCCATAGCAATGCAGGATCCCAGCCATGTCTGTGACCTACACCACAGCTCAGAGCAACACCAGATCCTTAACCCACTGAGAAAAGCCAGGGATCAAACCTGCAATCTCATGGTTTGTAGTCAGATTTGTTTCCTGTGTTCCATGATGGGAACTCCAAAGGAAAAAAAAAAAAAGGATATTCTTAAATATATTTAAAAAAATCAAGTTTATAAGATAGAAAACATTTCTCAATCGTCTTATCTTTATCATCTGTTTGTATTATCTGTACTTATCATCTATCTAATTAACCATCCACCTGCTTATTTCCTGTGTTTCTGTAGTTTTCTAGAATTATTTTCTAAGAAAGTGTAGCTCAATGTATTGTTTCCTAACCCCTGGGATGATAAGGTGGATTTAGGAATCTAGTGGTGAATCTTGTATAGATGGTAATATTTAAACATATTTTTTGATTTATTCATTCATATAATATTACTAGTCAACCTCTCCTTTTATTAAACTCCAGGCTACTTCCTTTTCTTCTTCTCCTTAAACAGAGCTACTGCTCTAAATTATAACATTTCTAGATATATGTATAGAAGCAATAGGGAGTGCATGGTTTGGCACTCTTTGTCCCTCTTAGAATTGTACCATCAGTCCTAACCGTATGAAACCCCACCTAAGCCAGACATAATTGGCATGAAGTTTACAGACTTCCTGTAAAATATTCCTTCCTTCAGGTATGCATAAAGTTTTCCAAGAATCTCTAAGAAACCATTAAGAAAATAATTCAAGCAGCAGGGTGGACCTGGCTCATGGTGACACATAGTGATATGGACTCTTTGGGGTGCTGTCCCACTTAAGGATGGCATGGTTACTCATTGTTACCCGTCAACAAAGATGGTGCTGAAGTGCAAAGCTGAAGCTGTCAGCTTCCACATACTGACATGGTGATCACTATACCAGCCATGCCACTAAGATGCCTGGCATCACTCTAGCTGGACTTATACAGACATATATTATATTTGGTCTTGTATGTATGTAAGTCTTTGGAGTAAATGTTTAGGGGGGAAATGTGGTAGTTCAATGTCTGAAATTGTAACCATTCATGAAAACTCCTGATATAGATGCTGACAGTTCTCTGAAGATATGGTACCAATTCCTACGTCAGAAGTGGCACAAATTGAAATTCTACAGATGTGTCCATGTTTCCCTGACAATATCTCCTCAGTCAGTGGCCATTCAGAGAAAACCCCTGGGATAATTTACCATGAAAATTAGAGAATTCAAACATGACATAGGTAGTCTTCATAATCACAAGACTGTTATTATGTTGCCTTGACAGTTTAAGGTCCGAAGTCCAAACCTTAGCCAATGGTCTTGGGGTGTACCCAGAATCCACAATTGTTGCACAAAGTCTCCCCCTTTGTGCATTACCTTAGAGTTGCTGGAGTCCAGATTTTCAAAAATATTACAGAAGGATGTGCTTGTCAGGAATAGTAATAAGGAGGAAAAACAAAGAAAACTTTAGTAAAACTTGCTTGACCATGTAATTCCTTTTCCAACCATTTTGAGAGTGACAGCAGCTCATATTAATAATTAGGCCATGACTTTTTGGGTTAACCAGAACCATGACTTCCTAAACATAACAGAAGAAGACATATTGGTGAGTCCTCTGCCTTAATATGTGCTGAATTCTCTGTCTCCAGCATTTTTCCTGGTTCCTCTCCCTGTTTCTCCTCCTATCACTTCAACTCTCTTGAGGGACTATTAACTAAATCCAAGCTCCCTGGGCTGGGACCTTGACACAGTACCTACCCATTGCTAATTTTCTTTGCTTTTTTAGAATAGTAGACCCTATTTAAATTAATTCAAGCCACTCATTGGTTATTACCTACAAGGCACTGCCAGTTTAGAAGCTCAGTGAAACAGGGAACTGATTCTATATTTTGTGTTTATTTTTGTCTGGTTAGTGCATTTTACCATGCCTAAGAAAAAATAGATATTAAAGGAATGAATGAATGAATGAATGCATGTATAAATGCCAGGTCCTCATATTCTCACTGGCAGCCCTAACTCTGTGTCTCTTCTGCTGCGGCGAATCTCTTGGAACACCACCATCTGGGTAAACCAATCAATTTATTTTCACTCTATATATCCAATTTACCCTCAGCTACCACTCAGGGTGCATTCAGTATATGAACTTATAATTCTCTACTCCATTTAATGTTTAGGATTGTTTAAACCTGACATAAAGGGAAATACTTTATGTCTGAGATCAAAGAAAATCTATGATTCCCCAAGGAAATGGTGATTTTTTTTTCCTTTGGGATAATGACAATATTGTACCTCACCATGGTGACATTTTGTTTTTATCTGAAGCCTCACTTAGTAGCATCTTGATATAACACCCTCTTATCGACTCTCTATTTTAATTCCATATGTTGTTACTCTACCATTTTATTATTTTGTTCACACATTTATTTTATGGCTTGTTCTCTCTTAAACAACTTTAAATTATCTGTGGAATATAGCAGCGGATATAAAATGTAAAGTGCTTCATAATTTCTTGCATATAGTAAGCACACAATAAATGTTGGCAGCATTTCTTCCTTTCTTTTACTATTCCCTTCACTATCAATCTGTCCTCAAACACTATTTCCAGCTTATTTTCTACACCTTTCCATATGAATGTGGCAAGAAATGTCTCATTTCTGCAAATGTATTGACCTATATCTTTCCCTGGAATTTTCACTTTGGTGAGTTTAAAAGGTTCTAAGAAAGTAGGAGGACAAATGATGGTAATCATATGCGCTAAAAAGATCTTTATTTGTCTATCAGTATAGTTACAATAAAAGTTAAAGAGTAATAGTGACAAATCAGTAACTTTTACACTGTAGGCAGCAGTGTAAGAGAATTTCACTTGCTCCACATTCTTTTCAAAAGCTCATATTTTCAGTTATTTAATTTTAACCATTGTGATAGATATATTCTGGTATCTGCTCTTTTCTGATAATTAATGATTTGAGCAACATTTGGGAGGTGAGAGGGCTTACTGGTCTCTCATAATATCTTTGTAAAGTGCCCAACTATTTACCCATTTTTAATTGGATAGGAGTTCTGCGTGAATTCTAGTTGTGAGACCTTTATCATGCATCTGTTTTACAAATATTCCCTACAGGTTATCACTTGCAAATTCATTTTTCAATAATTCTTTTGAAAAAAAGATTGAATTTTTATTAAATCAAGTTTACTAATATGTTTATTTACAATTAGTGTTATTTATGTCCTTCTTAAGAATATTTATCTCCTGTTATTACAAGATGATGATGATGATGATTAGGATGATGATGACAATTTGGCCAGTCCTGCAGCATGTGGAAGTTCTTGGGTCAGGAATTGAGCAAGCTACCCAGGCTGTTGCAGTGACAATGCCAGGTATTTTACTCATTGCATTACAAGGGAACTCCTACAAGATTTTCGTCGTATTTTCTCCAGAAGTTTTAGGTTTCATCATTCACATTTAGGTCTGTAATCACTTGATTTAATCATGCATGACAGGACTTAGTGTCAATGTTTATTTACTTCCATTCATACAAGTTGTTTCAAGATAGTTTTCTTAAAAAATCTTTTGTTGCCCTAATGAATTGCAATAGTGTATTAGTCATAAGTTAATCAAGTGAGAATGTATATATATATATATATGTATATATGTATATATATATATATATATATATATATCCCACTTTTCAAAAGGTTGCTTTGCACCACTTTGTTTTTATGAAAGACCTACATTTCTACCTGTTTTTGCTGATCAACAGAAATCCAAAGAGGATTTTCACTTTCACCCAAAAAGCAATAAGCTTAAATAGCATTCAACTTTGGTTTGAATTTGTGTGTGCATGTGTGTATTTTATGTGTGTGTATATATATATATATATATATATGTATATATATATATATAATTTATTTCTTGATACTGTATTTTGTTCATTTGACTTATTTGCCAATCCTTTTAAAAATATCACACTATCCTAATTATTATAGTTCAATAGTTAGTCTTGAAGTTCAAATTTTAAGCTTTTCAAGCTTATTCTTTGGAATTTTTCTTGACTATTTTAAGTCCTTTGACTTTTCCATATAAATTTAGAGTAAGTTATAACAACAACAGAAAGTTGCTGGGATTTTGCTTAAAGTGTATTTGAATCTCTAGATTCTTTAGGGAAAACTGGATATCTTAATCATATTGAATATTCATGTCTACAAACATTGTGTATCCCTCTATGTCACTGGGTGTTAAAAAATAAAATTCTCCCAGCCATGATTTGGGGGGAGGGGTTAGTGTAGTGACTTAAACATTTGTTATTAAATTTATTCCTAGACATCTGACATATGGTAACACCTGTATTCAATTTATATTTCTGTGTAACAAATTACCACAAACTAAGCACCTTTGAAAATACCATGGTTATTATCTTACTTTTCTATAGACCATAATTGCAATATAGTCCGATTGTATTTAGTTTCCCTGTGGTAGCTTTTCAGTTTCCCCTTCATGTTTGGTTTTGTGAAATGTGAATGTCCTACCTGGGCGTGGTCTCCCTCATGTTCTACTAAGGATATCTCTGAGCCTTTGGGGATACCTCCCCCCCCCCCGGCCGAGGTGGCTGAAAAGCCCAGAAAATGCCATCCGACTTAGTATGCGAACCTCTTTCTAGAATCACAGTCCATCACGTTTTTGTCTAATTTTTGGTTCATCTTTTGTTCTTTCAAACATTTGCTTTTTCTTTTTCATCCAGAGTTTATAATTGCTATCCTTAAGAGATTTTGACCAATAAATGTTACCCAGTCACCAAAATAACAGGAGTTTTCAGCTTGCCTCTTGATATGTAACAGAGTAGGCAAGGAACAAACAAACAAAAAAAAAACTTACCTGGCCAAAAATCTGAATGCCAAGGCTATTTTCTTTTTTCAAAAAAAATCTATTTTGGAAAATAAGAGCTGAAAAATTAATGTTTTCTTTTATAGACTGTGGCTACGATAATCTAATTATTTCCTCTGATGCTACTTGATTTTGTTTGAACAGAAGAGAGCAAATCAACCACACAATTTTCCAAAAAAAAAAATGGGGGGGAGGCATTCAACATTGCAAAAATTTTATCTCCATTATATAACAAACTTCTTGTGTATAGGATGGAAATATGAATGGGTATTGAGTTAGGAAAATAGTTGAGTTCTTGGGTTAAATCATTTGTATTATAGCAATTCATAAATAAATTTGTTTAAATTATTTTTATACTCTTGATATAAGTTAAATGATGCTATTGCATATTTTATAATATATGTTGCTGTTATTAGTATTTTCAACAAAAATAATGTTCTCTTTCATATTCACTCTCAAAAACAATGTTTTCTTTTCCTAAAGATACACCCAGGCTAGTTTGACTCTAACAGATAGCAATCATTATAAAAAAGGGAGGGGTCAATTACATACATATACTCACATATTATAGCACTAGTGTTTCTAATATATCTTTTAAATTAATTTATAATATTCAGAGTATCTTTCCATATTGTGTAACTTTTCCTAAACGTTTTGTATCTACTTTGTGCCAGGCATATTAATATGTGCTTAAAATATATGCGTGGCTATTTCCACTTGGAATACTTACAACTCAGTCACATAGACAGAAATTATTTTAAATTTCACATAGATTCAAGATATAAAGGTGGCACTGCCCCAAAAATAATCCAAGGGGAAAATTTCAGTAAAAATAGCCCAATATACCTACTTTTTGTCTTTATTTTTTTGCCTCATCTAGGGCCACACCTGCGGCATATGGAGGTTCCCAAGCTAGGGGTCTAACAGGAGCTGTAGCTACCAGCCTTCGCCACAGCCACAGCAACGCGGGATCCGAGCCGCCTCTGCAATCTACACCACAGATCACAGTAACGCCAGATCCTTAACCAATTGAGCAAGGCCAGGGATGGAACCCGCAACCTCATGGTTCCCAGTCGGATTCGTTAACCACTGAGCCATGATGGGAACTCCAACCTACTTTTTAAAAACTGAATGTTTTGGGTTAAAAATACTTCAACATAATATTAGATATACATTTAAAATACACTGAGTAGTAGAAACAAAATAGAACAGTTTTTATATGTTTCATTTTTATATGTATTTTAAATTTCTGATATCATTATTATTTGAAATTTTATGAGATGGCATTGTTTTTTGGTGTTTTTAGTACTAAATGCTTGATTTAAAAATTGCCTGAAATTTTCAGTTTGGTCCCTCTGTGTGTACTAATAGAGGCAGATGGTTTGGAGATGAAAAGTATCAAATTATGAATTAAAATCATTTTAGTGAAATCAACTTAAGGGTTATAGATTAGGTTTGCATATATCACACATAACACCCACTCACACCTACACACAAATATGTATATTTCCATTAGTGAGTTAGTTCTCATGAAAAATGATGTTCCCCCAAATCAAAATCTAATCTTTCAGGAAAAGTATTGTTGATTTTATTTTAATAATCAGTTCTAAAGTGAGCTTCCTTTGCTTGCAGGGGAAAAATATAAATAATTTATCTTCAACTAAATAACATTTGAAACAGTGTAAGAATTTTTTTAGCATTTCCCCGGCAGTGATAAATTATCAAAAAGCTATTGAGATAAAATAATATTAGTAAAATGGTGTTTACAAGGTGGTTATTATTCAATACTGTTTTTTATTCAACTTGGGGAAAAAAAAACTTACTGCCTCTGCTGTACACATTTTAAAAATCTTGGAATCTATAAAAGTATAATAGTTACATTTTCCTCACTTTATTTCTCTTTGTATATTTATGGTTTTTAATAGCTTTAGTGACCTCTGGATAGGGTTTTCTCAGCAGGTAATAATGTGGTTATTTTTTTTATGCCAGGAAATAACCAACCCCAGTTCATCATTACTTAAGTAGATGATTATATAGTCAAAGGGAGAAAAAGGATATATATTAAGAGGGGAGTTTTACTTTTTTTTTAATGATTGGATAATATTTTCTTTAATACAAAATGCTTTATATTTGTCACTTCTTTATTGAATGTACATTAGCCTAAGTTCACTGCTGAGTGTATACCTAATGGAAGGAATAAATCTTTGAACACCACTGAGAGTAGAAATTTGTCTGTGACTTGTGCAACACCTCAAGGTTAATGGACAGAAAAGTTTTAATTCAATACTAAAACTTCTATGTCCTAGAGTTGCATGGAAACATGGATTTTAGAACAAAAAGATTACATATGTATTCTTCCATTTATTATTTCAAGTTTCCCAATGTACTTCATGATTTTGGTAATAAACTTATTTTTCTGTATAATTTAGATGATAACATGGATTATATAGGGTTGATGGAGAATCAGTTGTATTAATTTTACAGAATCTAGTGTATTTCCTTGAAATAAAAGCTCAGTGGATGTAATTGCTCTCCTTTCTTTTTTCCATTAGACTATAGTACCCAATATCCCCAGTATGAATATTGGCATGCAATGTACGTAATTTAAGAGTTCTGCTTATAGGAGTTCTCAGTAGTAAAAAACCTGACTAGTATGCATGAGGATGCAGGTTCAATCCCTGGCTTTGCTCAGTGGGTTAAAGATCAGCATTGCCACAAGCTATGGTATAGGTCACAGACATGGCTTGGATTCAGCAGCTGTGGCATAGGCCAGCTTCTGCAGCTCCAGTTCAACCCCTAGCCTGGGAACCTCCATATGACTCAGGTGCAGCACTAAAAAAAAAAAAAAAAAGGAAAGAAAAAAATATGGCTTACAATACTATTACTTTGTGATATTAAGAACTTTCTGTTTTTCTACATATTCTGGTTGTTTTTTAATATTTGGGGAGGGACAACAAAAAATATAGACTGACCTTGCATCATGATTTTCAAATGATTATAAAAACACACAAGGAGCTGCTATGCACTGATTGTGTGTCTCTGCAAATTTCCTATGTTGAAATCCTGTGGTGGTATTTGGAGATGAGGCTTTGGGGAGATAATTAGGTCATGAAAGTGGTCCCCACATGAATAGTGACCTTCTGAGAAAAGACACAAGAGAGCACACTTCCGCTCTCTGCTTTCCACCATTTGAAAACAAGCAAGAAGGTGGTCATCTGCAAACCAGGAAGTGAGATCTAACCAGATAGTGGATCTACAAGTGTCTTGATCTTGGAGAAATAAATGTTTGATGTTAAGCCACCCAGTCTTTTGTATTTTTGCTGTAGCTGCCAGAACCAGCTGAAACAGGAGTGCTACGAAAAATCAGTGTTAGGTGTGTATGCTTTAAGGGGTGATCCATCTTTGCACTCCAAACTAAAGCATGCTTTTGACAGGTCATGTACACCAGTGGATTCAGCAAGGGAAATGTCCAATTATATTTTAGGATTTGATACTTCTACCCTATGAAATTTTATTATAAAAACTTGGCAGATTCAGCATGCACTGACTTGGTGTCTCAGAAAATCACTCAAGTGAATATCTTGAAAGATAATTCTCATTTCTGGTTTTCAACTCTCATCTAAGCACTGTCCACAGATTATAAAATTTGTCTTTAATACTTCAGTGAAATGAGTTTTGCATCTTGCACTCTAGAGTAAAAATTGAGTTACCCAGGTAGCCCTGAGCTGGGCTGCAGTGGGAAAGCTGAGAGAATAAGGTTTCTACTTAACCTTCTCTCACAAGAAAAAAAACCCTTTTATTTTTATATACACAGGATTTTTCATAAAATTGTGTATAAAGAAAGGATTCAGTGTAGTTCCTTTGTGGCATAGCAGGTTAAAGATCATGCATTGCCACTGCAGCATCTCAGGTTGCTGCTGTGATGCAGGTTTGATCCCTGTCCTGAAATTTCCATATGTAGCAGGTGCAGCCAAAAAAGAGGGGGATTCTGATGCTATTAAAAATGCTAGAAATAAGAGTATTGATGTTTAAAGTATGTAGTACAAAGACTAAGTACTGATATAATTTAAAAAAGCAAAATCTTGTCATCTCTTTACCTTCATATTTTAAGGTACATCAGTTATTACTACACAGTTTCAATTGAACAAACCGTAGCAACGATGCTACACAGTTTCAAAAGAAAATATTTCCTAATTTCCATTCTATAATTTTAAAATTACTCAAGTGTATTAAAAGTTTCCATTATGACCTGATACTCCTAACATTAAATTGAGCTAAATAAAATGGCCATTTTATAACAATTTTATATGGCTCAATTTAGTATTATAAAATGATAAGAGTGTTGACAGTTCCATGTGGTTGATTCTGTTTTACACAACCATGTTCAGGAACAGAGTGTGCATGTACGTGAAGGAAACTAATTCCAAAATGAAATGGTGAGGAACATTTTAGTAAAGATTCACAGATAAGGTGGCAGCTACCCCTTCTTTAATACAGATACTTAAATATGAGAATGAGAAAGCAGAAGAGAGGGGGAAAGAAAGAAAGAGCATGAGGAGAGAATGACAGTAAAAGACAAGGATAAACAGGGATATTAGCTTGACTGTCATAGAAGTTTAGAAGAAAATATTTTGGGTAGAGCATGGTACCAGGCTAGAAGGTTCTGAAAGACCAGCAGAAAAATTAGGCTATTTTCATGGGAGAGAGAGCTGGTGGAAACTTTGTGAGTGAGCAACTCCAGACACAGGTCCTGAGCACAATGCATATTTTACTTTGTATGTGGATACATGCATATTGTGGAAAATTAGAAGGAAGAGACAGAATTATGTAAATGCAAATAAATACTACGTCTTCATCTTTACCTTAATTTATCAACCTGTCAGCCACATAAAAGAGGCAATTTGCTGTTGACATATCGCCAACTCATCTCTGATGGAGAAGTCAGAATAAATATTTTCTCCAAATCCTTTTCTTGAAGGGGCTAGATGTGCCTTAAAATACGATGCAATTTTAATCTCCTCCCCATAAGACACTGAGGCTTATTTTATTTAAGGCTCTATAAATTCATTACTATTTGTAATCCAGTCATAAATTGATATAAAATTTTTGCTTTAGAAAGACAGTTTACCTAAGCTAAGCATTATAAAAATGAACTTAAGAGTCCAAACCTAACTCTTTCAGTAGAACAAATTTTTATTAAGAAAATTTGCTAAATTAGAAATGTAGTCCTAGAGCAGAAATTCTTTTTTAATCTTCCAAATTTTCCATAATGTTAAATTGAATCAATGACAAGAATATTTTAAGGAAAGCACTGAAGCTTTCTCAAGGAACTATGCCTTTTTTTATTTACAAGAAAGCAAGAGCCTTTTTAATAAAACACAATAAAACTGTTAATTAAAGTTGATTTAAACAATTTTGAGTGAGATTTGCAGGGAAATTATTGGACATATTTTAGCTCTGACTTTGAATTACTATATGCATTTGTGAAAAAATCAAAGGTACCCTTCCCATCATGTATTATATATTGTATCATTTATTCTTTCCTATTATTTTGGATTTCTTATTTCTCTCAGTTAGCTTTGAGTATTAAGATTTTATGACCTACTTGTGCATTTCCTATTCCTCTCCCTTCCCCCCACATATATTCAAATAATTTTACATTCCTCTTTAGGTTTTACCAATGATTTAAGAAAAAAAATAGTGAAATTTCCTTAAGTTAGTGTTTGGGTTTGAAAACAGAATGGAAATAGGTAAGCAAATAAACTAAATGTTAATTACATTTGGACTTCTTCCCACTGTATATGTAGCATATTTATTTTTTCTCCTTTGGTGTGGTATATTCTTAGGCATAAGTGAGCCTCCAAGTGAATGAACATCACAGATGTGCTGTATCTATAATAATTGTTGAAAAAGCTATATGGAGATACATTCCACAGAATTTTGCTGCTATCCCCCTCACATTTGAAAAATCTAACAATGTTAGTAAAACTCGATCTTGTTTCTTGCTTTTGACACTAATGGGAGTTTTTAGTAAAGACTTCCAGTCCAGTTGATGCATGAGCTAGTAGCTCTCCTTAATTGTGTTTGTAAATCCAGTAGCTACTATAGAAAGAGACATTCTTGGCTGCACTTCACAAAAGTATTAAACTTCCTAGACCATACTGTATTCATTCTTAACATGTTTGAAAACTATCTTGTGTTCAGAGTAACTCAGAAAATTATACTTTCTCTCATCGATTTGGGAGGTTATTGCTCTGTCAAACGCTTCTCTGATAACAATACATTTTGTTTAATGTTAACATAATGATGTTGAGAATCTACTAATTATGACGAAAATTCTTTATATACAAAACTCTGAAAGAGAAATAGAAATAAGCAGTGGGTTCTAAACTTTTACTGAAATTCTTTTTTTTTTTTAGGGCCACACTCATGGCATATGGAGCTACAGCTGCTGGCCTACACCACAGCCACAGCAATGCAGGATTCAAGCCACGTCTTCAACTTTCACTGCAGCTCACTGCAAAGACAGATCCTTAACCAATGAGCAATGGGAGGGATGGAACCTGCCACCATGTCATGGTTACTAGTGGGATTCATTTCTGCCATGCCACAACGGGAACTCCTCTTTTTTTTTTTTTTTTTTGCTTTATAGAGCATATATATGTTCCCAGGCAAGGGGTCAATTCAGAACTACAGCTTCCAGCCCACACCACAGCCACAGAAACGTGGGATCTGAGCCGCGTCTGTGACATATACCACAGCTCACAGCAACTCCAGATTCCCCAACCATGGATCGAGTCCATGGATGGAACCCACATCCACATAGATACTAGTCAGATTAGTTGCCACTGTGCCACAACAGGAACTCTGAAATGATTTCTTAGTTGCAAGAATGATTTCCTTTTTTTTTTTAGGGCCATACCTGTGGCATATGGAAGTTCCCAGACTAGAGGTTGAATCAGAGCTGCAGTTGCCAGTCTACGCCACAGTCACAGCAAAGCCAGATCGGAGCCATGTCTACAACCTACGCTGTAGTTCACAGTAATGCTGGATCTTTAACCCACTAAACGACGCCAGGGATTGAACCCTCATCCTCTTCGATATTTGTTGGGGTTTTTAACTGCTGAGCCACAACAGGAACTCCAAGAATGATTTCTTTTTTTTCTTTTTGCCTTATCTAGGGCTGCACCCGCGGCATATGGAGGTTCCCAGGCTAGGGGTCTAACAGGAGCTGTAGCCGCCGGCCTACACCACAGCCACAGCAACGCGGGATCCGAGCAGCGTCTGCAACCTACACCACAGCTCATGGCAACGCCGGATCCTTAACCCACTGAGCAAGGCCAGGGATCGAACCCACAACCTCATGGTTCCTAGTCAGATTTGTTAACCACTGAGCCATGACGGGAACTCCAAGAACGATTTCTTAATTGAAACAAATATAAACACTTTTAAGTTAGTGTGGGAAATTTTTACCAATAATTTTTATAAGTATTTATGACTAAATATGAAATATCAATATCTTTTCAATCCTGGGGAACTTTTTGAAGTCCTATAGCCTTTTCAAGTTCTCATTGTCTGAATGTGTGATATCTATATATATCACATAGTCAGAACTGATGTATGGATTAAAAAACTAATTGGTATTTTGAGGAGCAGTATTCACTCCTTTCTCTTTCTGCTGTTGGCTCTTGGGACTGCCTGGACCCCTCCTCTGGGGCCCACGTCACCCATCACTCACCCTTCCCGGTGTTTCCTGTAGGCTGATCAGTGATGCTGTCCTCTCAGCCTCAGGTAGTGAATGTGCTGAAAGAGCTGGCTATGTTTGTAAGGCAATCAGCAATGGACTGGGTGAGGAAACCTGGTCAAGTGCAGGACTTCTTATTTTCCTAAACATACTATGCACTGATTTTTACATCCTGACGCAGGGATATGTGCTAGGCAGAGTTTCTTCCACAATATGAGTTGATAACTGGCACTCCTACACTCCTATCTTGCTGGCTTTCCTTTCAGAGAACATATGCTTTTCTACTCCCCCCTCCCTTAAGAATCCTCTAGAAGGGAAATAGAAAGAATGGAGGATATTGGCATTTGATAGCTTCTCCTTCCCTTCCTGTGTTAGGCTTCCACTGTTCAGTGGGAAGGTTTAGTCACTAAGTTTGTCCTTGACCCTCTCTGAAATATGACTTTGCCTCAGGGCTGCTTTGGGCTGCGGTTTTTGCCTGGATTGTCTAGAAAACAAAACCTAAGGCAAATGTTTATGTGATAATAATTTCCTGAGGAGGATTCAGTCCAAGTGAAGCAGGGGTGAGGGGACAGGGAAGTGAGGCAAGGAAATGGGGAAATTTTTAGAGAATTTGTTACAAAACTGGCCAGAGCATCACTATGAGCTCACCACCTCTTCTTGCCAAACTTGTACAGAGACACTACAGGAAAGTTCTCCACGGGAAGTGAGGCATGGTTGAGTTTTGCTGATGAGGAGTCTAAGAGCAACAAAAGCAGCAGATTTTCCTCATCAGTAGCAACAGTTATGGGGAAACTAGCACCCAGCTCTGCAATGTGAAGATGACTGTTACCTTTTAAAAGCCCATTCTGGCCAGAAAGGATTCATGAGTCTGGACTGATGCGTAACCTGAATCCAGTTCAGCCAATCGTTTGCATAAATAAGAACCGCTTAAACATTCTTTGGCTATTGGAATTTCACCACAAAATAAGACTTCTTTTTTTTTTTTTTTTATTTTTGGGGCCATACCTGTAGCATATGGATCTGAGCAGCATCTGCAACCTACACCACAGCTCAAAGCAATGCTGAATCCTTAACCCACTAAGCAGTCCAGGGGTTGAATTCACATCCTCATGGATACTAGCTGGATTCGTAAGCGACTGACCACAACAGGAACTCCGAGATTTCTTGACTCTTTGAGGGACGATCTAATCCTTCAAGGTTGTGGCAGATTATGATTTTTCAAATCAAGTATTAGCAATGTAGGCCCCTGGCCCAATCCAGCCCACATGTCTCCAAGTAACAACTTTTACAGATTTAAATATTTAAGGGTGGTAAAGAAAGAAAAATCTGTGACAGAGACTCATAAATCTTAAGATATTTAAATTACATAGCTCTTTATAGAAAAAGTTTACCAATCCCAGTTCCAAAAACACTGTAAAAAGAATTATAGCATCAACTAAACTATACTTCCTGTTACTGTATGACTGATGCTCAAACTAAGCAATTTTCCTCATTTTTTTTTTCCACCCTCTACCTTAGCTGGTCTAGGTTGCTTGCATTGTTAAATGACCTAGACCTTCATTCCTGAGAGTTAGACATTGGTTTTCTAAGCAATGGAACCACTTGGGTGTGGGGGGTGCTGTTCTTTGTCCATTGTCCCTCATGGTTCTATATAAATTGGAACTGGATAGGAAGCCACATGTTGAGTCATATTCAGTTTCCATTGCTGAATGGTACAAATTTGTTTGGAGCCTAAGTTTGTTTTTGGAGGTGGAAACTCACATTTGGTATTAAGCAATATGAATTTTGCATTTTTTTGGATCAGTATTTTTTCTTAATTGTTTACTGAGATTCCCAATATTTGCATCTGATCAATTTAAAGGCTAAAAGCTAAATGTCTGCATATGGTACACAAGACATATTTGTTTGTTTTTGTCTTTTCCTGGCTGGATTCTGACCTCTGCACCTCCTCTGGCCCTTAGCTCAATGGCTTCTGCCCTGGGCGGTTTCAAGCAATTGTCTCAGGTTCGGAGAAATCACACTTAACATAATCTTCACCAAAATTCTTACTCTCTTTGTAAATAGCATGGGGAAAAAAAAATGGGAATCTAATCCTATTAATACTTACTCTCATTAGAGAAGAGTTTTTCTACTGTCTCCCCTTGAATAAACCAGAATTTGGGATATAGAAAGTGAGTCTTGCTTTTCTTCACAATGTCAAATTTTTTATCTTTGGACTTCTCCCTTGAGGGCTCCATTAGGAAGGTCTAAAGCTACTACTAAGGGAAACCCATGTAACAATAACTGAAATAAAGGCTTCGTTTTCTCACTTAATAACTCTTTGTGTTGGTCCTTGCTGGCATTTTCCCCGTATTTCTGGTCTGCCTCAGGATAGGCACTGACTCTTTGCTTTAAGCACATTGTGAAAATTTCCAGACACAAGCACACTCCAAAGAAGGAAGTTTAGATACTATGAGACAGAATGACTTTCCTTTTACCTGAGCACAATCAGTTTTCTTCCCAGAAATCCCTGAGGAACTGCTCCTTACACACACCCCCCAGGCAGCACTGTCTCACTTTCCCCCCACCTCTTCAAGAACCGGGCAAATGTGCAGTTGTCATAACTAAGACTGGTGGTGTTTTCCTGCCTGGGACTGAATTGGAGACTACCCAAAACAACCCCGGAATATGGTTAGTGAGATACAAAGAGTCAGGGTCTGGTATGTTATGTCACCCTCAGTAAAAAAATCTCCCTTCTGAGTTCACTGGGATTTCTCCTTAATATGTAACAATAAACTTTTAGAATTAGAACTTTTTTCCCCCTGGCAAACCTTCGCTGATAAGACCTTAATCAGAGTATGAAATAAAAAGGAGTCAAAATTGACAGTTAAAAGCCAAGCAATCAATTTATTATGATAGCCGTTATT
The DNA here is from genome assembly GCA_004024745.2 of Catagonus wagneri. NCBI lineage: Eukaryota > Metazoa > Chordata > Mammalia > Artiodactyla > Tayassuidae > Catagonus > Catagonus wagneri. The sequence continues at coordinate 2,939,543 of PVHT021183530.1, read as the reverse complement.
GTTTTTTCTCTGAAATACTAAATAAAACCCAGTGGTCAAAGAGCCAAACAGCATCATGAATTAAAGAATATGAGAATACCTCATTTCTTTTTTTTTCAAACTATTACACCAATTACTGTGCCTTAATGACTGCCAAATGACAGGGAGTATAACTTTAAAATTACAATTATATTTAAGGATAATTGATTTAAGAGCTCAGTTAATTTTTCAACATTAGCACATGCTTTGAATTGTTCTTTTAATAGAAATGAAAGAGATGCATGTATTTATTCTTGTATTGTCACCTGGATACCTTTATAATCATTACCACAAACTCCTTGGGTACAAAATAGCATTCTGTGGACATGGAACTATTACTGTATACAGCAATTAAAATCTGACCTTGCCTTCATATTATCAGATTTTGTTCAAAGAGTTCTGATAAGGTAGGATAATGTCACATTTTAAGAGACTTATTTAAGAGATAAGCTCAGTTTGTGTTTCATATTTTAATGTAATTGCATTTTAAAAACAATATATTTTTGGAAGCTTTATAACAGAACAATTACAGTGCATTATTTTAAGGGAGCACAAAATTAATGTGGCTGCTTTCAAAATATTTTCCAAATATCTTCTATTTTAGTGAAACTTTAAAATTCTTGCTGTGTCCTCTTTTTTCTCCATATATTTATATATCAGAAACATATAACTAATGCATATTAATAGATAAATTTAATTTGATGTTGAAGGGGAGGCAAATTTTTACCTCTACCTTTTTAGGGCTTTTTGTCGGGGTCTAAAAATTAAGCTGACTTAAGACAGTTCAGCAGGAGAAAAGCATACACATTTACATAAAGTCTTTTGTGACATGGGAGTCCTCATCAGAAATTAAGACTCAAAGAAATGGCAGAACCTGCATGCTTTTATAGCAGATTGAACAAAGATTGATAATTATGGAAAAGTAACTAAGCTATGTGGAAAGGCTAAAGAAACATAAATACTTTAACTAGGTATGTTTGTACACTGTTCTTTTTCTTCATTTCAACTGCTTGTCTTTGATGGTAAGAATGTTACTTTGCTTCTGATATAGGGAGGGCATCTTTCATATAGGAATTTTATCTCCTGCTTTCAGGAAAAAAAAGAAGGATCAGAGTACCCTTCTTGCATCAGCTCTTTCTCAAGTGACTTTAACTTAGAATAATCAATACACCAGAGAGGAATATTTGGGGATGACATGCTCGAAACTCCTCCAACAGTTAAGTTAATATAACGTGATTTAATTCACATAAGACAATGACATGAAATGGCTGGTGTATAATGCTTACTGGATAAATGTTAGCATTTTTAACCAACAGTTTTTATTATTACTTACTGAGATAGCTGCTGTTTTCTCCAATGGTATTTAACCTTACTAGTTAATTCAGTTCTTATTTAACTCATTAGGCGGTCACTTCTTTATTACTCCAGTGATGAGGTGTTCTCAATATATTGATAGGATGAATGAGCTGATGACAACATATTCATTAAGAATGAACTAATTTACAAGCAGAATAAATGTGCTTATCAACAGTGACAAAATGCACATGTAAAGAAGCCAAAATAGAAAGCATGGGCAAGGGAAACAGAAATAAAATTAGAGAGAAAAATTGTTTGGGAGCAAATAAATGATATCCTAACTACTCAAACATTTCAAATAAACATACTTCCAATCCTCAGCCTATTATTTCTCAGTGAATATTTCCTACAGAGGAATGAAAACAAAATCTTTTAATTTCAGAGGATAATATAGTTCATGCAAGATTTTCTGCTGTGGATTCTCTTATCTTGTGATCTTAAATTATTGAGGTTAATTTTTGCCCCAGTCTCTAGCAGAGAATGCAAGGCATACTAAAGGAGTTGCATAATGTTGACCTGCTCAGAGAAATTATTATATTTTCTATTTCTCTCAATAAAAAAAGAAATATATATATATAAATGTGACTTAATTATTGGAAGCCTGGAACCATCTATCCAATATGCTGCCCATCTAGTCCCATGATGTATTAGTGATCAAATGTCAGGCTGTCAAGTTGAGAATGATGGAAACATGGAAAGAAATGTGCATATTAACACACACTGACACCATTTTATAACTCAAAAAATCTTGTGAAATGTGTAATATATTCATTTTGAAATAAGGAAAATGTGTATCAGATATTATGTAAATTACCCAGGCTTAGAGATCTAGTGAATGATGGAACAAATTCCAATTCCAAAATTCAAACCATTTTTCACTAGTTAATTTTGTTGTAGTCAAATGTATATTTATAATAGTCTTTTCAAATAAAGCTTCTCCTGCCTAAATGCAGATTTGTTTCTCATTTGATGACAGGGAAGTTCTGCTGTGATGAGATGTGCTGGACTTCGCTGATGATTTAGGTAATTACTGTGACAATAAAGCAAAATAATTGGAGGTGGTAACTCTATTTTTACATACAGATAATATTTTAGAATGCTCTTAAATGGGATCATTTAAATTTGGAAGTAAATATACATAAAAGAAAATAAAAATACATATTTTTCTTAAAGGTAATAATGAGAAGGTACGGGCTGGTGGCAGTGGTCGCAGATAGAAATCACTATTGACCTAGTACCCTCCATAATCCTGGGGAAAATATCTGTGTGCACATATTTCAATAAGGAGCTTTAAAATGAAAATATTGAGACTGTTGTCTTTACTACTTAAGCAAAGTTAATATATTTTAGAATATTGTGAAGATATTCCTTTCTCATCTGCTAAGTAAATCCTTTCCAAGACCCTCAGGCTATTTCAAAATGATAAGTTGTTTTGAAGCGGATTGAAATTTAAATTATCATCTACGTTTTAAATTCCAGGTGTAACTTGTGTTGCTTTCTTCTATTCGCTTAAGATCAGAGATTATACAATTATGATAAATACTTTTATGAGTTGGATTAGGTTTTCTGATGGATCAGAGTGTTGTGGTCCCAAAAGTGAAATACTAGGGGCAAAGTGCCAGAGAAGCAATCTGGAAGGAGCTTCTGAAGACCTGGTTATCTTGCAAAGTCATTATTTTTTCGAAGATGTCTGTCCTGTAATAATTAATGAGGGTGCTCCTTCTAAAGGAAGTTTGTTTAATTGAAAGATTTTGGTAAAATTCATCTCTATGTTCATTCTCCTTCAGTCATAGTAAATATTGAAAATTAGGTTGAATTGCCAAAAATGAACCATGAGCAATACGGCCCATAAAATTCATGGCAAAAGGGCCATGATGTAGACGATGATTTTGTAAAAAATGTGGGTACATCTGTTTGTGTATGAATAGTTTGTAAACATTGAACAGGCAGCATTTAAAATCAGGAATTTAATTCATGATTTAACTCTCAGAATCCTTACTGAGAGTTTCTAGTTTTATTCTAACTAGATGAATTTTTATTCTGTGGGATTTTAAATATTTGTCTTATTTTATGTGTTTACATCTTTATAATTTGAGAATAAGATCTTTTATTTGTGAACTCAGCTATTTTGTATAGAAATTTTATAATTTAGTTGTGACTGTATCATCTAATTCTCAGTAGAAAACAGGATGTCCTGTGTCATTATGCTCTTTTATGAAGATAGAATTGCTAAAATAAGATGAATAAAAACACGTCTACATATTGTGGTACCAACTAAGAAAACTCCTCTTAAAGTAATCCTTTAGCCAATATCCTGTGATACATACTCATTAATGTTCCTTGCTTGGATCATCCCAGGTTCTTTTCATCATACTATCTTATTTCTGGAGGGAACAACAAACTTTGAAAATAGGAAAGTAGGCATTAAAATTTTTATTTTGAAAAGAAAAAAGGAAGCCTTGGGAATAAATTATGAAAGCAAGAAATCAAAATTAATGTGTGAAGGCACTGAAATAGTTTTATCTAGCTACAGAAATTTCCAGTTATGGCATTCTCAAAACACAGGTCATGGGACCGGCGATAACCAATAATGCAACATACTTTAATTATCTTTAATCTGTTTCTTCCCATTTTACCAAATCAAAGACATTGCTAGAAAAAAATATCAATTCGGAGTTCCCATTGTGGCTCAGCAGAAATGAACCTGACTAGTATCCTTGAGGGTTCAGGTTTGGTACTTGGCCTTGCTCAGTGGGTTAAGGATCTGGCATTGCTGTGAGCTGTGGTGTAGGTCACAGATGTGGCTTGGATCCCTCGTTGCTGTGGCTATAGCTCCGATTCAACCCCTAGCTTGGGAACTTCCATATGGAAGTTCCACAGGTGCAGCCCTAAAAAGCAAAAAAAAAAAAAAAAAAAAAAATCCATTTAACCACACACAGCACATTAGCCACAAATACGCTGATAATTTCAGCAAACTCAATGGAGAGTTTTAACTCTACTTCTTATTAAATTGCCACCTTTAGATGTCTGCTTACAAGTCACGCAAAATATGTATGCAAAGTATCCAAATATTTGAATATATTTTCATGTATATATATGTCACCCTAAACTAGTAGGACAGTCATGCTTTTAATAATAAAAATCAATTTTCTCATGAAATTTTTAAAAAGAGGTCTGTCTCCAAGTCTAGTTTTGCTGTAGGTAGATTCAATTTTTGAGTGTGGCTGAAATGGATGTGCTGCTATATCCCAAAATAGTTTTAAAAATGCATTAAGAAATTGCTGCTTCCAAGATTGTACATTCACTTAGTGTTGTTACTGAAATCTTTATAGAATAAGAGTGTACTGAATATTATTGCTAGGGTAATGGAAAGGACACTTTTGGATGTGAGGATTTTGAGGTTCTAGTATTTCTAAATACTAGGTTTCTCATTTGCATAATGCAATCAAAGCTGCCCTTATATCAATGCTCTTATGAAAATTAAATAAATTAGTATGCTGTAAATTCACTGCATCTGGGAAGTTGTCGGTTTTAAAGAGGCACCATCATTTATGTATTACTAAGAAAATATATGTCCAACTGAATGTGAAAAAAACTTCAAAATTTTTATATTACATATAACAGAATTTTTAACACTAAATAAATGTAGTAAATCTTCCAGTAATATACTGGAAATATATTTTTTCCAAGGTTTTTCCGAATGTCCTATGATCTTTCATTTCAGTGTAAACCGTAATAGACTTTTCTTAATACAATTTATAATTTCGTTCTTATTTAATTATTATTTTTTTTTCTCTTCTGTCTTTTTAAGGCTGCAACCGCAGCATATGGAGGTTCCCAGGATAGGGGTCCAATCGGAGCTGTAGCCGCCGGCCTATACCACAGCCACAGCAATGCTGGATCGGAGCCACGTCTGCGACTTATACCACAGCTCAGGGCAATGCCGGATCCTTAACCCACTGAGCCAAGCCAGGGATCGAACCCGCAACCTCATGGTTCCTAGTCGAATTTGTTTCCACTGCACCACGACGGGAACTCCTCAGTCTAATTTAAATAATGCACAAAATTCCATTGATTTGCTGATAATATGAACAGCAATGACCAGGTCTGGGTGAGTGCAGTCAATGGTAACTATGCCCATGACAGCCACCAAGGCAAAGAGCAATGCAGAACATCAAAGATTTTAGAATGCTTCCAGTTTCAGAGAGGGCAGAATTAGTTCCATGACATGCAGAATGTGAAATCCTAAGTACAGCTCTAAGCTATTTCTAAAGAGTTAGGGATGTGGGCGTACAACTTTGAGTGCAGACTTTGAGAACTGTGACAATCTCTCTCAAATATCTATTGTGAGAATTATATGATATGCTTTTGTAATATTTATGGTCTCCTCCACCCATATGTTGTCTCATTTTATCGCCTGCCCTTTCCCTGCAAAACCCTCCACTATATGAAGTTATTTTATTTATTTTATAAATGAGGAAACTGAGCTTTGAAATCATTAGGTGACTAAGATCATACATACATCAAAAGAAAATGAAAACACTAATTCGAAAAGATACATACACATCAGAGTTCGTAGCAGCATTATTTACAATTTCCAAATATGGAAGCAACCTAAGTGCCCATCTACAGATCAATGGATAAAAAAGATGTGGTGCATACACACACACACACACACACACACAATGGAATACTACTCAGATGCAAAAAAAAAAAAAAAGATTTTGCCATTTGTAGAAACATGGATGGTCTTGGGGGTTATATAATGCTAAATGCAATAAATCAGACAGAGAAAGACAAATACTGTCTATTATCACTTATATGTGGAATCTAAAAATACAACAAAGTGAATATAACAAAAAAGAAGCAGATTCACAGATGTAGAGTGCAAACTAGTGATACCAGTGGGGAGAGGGAAGGGGAAGGGGAACATAAGAGTATGAGCTTAAGACATACAAACTATTATGTATAAAATCAGCTACAAGGATATATTGTACAACATATAGAATATAGCCAATATTTTATAACTATAAAAGGAATATAACCTTTAAAAGTTGGGAATCACTATATTGTACACGTGTAACAGATAACATTGTATATCAACTATACTTCAGTATAAAGAAATCGTTTTAATCATATAGACATTTAGCAGTGGAAAGAGCAGAGCTGTCTCTATTTTTGAAATGTCACAATTTTCCTGGAAACATATATATATATTTTCTTTTTTTTTTCTTTTTTTACTTTTTAGGCCGCACCTACAGCATGTGGAGGTTCCCAGGCTAGGGGCTGAATCAGAGCTGTAGCCTCTGGTCTACACCACAGCCACAGAAACACAGGATCCAAGCTGGATCTGTGACCTACACAGCACCTCACAGCAATGCCAGATATTTAACCCACTGAGTGAGGCCCGGATCCAACCTGCATCCTCATGGATGCTAGTCAGATTCATTTTCTCTGTGCCATGACAGGAGCTCCCATGAGAACATATTCTAAATTATCCAAAATCTAGCAGTATAGGACAAAATCTGGTTTCAGTGGAAAACTGTGTATCAGCTAGAGGACACTCCTGCAGTTTGTCTGATTCTGATTACCTGGGGGTTATTCTGCACCTCTGGAAATTATGGAAACTTTTAGAAATGCAGTGCAAATAGTCTCTAGGCAGGCAAATTCTGTCCTGCCCAGTAGAGGGAGGTTACCTCTCCCAGTGCTGAAGAAGGTAATGTTACCTCTTTTGCACATTCTTTTCAATATTCCATATCTATAAATATACCTTTTCTTTGGATTCTTCTTTGAATTGGTTATAGCATCATGCTGGTACTCTTCAGTTAAACTCATCAACATGTGTTCACTCATAACTTTGTGATAGTCATTTTTAATTGTCTTGTAACAATAGCAAAATATTATACTACTTTTGTTTATTTATTGAACAAATATACACAGTGATTTTTATATCCTGACTTAAACCTGTATCTGTCTTTCACCCATCTAGAAAATGATAATGATGACAAGTTGCCTCAGGGTGGATGTGGGTTAGGAGCACAGAGTACAAATATGCTTTCCCACCAACTTTGTGACCCTGAAAACAAGTGAAATATTTGGGAAACGACAAAGTTTTGTTGTGTTTTGCCTTTACACTCTGAATGTTAAATATCTGCATTCTCAAAAGCTTAACTATTTCACTCTACCATACCTTGGCCATGCTTATGTCTTTGTAGACCCACATAACTATCTTTATTTGCATCTTTAAAATTAATAACAATAAGAAACCATATGTACGGATATATAATATATATACACACATATTTATAACTGAATCACTTTACTGTATACTAAAACTAATACATTGTAAATCAACTATACTTCAATTTTTGAAAAAGGATATATCACTTAGGTACCTACTAAATTCGATCTAGGAGTTCCCTGGTGCCTATCAGTGAGTTAGGGATCCAGCATGGTCACTGCTGTGGTATGGGTTCAGTCCCTAGCCCCAGAACTTCCACATGCTGCAGGTGTGGCCAAAAAGAAAAGAAAAAAAGAAAAGAAAAAGGAAGGAACTTGATCTAAAACCAAGGCCAGAGAGTTCCACTATGGCTCAGCAGTTAATAAACTCAACTAGTATCCACGAGGAGGAAGGTTTGATCCCTGGCCTTGCTTAGTGGGTTAAAGTTCTGGCATTGCCTTGAGCTGTGGAGTAGGTCACAGACAAGGCTCGGATTCCATGTTGCCATGGCAGTGGTGTAGGCAGACAGCTACAGCTCTGATTTGACCCCTAGTCTGGGAACCTACGTATGCTGCAGATGTGGCCCTATAAAAGACAAAAAATAAAAATAAAAAATAAAACCAAGACCAAGGGGTTCCCATTATATCTCAGCAGGGTGAAGACCCCATGTTGTCTCTGTGAGGATATAGGTTTTATCCCTGCCCTCACTTATTGGGCTAAAGATCCAGCATTGCCCCAAGATGAAGTTTATGTAATAGATGTGGCTCAGATTCAGTGCTGCCATGGGTGTGGCATAGGCCTGCAGCTGCAACTCCAATTTGACCCTTAGCCCAAGAACTTCCATATGCCACAGGTGCCACCCTAAAAAATTTTTTTAAGGAAAATAAAATAAAACCAAGGCCAGAAAAAGATTAGAATAAGAAACCCAATTTCTTTAACACTGAAACATGACTAAATTAGTTACATTGAAAACAATATTAGTCCATTGAAATAAAACCAGATAATCCTGAATCTATAATGAAATTAGTGACTAAGCAAATTGCTATAGTTAAATAAAGAGCTACTTGTAGAATCCTCATAATGTTGCTAACACAAATGAATTTAGTAAAGAAAAATGTGGATGCCATCAGGTTCTCTAGCAATTTGACTGCCTTCTTCTATATTTCAATATTAACTTCTTCCAATGGAGGAAAACAATGTGGATTGGTTACAAGCAATTCTAAGGAAAATACTGAAGAAGGAAAAACTTATCTTCAATACTCTATACTCTCCACCTCTATTTCTTCCTGCCTCACCTGTCCAGTAACCTAATCCGCTTCCCAGGTGCCTCAATTTACTGAGATGGATTGAAAGAACATAGATTAAAGTACAGGCCTTTATTGCTGAATTCCCTACCAACATATACTTAAAAGACAATTTATATCCGATTTATCATCCTGAGACCAGTGTATGTTTAGTGATCTCATATTAATTTATATTTTACATTATCAGACCATGTAGAAAACAAGAGTGCCTATTTTAAAAGTATTTCTGGAACATATAAGTTTCAGATTTCATCCACTTGTCTAGGTGTTATATTCTATAGATTTCATGATGAATTATCTCTTTTATTCCTGAACTCCTAAGAGGAGTTTCCATGATTCGAGAAAAGAGAAGAGAATAATGTTAGATTGGACCTCTTTAATATATGAAAAACATTCATCTGTTCTTATTTATCTTTGGCTCTGAAAATAATTTGAGCTACTCCCCAATAACAACACTTCTATTCCTTTCCCATACACAATTAAACCTATCTTAAAATTTTCTTGTAAATTGCTAAATGCAATGTACTATTTATCTTGAGGATAAAGAAATTTTAAATAGAGCATTCTCTAAATTCCTGAATTTCTGAAAATTTCAGGTAAAAGATCGACAAAGGAAATTTTTAGAGTGGGCCATTCTGATTAAACGTAAGTAATGCAAAAATACATTGTTGGCCATCAGTATGACATAATCATAAGAACTGTAAGTGATTTATCTCTCTAATAGTTGGGCCAATTAGACATACTATTTGAATGTTTAAATAGCCTTCCCTTTTCTCTTATAATTTCAGAATCTTTTATATGCCCCCAGTTTTTTTTCCTTTTTAGAACTTTTCATATGCACAAAAACTACTCTCTTTCCTGATCTCTTTGATTAGAACATTCATGCCCAAACACATCAGAAACCACCTGGTAATTCCCCATACAAAAGATAGGAGTAAAGCAGCATTTCATGGGGTCACTTGTAATCTCCTAAAATGCTACATCCATCTTGTTGAAAAGGGTACATTAGCCCTGTAGTTCTCCTTTTCTAAAATTAGATGTTTAATTTCATTTACTAAATTATCACATCAGTCAAGAGATGACGTTAAGTTCCTGAGTAACATGCTGTCTGAAGATGGATTTTTCAGAGCTACTTATCACTTTCTTGACATTGCAATAAGAACTCTTATATGAGAATAGGACCAAAGAGCCCTCCAGAATGCATAGAACTAATTCTCTATGGAAAGTAAACACTCAAAAAAAAAATAAAATTGCAAGAGCTATTCTAATAAATTTTACCAATAACTTCAGGGATAAAAGAATTCCTACACGGCCTCTGATATTTTAATTAAGGGACACCAAGGATCCAAAAACAAACCCTCCAAAAATATTTCATGGTATGAGAGAGACATCCCTTAGAACAGACAGGGTATAACACAGGGCTTCTGTATTTTCAGTTATTCCGTTATAGCCTAGCAATGCAACAGTTCATTTATCAGGAATGTATTATAGGAGGCTGTTTTAAAATATCCGAAATGATAGATATTCCCTTCTGTTTGTAGAATATAAATGGCTTACTGTAATGGTGGTAATTATAGACTTTTCTTCAAAAACTTCTGGGAAAATGGGCCATCACAAATCTTTATACCCATTTGTCTATTTCATATGGATTTTTTTCCCTCAAAATTCATTTTGGCGTCTAAGAGTTTTGGAATGTTAAAATCATGTTTTGCAAACATAGTACCTGTGCAAGTGTAAAGATAAGTGTTTTTAGTAATTAAGAGATGCTTGTGAGCAATAGCTAAATTGACTAAATCTAGAATAGGTGACTTGAGATTTGGTGGATTTTGAAAATATATTTTCATGATAATACTACTACTCCCACTATGAAATTATGACAACACATGCTTCACATTTTAAGGATCATGGTAAATATTAACTGTGTAATTTTGCTACATAAATATATATGTATCCATTCATCATTATTAAGATATTAAATTGTCTACTGCTTTACAAAATGACCTCCACTTTGGCCATAATACACTTTTTTTTAAATAGAAAATCGCTAATTCATTAGCAATAATATTTAGAAACATTAAACAAACAGTAAATACTGAATACTAATAAATAACACCTAGTATTCCAGAAAATATTCTTTCTGTAAGAATTGAAAATTTTACACTTAATCTGAGTCAAGTTTATAGTATATTTGCACAGGGGAATATTGTTGTGTAAATAAGTATTTTTGATGCTGTATTTCTGCAATTCAATGTATCCTCTAAGACTTACTTATAAATATAAATATAATATTTTAGAAAGAATATTGATTTTGCATATAAAATGGTGAAATCACATGAACTATTTAACAATAAAATAAAAGAAAGAACAGTAGGTAATATCATGGCTTTGTTTAGACATTAGGAGATTAATTGTTAAGTACCAGAGACAGTAATGGTTATTAGTCTAGTAGAAAAAGAAATTACTTTGACCTGTAATTTACTAAAAATGTTTCTTAGAGGAGAGTGTACTTTAGTTTAATCACAAAAGGCATAATAAACTTGAATAGATGTGAATATTCTTAAATATAACATTTAAATATCAATCAGCATTCAAACTTGACAGGTATATATTCAACAAGGGACTGTGACATTGCATAAGGGTCTAAGTTATAGCTAAATATTCTTGAACACATAGGAATACAAATTTGGGGAGTGAGGAAGGAAAAATTTTGCGTTTGATTCATGCTATTTTTTTTAAAATAACAAATAGACAATGAAAAAAGAGATGGCACTCATTTTCCTAAATATCCTTTATTGATTTATAAAGTATGTAAAATAGAAACGCTTTGTAAAAAAGCTATACAAAATAACCTGGCCCATATATATCTGGTTACAAAGTGCTTTAATTCCTCAAAAGTTTCTCCCTTAACTTTTCTCGAAATACACACAAATTTTCAGTTTGTTCCATTTATTGGTAAAAGAGGTCTCATAGCCTGGGAACACTTGGTATCCTAATGAGTTTTCTCCTTTTCTATCTGGATCTCTGAATGCATGTACTATGTGTTTGTTTATATCTGGCTTCTTTCTCTTACCATTGTGTTTGGGAGACACATCCATTACATGGGGTGTAGTAGCGGTTTGTTTAATTTTCCTTATTGTATAGTATTCTAATGTGTGAATATATAAAAATTTATTTGTGTATTATGAATAACCACTTAGGTTGATTTCAATTATTATTTTGTTGTTTTAAATAGTGCTCTTATCAACATCATATTGGCATACAGGTGTGCACAAGTCTTCTGGGGAACACACCTAGAAATGGCTGCACCTATGGTATATGATTTGCATTAGTAGATAATTTCAGTTGTTTCCAAATTGGTGGAAATAATTTACATTCCAGCAAGTAAGTATAAATGTTCCAGGTGCTCTACTTTCTTTACACCATTTGGTAACATCAGACTTTTCCTTGCACCCATTATACTGCAGTGGTATCTAATCACAATTTACATTTACATTTATACTTCCCATGGATATTAATGAATTAAGCACTTTTTATATATCTAATGAATATTTTATATTTCCTTTTGTGAAATGGTCAAGTTGAATGCCTTTTCTGAGGGTGAGGTTATTTGCATTTTTTTCTTTTCTCTTTGTTTATTTTACAGCTACACCTGCAGTATATGGAAGTTCCTGGGCTAGGGGTCAAATCAGAGCTGCAGCTGCAGGCCTATACCACAGCCATGGCAACACCAGAGATGAGCCACATTGGCAATTTACACTGTGGCTTATGGCAACGCCTGATTCTTAACTCACTGAGTGAGGTCAGAGATCAAAACCATCAACCTCAAAGGCAAAGTTGAGTCCTTAATCTCCTGAGACACAGTGGGAACTCCCAGAGATTACTTGAATTTTCCCATTGACTTATAGGTATTCTCTGTGTATTCTGAATATGAGTCCGTTGCTTGTTGCATCTATTATAAAAATAAATTCTTCTCTCTCCTTTGCACTTTTAATTTCCTAATGGTGTCTTTTGATGAACAGAAGTTCCTGAGTTTAATGTAGTAGAATTCATCAATATTTCCTTTGTGATTGTAGCTTTTTGCCAAAATCATGCATATATTCCTCCAAAATACCCTAATTATTTTTCTATCTCTTCTTTTTCATTATGCATCTGAGGAGATTCTCATGGGTTATTATTGTTGCTTTTATTTCTTGAATATCTGCTTTAAGTTTCAGTTTTATAGTCCCTTACAGTTTCTCCAGTGTTAATTTTTGAGGGAAGAAGTAGGAAGACTTGCTAGTTGGCCATCTTGGCCAAAAATTTTAAAAGTTATATTTGTTTTAGATAATCAACACATATTAGTTACCTATTATATGTTAGCTACCAAGGATAAATTATGAAAACATACCATCATTTCAAGACATAACTTCATAGAAATGTACAAATGGAGACAAAAAGGAAAAGATAAGATATAAATGCAATAAAATTATATGTCTATGAGTGGGAATTGAGAATAGTATTATTTAGACCAAGCCTTGCTGAGGTTGGAATGTTTGAAAAAGATTTCCGGAAAATAAGACTCCTCTTGATCTTATTTTTTATTTTTTATTTATTTAGACATTATTCCAATGTTTACTTATGGATTAGGGAGTTCTTTTTCGTGTACTTGATTCATTTTTTAAAATTTTATTGGAATATACTTGCTTTACAATGTTGTGTTAGACTCATTGATTTTTCTTGATATTTGCCCTCAATGAAGAAGCAGTGGTGGAGAAGCAGGTGGCACTTGGCTTGAGTTGTCAAATACAAAGCCATGTGGAGAAATTTGAGTCTTGAAATGTTAAACATTAGTCTTGGTTTCTTTTCATTTCTATCAAGAATAAAGGAGTTTTCAACAGATATAATTAGTATAATTGTACCAAGATCCAACAGGAATTGTATTAGGGCAAATAAGAATTGATTTTTAAATTATCATTTATTCAGTTAATATTCACCAGATAACTATTACTGAGGTAATTGTACATAATTTTGCAATGCTTAATCAGTTTGAGTTTCTCTGCACTGTATATTATTTATATTGCTTCTTTCTCACTAATTAAGTTGTAGTCCTAGCTAGGAATTTTCACTGATCTTTAACTGATGGTAGAATGATATATAAAAGAAAAGGAAAGGAGAAAGTTCTCTGACTTGACTTTTGGAATTCCTGGGTATTAGAGTTGATGCTATGATTTGGGGAATTTCATTAGTAATGATGGCCAATTATGTCTCCAAAGTAAAAGCTACCATCAGTAACCTAATTTCTCAGAAGGGTTTCTTTTGGAGTAATTAGTCAGAAATACTCACTCACTCTTAGTAAAAATGATACAAGAAAGATGAACTATAATCTGTATGTCTGTGTATTACTCCAGCTCTCCTTTTCACTTTGATTTTGTCCAGAATATCCCCTAATAAAATGAATATAAATTCTAATCAAGTCATGAAATTTCAAAGAGCCATGATGTGTTCTAATATAAACCTAGTTCACTCTCAAGCATATTTAAGTATTATAATCTGTTTTCAGTGTTTAAAAAATACCTTAAGAGTGTACAATTTAATGCTATCACAGTGATTAAGGTAAAAAGCTAAAAAATCTTAGTTCAGAAGGACAAAAACTGTTAGAAATATGGTTGTGAACTTCTCTATTTTAGAAACAAAAATTGGATTTGAAAAGACATCAAAACATATATGAACACACCAGGGGTTGATTGTGTTCTCTACAATCTTCAGAAACACATCAAAGAAAATCTAACAAGCAACTTCAAAAGCCTGTTAGTCTCACTGCAAGCTGCAGTTTGGGGAGAAAGAGCCTGTTAAAGACCTTATTGAGGAAAATGACAGAATCCACAGAGAATACGAGAAGATTGACCTACAAACAATTTCTTGAAAAATATCACCAAAAGATAATACAAATTTCACCTAGAAACAGAAAAAACACCAATGTGTCCTCTGGTTACAGGAGGTATAAAATAGAAGCAAGGAATAAAAACAGTGAAAGAGCAGCAACTCAGTGCATTGAATTGTATTCATAAAATCTATAAAATAAGAGAGGTTTAACATATATGTAACTAAGAAACGTAAGAATGAGTACAAATATTTAATCTGATCTAAAACAGAAATAAGAAAATATGTCAGTCCAAGTTGAAATTTTTTTGTGTGTGATTTTAGGGCCGCACCTACAGCATATGGAGATTTCTAGGCTAGTGGTTGAATTGGAGCTGTGGTCGCCAGCCTATGCCACAGCCACAGCAATGCAGGACCCGAGCTGATTCTGCAACCTACACCACAGTTCACGGCAACACGGGATCATTAACCCACTGAGCGATGCCAGGGATCGAACCTGCAACCTCATGGTTCCTATCAGATTCATTTTCGCTGCGCCACGATGGGAACTCCTAATTTGAAATATTTTAATTAAAAAGACTTGCTTGCTGAATATATATAAACTCACTAGTTTTCCCCCCAGGTTTAGAAACTAAAAACCCATAGGCATAACTTATCTTACATACCTGAAATCTGTACCCTTTAACAATTATCTTTCCATGCCTATAGCTAACAATACTGTATTATATACCTAAAATTTGTTAAGAGGGTAGATCTTATATAAATAGTTCTTACTAAAAAACAAACACCTAATAATAAAGAGGGTGGTTGGAGGAAACTTTAAGAGGTAATAGATGCATTTATAACCCTGATGATGGTGATAGTTTCACCAATTTATATTTATTCCTAAACTCATTGAGTTGTATGTATGAAATATGTACAGCTTGTTATATGTTAATCATACCTCGATAAAGTGGTTTATAAAATCCTAAACACATAAAAGCATGCCAGGACTTTGGGGAACTCAAAGTCCTTTAAAAAAATTAAAAATATATTTAATAATAAAAATATATATGGTATTCGGATTACACAAAGAACGCTTATTTTAAAAGAAAATGAAAGAACAAGCAGGATATAATGAAAAGCATAAACAGAATCATTTATTCTCTTTCCATGAACTAACTCCTACTAACACACAGAACTTAAGCAAAAACCCACATGCATAATGAGGTAGTTCTATTAATGCTGTTAATGTGGGAAAAGATGCAGGTGATAGCCCTCTTGGTCAGATCTCTCTTTCAAGGGAGATTCTATTGTGACTCAGTGGGTTAAGGACCCAACTAGTATCCATGAGGATATGGGTTTGACCTCTGGCCTCGCTCAGTGGGTTAAGGATCTGGAGTTGTCAGTGAGCTGTGGTGCAGGTCGCAGACACAGCTCAGATCTGATGTTGCTGTGACTATGGCATACTCTGGCAACTGCGGCTCAGATTCGACCGCTAGCCTGGAACTTCCATATGTTGCCAGTGCAGCCCTAAGGAGAAAAAAAAATTGTTTCTTTCAAGATCCCAGAACTTTTCTCTAAGCTTTCAGAAACATTGTCTTATAATGGCTTGGAGCTGAGTACATCCCCAAGGATTGCTTTCCTTTTAAGGCAGCTATTTTGCTGAAGGTTTTAACCTCTTTCCAAGCAAAGGCTTCCCACTGCACGCACTATCTGATGTGTACGCAGGGCTGTCTGGTGCCTTTGTCTCTGTTCCGGATATATCTGAAGGGCCTTTCAGGCTAAAACTTCTCATCAGATTAGCTGAGACCATTGTTTCTGTACCACGATTCAGTTGTTTTCTTCCATCCCATTCTTCTTGCCTCACCGTTATTGCTTTTGTTCCTGAGAACAATTCCCAAAAACAACCACTGTGCAAATCTCTGTTTCAGAGAGTGTTTTCTGAAGAATCTTCCCAATAACACTCCACTACAAGTGATCACTGGAACAAACTCTAAAATGGGATTTTTGAGGCATCACCTGCTGGCCGATGGCAAGCAGGATCCATCTCTGATGGCAGAAAGTGGAGTACTAACAGGTTTTGGAAGAAGGCAGCAGAGCCTTTGTAAAAGGTGAAGCAGGATAGAACACCTTTGGTAGCTTATTCATCTGTAGTATAATGCATCACGCTTTTGGAATTTTGAGGGAATATAAATTTGAATCAAATGGTTGATGCTGGAGACTATTGATTCATTAGAAAAGACACTGAAAGACCAAGGTGTATTAATAACCAGTTTAAGGCAAAGCTAGGCAGTTTCCTTAGAAGCATATAAGATGTTAATCTCCCGCAGTTGGAGGGAAGAGAAAAAATGAAGATTAGGCTTAGGAATTAATAATAGGTATCAGAGCTCCAGAGAATATTGAATTCTCAGCTTGTGCAAACCTGCCATTTCAAAGTTAGGGCTGTAATTGAGAAGAATTAGGACTCTGTGACACAGAAAGGGGTATCAATTTCAGTACATTTGAAATTCTTGAATTCTGAAATATCTTGAAACTTTGTGACCTGCAAAAGTAGCCCACTCCTTTCTGATAAAATTTATTGTTTCCCTTTTGCTTGAAGATGATGCAAATATGTCTGCCTTGAGAGAAACCATTTTCTCATATTAGGAAGTAGCCTTCCATCCATCCTAATCACAAATCCAGCTAGTATGATTGAATTATAGTGTATATTGCCAGAAATAAACTGAATCTGCAAAGGGAAGAAAGCAAATACATTTGGAAGAAGCCACAGGGGTTAGACAATATGTACTAATAGGAGCCGGGAGTATTAGTATAAGACTAGACCTCAGGGTTTTGAATTGGGAGAAGGGATGATCCAGCAAAAAGTTCAGTAAAGGAGAGTTTATTGATATAGAAATACTGCCCCATGAAATAAACTGTCATACCCTTGCAAGTACTCTTATTTTCCAGAAGCAATTTGCTTTTACCTTGTATAGATAATGTTTTTTATTTATGGTCTTATCCCAACATTATGTTGCTTTTCCTATTATATATCATAGTCACAAGTCTCATGGGGAATCTTGACATTCTACTGAATATCACATTAGTCTATATGATATCTTGGTAACATCATTTTAATCAGACTAGATGACAAGATAGGGCAAGTATTCCTGAGGACTGGTAAGACACAACAGCCCAGAGAGTGGGCAATAAGGTGTAGGAAGTACCAAGGACCGCTTTCATCAGTGGAATTTTTAGGATTGGAATGCTTAGAAAGTAACCATGAAATTATCCATGAAAAAAAAAAAAAAAAACCTCATCCCACACTTTCCAGCATTGAGAAGGAAGCACATTTAGAAGAAAACTTCCACATGTTCTGTAGCAGAATATTCCACACGCTTGAGACTATGACTCAGGCCTACTTGCTGAATGAGGTGAAAGATTTCCAGAGTCATAATAGGAATGGATGCTGCAGTGGGTCCTACCACTTGAACCACATAACCCAGAATATTCTTCGATATAGTTGTTTATAGAGGGAGAAGATGTTATATAAAGTTTACAGTAAACCACATGGAAAAATTAGGATTCAACAATCCAGGAGTTCAGTGACTAGGCCTTATCCTTTATGGAAGAGAATTAATCAACATTCAAAATGCAAATTCTGGCACTGTCAGGATGGAAAGTTTAGCTCTGGGGCATCAAGTGACCAGGTAGTCTAGGTGGCCCATGATGAACGAAATTATAAGAATGAACAAGCCCAACAAAACTCCAGTGTAAGATGGAAGCAGTGCATCTGGAATTAGACACAAATGTGAATAAACGGAGTTCTCAAGTGGCCCAGAATTTACTGTTGAACTGATGATTCTCACTCAGCTAATAGATACGGCCATTACTATTAGGCTAATTAATGTTATTAGTACTTACTACTATAAAACATAAAATATCATGTAATTATTATTATTAGCTTTTGTTTTGGCTTTGCTTTTGCTTTTCTAGGGCTACTGTGGCAGATGGAAGTTCTCAGACTAGGGACCAAATTGGTGCTACAGCTGCTGGCCTACATCACAGCCACAGCAATGCTGGATCCAAGACACTTCTGTGACCTACACCATGGCAACCCTGCAGCCTTAACCCACTAAGTGAGGTCAGGGGTGGATCATGAATCCTCCTGGATAATAGTCAGTTTCCTTTCTGCTGTGCCACAATAGGAATTCCAACTTAGCTATTATTATTAGGTAAATTTTTATCCACCATCAGAAGAAAAAAGATGTAGAGTTTTTTTTTACAGATATGTCAGCTCAGAAAGTGAAACTATATATGAATTCTTGTTTTACTACATTTATACCTTGTCCTGAATGAAAATAGTGAAGAGGTATCCTTCTAACTGGTGAGACTCTGAGCAGTGCACTGAATTACCTTGTGTAGAAAAACTAGTGGCCCAAGTAACCACATATATGGACTCAGGTAGTGATGAATAATTTGGCCGGATGGTTAACTGTCGGGAGATTAAAAATGGAAGAGTGAGGACAAGAAAGTCTTGAAAGAATGCGTGTAGGCAGGATTATGGGAGTAGATATAAAAAGTGAAACTCTTTTTATCGTAACTTAGCACCACCAGAACCAGAAACTCTTTTTATCGTAAATTAGCACCCACCAGAACCAGAACCTCAAACCCTTCCTTACGTCCAAACAACCAAGTAGACAGAGACGGACCAAGCCTGAAAACACCAAACAACCAAACAGATAGAATGACTCAACCTGATGATGTCAGTCAGTTTGTGCTGATACAACAAGCTTATGAATGGAGCTGATATCAGGGGTGAAGACTATGAATGAATCAGCAGCATGGGGTCCCATTCATCAAGGCCAACCTAACTACTGTCGCTGCTGATAAGACAGATCAGCATTAAATGGCATGCAGAAATAGGCAAAGGCATTCTGAAATGTATATGGAAATGCCCAGGAACTAGAATAGAAAAACAACTTTGAAAAAGAAAAATAAAATTGGAAGAATTATATTCTATTATTTCATAACATAAAATTACAGTACCAGTCATTGTGGTATTGGAGAAGAGAGAGATATATAGATAAATGGAATAGAACAGAGACTCTAAAAACCAAACCACACATATATGGACAACTGGGTTTGACAAATATGCAAAAGCAATCAAGGAAAGCAACAATATTTTTAATAAATACAGAAAAATAGGATAGCTGTGTGTAAATAAATAAACAAATGAACCTCAAACCCTACTTTATATCATGCGCAGAAATTAACTCAAAATTTATCATACACCTAAGTACATAACTAAAATTATAATATTTCTAGAATTAAATAAGACAATTTTAGTGATTCTGGGTCTGAACAAGATTTATGTAGGATACAAAATTTATCAACTATTAATGAAATATCAATAAATAAAACTCCACCAAAATTAAAAGTAATTGTCTTAAAAAGACATGGTTAGGAAAACAGAAAGACAAGACAGAAACTGGGAGAAGGTATGTGGAAAACTTATGCCCAACAAAGGAGTTCATTCAGAGTATATTTAAAAACTCCTTCCCACCTTGGTGCAGTGGGTTAAGGATCGGCATTGCCATAACTGTGGTGTAGGTCACAATTGTGGCTTGGATTTGATCCCTGGCCTAGGAACTTCCATATGCTGAGGATTCAGGGGGAAAAAAGAAATAAATTCTTAAAACAAACACATAACCACTTGTATGGCTCAAATTTAAAAAGATTGACCATATCAAATGTTTATAAGGATATAGAAATAATTGAATTCTCACACAGTGCTACTGTAAACAACTACTTTGAATCCAAGTTGGTAGTTTTTCAAAAAGGTAAATATATACTTACTATATAACCCAGCCACTCCACTGCTAGGTACTTACTCAGGAGAAATGAAGGTGTATCTCTATACGAAGATATTCTCACAAATGTTCTTAGAAGCTTTATTTGTATTAGTTCAAACTCAGGGAAAATCCAGTGTCCAGCCTAAGGAAAATGAACAAACAAGTGTGGTATAGCAATAAAACCAAATACTTCTAAGGAATAAAAAGGAAAAAAAAACTTAGTGGTTGACTGGAGACTGTGGTGGGGTTTGGGAGAGGAGTGATGGGCAGCTACAGGAATGGATTGCAAAAGAGCAACAGGAAATTTTGTTTTGTGGGAGTGCTGGATATGTTCATCATTTTGATTATGGGAATGATTTCAAGGATTCATATAAATGTCAAAATGTCTAAACTCAGAGTCCCTGGTAGCCAAGTGGTTAAGGATCCAGCTTGTTTTATCAACACAAGCTGACTGACATCAGTTGAGTCATTCTGTCTGCTTGGTTGTTTGGTGTTTTCAAGCGTGGTGCCTCTTCTGTCTACTTGGTTGTTTGGATACTATCTGACACAACAAGCTTAAGAATGGAGCTGCCATGGTGTCACGGGTAAAGGCTATAAATGGATCAACAGCATGGGATCCAATTCATCACTGCTCTAGTTCAGGTTTGATTCCTAGCCTGGGTTCCACATGCCACAGGCATGGCCAAAAAAAAAAAAAAAAAAGACTCATCAGATTTTGCAATTTAAATATGTTCAGTTATTATATGTCAATTATACTTCAGTAAAGCTGTTGAAAACAATAATGCATTTTACCATGCTACCTTTGTTTTTTAGGACCTCACATGTGGCATATAGAAATTCCCGGGTTAGGGGTTGATTCAGAGCTGCAGCTGCCAGCTTACATGGGATCCAAGCCACATCTGTGAACTCCACCACAGCTCACCACAACGTGGATCCTTTAACACACTGAGCAAGGTCAGGGATCGAACATACATCCTCACGAGTACTAGTAGGGTTCTTAACAAGCTGAGCCACAACAGAAACAACCCATATTATCTGTTATGAATATGTATCTCTCACTAGTTTTCTGAGTGGCCTGTGTAAAGTTATCTAATTTAATTTATCATGTAGAATGTGAAGAATGCTTGTCTACATTCAAGGAATGAAAAAAAATTTGGAACAGAAAATGGTGTATGAAAACACAAATATATATTCTAGTAGTTGTACATATTTTTGTATGGCCTACAGACAATGAAAATTTCTGATCAGTTGAAATCAACCTATGTTAAATGCCAACTTTGTGCTGATAATTCAGTCAGGAGCTGGAAGAAGATGAGGAATAAAATCATTTCCAGTTTTACAGTACTCTACTATATAAATAATAAGGCGTAAGAGCCTCTAAATCCACTAGCTTCGAGAGGTTTGAGAAATGTAGCTTTCATATCATGGGCCCTGTAACAAGATATTTTATTGGTAAAGAATAAATGGAGAGAAAATACGAAGGGATAGATGATTATCTTTGCCTCGGGCACACCACTTTAGCCAATTAGATACCCATGCGTGCTTCTTTTTGTACTCTTAAAATACATTCACTTCTAAAAGAAGCAACCCCGAAGTTCCGTTTAGCTTCTTTATGAAGTGGAAACTCAAAGTAGAGATGATTCTTCATAGTTTGGTGAACTGTACATCATGTGATAGAGGTTTTCATACACCAAAAGGTAAATTATCTGACTGTAAAATGCCCAGAGTGCGACAAGGTAAAAACAGTGTGTCTGAGAGAAAACTTATCAGAACCGAAGAACTGGGAAACAAATAGGAGCCCTTGGAACATGGGTGTTATTGCGTAGCAAGCACAGGCATTGGGTATGTCTCCTTCTTGGACTGTAGTTGAAGTTCTCCACACTGGGGACTCTGCTTTTGCTTTCTTAGAGTTTCATTCCCACCCATAATTTCCCACTCTCATGACTGAGGTGGACACAGGGGCTACTGGTCTTAAACTTGGCATCCTTCTGTGCTTGCAGGGTGGGAATTATAGTAGTTAAAATAGTAAAAGTGTGAGGAGCTAGAAAGTAATAAGTATAACTGCCTAGCTACACAAAAATGTATGATGCAATTCAGGTGTTTCTACAGTGTGCAAACGTGTATGTAATGAAGACAAATATGACAAATGTCCACACTTGAGTAAATATGAGGCC
The DNA here is from genome assembly GCA_004024745.2 of Catagonus wagneri. NCBI lineage: Eukaryota > Metazoa > Chordata > Mammalia > Artiodactyla > Tayassuidae > Catagonus > Catagonus wagneri. The sequence goes on along the minus strand of PVHT021183530.1, from coordinate 2,916,796 downwards.
AAACAAACTTGAATTAAAAAATGAAGAAAAAAAACTTCTAATGTTAGGTGGTCAGAAACATACAAATAAGAATATTGAATATACTGAAGAAACTCCATACTGTTGGTGGAAGATACTCTCTTACATCTTGCATGTCAGGAAGAGAAGCATTGAAGATATAAAGCTCCCAATGATAGACAACAGGACCAAAATGTCATTTTTTTTTCTCTTTTCACAGTTACATCAGCAGCACATGGAAGTTCCCAGGCTAAGGGATGAATTGGAGCTGTAGTTGCTAGCCTACACCACAGCCACAGCAACGCCAAATCTGAGCCACAGCTTGTGGCAATGCTGGATCCCTAACCCACTGAGTGAGATCAGGGATCAAACCCACCTACTCACGGACACCAATTCAGGTTCTTAACCCTCTGAGCCACGACGGGAACACCTCTATTGTCATTTTTTTTTTTTTAAGCATGCCAAAAGCATTTGACTAAGCTCTTAAATGGTGACCTCAGAACAAAGTGTGCAGTCCTGGAAGAGGTCAGGAAACTGAGATCACCCCCAAGAGAGGTCACTATTTCTCACACCAGAGAAGGTGCAAGCTCGCAGAGCCAGTTGGGTGTATGAACAATTTTCTCTGCTTCTTGCCCTATTGTGCCAAAATATTTGGGCCTTAATTTTTAGATGCTAAAGGTCAAAATAAGTGATTGATATGACTGTCACCTTGTAGTTAAGAAAACCCTAAAATCTGCAAGAAAGTTAAAAATTGTAAGTACTGTAACTTAGACCTAATGAGAGTATTATAACTGCCAACAGTTCTGCTATGCTGCCGACAAAGGAATTAACACAGCAATCCTAGTGAACCAACGATGGTGGATCCAAGCATAGATGGTGTATCTGGTTAGGTCCACCAGTGCCCAGTTAATCAGGAAGTAAGATGTGATAAATAATTCTCAAATTACTTTTTGTTTTTTACAGCTGAAGTGAGGAGGAATTACAGCATAGCAGATGGCATAAATTATTAGAATACTACTAGAATGGTTAGGAGTGTTGATTTTAGTAACCAGATGGCTATGGTACAAATCCTGCCATTACCACATTCTAATTTTGTGATCTTGGGCAAAAAACAACCAGTATAAATCTCAATTTCCCCATGAGAAAATTAGCAAGCTTTCACAGAACCACCTCTTTTTTTTTTTTTTTTTAATGGCCGTAAATGCATCATATGGAATTTCCCTGGGCCAGGGATTGAATCCAAGTCATGGCTAGTACCTATGCTATAGTTGCAGCAATGCTGGATCCTTTAACCCCAGTGCCTAGGATTGAACCTGCACCTCCGCCGCAACCTATGCCTCTGCAGTTGGATTCTTAACCCACTTTACCATAGCAAGAACTCCTTTCACAGCATCATTACTTGATAGAATTGCTTAAGGATGAAATGAGTTAATACAATAAAGCAATCAGTACAATGCCTGGCACTTAGTACTCAAACACAAGAGTGTATAATTGAGTTTTCTGGAAGATCAGTAGTTCAAGGATTCAACATTGTCACTGCTATGACTCTGGTTACTGCTGTGGCGCAGTTTCCATCCCTGGCCTGGGAACTTATGTATGCCATGAGCATGCCCCAAAAAGAAATTTATGTAATTCAAATTTTTTTCATTATAAGGGTTAAGTTTTACTTAAGTTAAAAAAATATCATCCTTTCTACCTAATTTTGCTTTTTCAGACATTAAATATAATTGGCATGTTTATCATTATTTTAAAATAATATGAATCAAAGAAAATAGATGAAATAAAAAGACCTAAGCTATTAAGTTGCTCAATCACAAGGTCAGTTATCCTCTATCACCTCATACATCTCTACTGTTTAATAAAATCTCAACTTGCAAACATTTTTATATTTTGAGTACAAAGAAAAATCAGAGCATACATATGACTTAAATTCCTACTTCAGAATGTTGATATTTCACCTGTTTTTACTCTTGTCTGCTTTTATTTCACTCAAAATAAAATGAGATAATACAGTAGAATATTCTAGAATTCCATGTATCACTAAACCATCAGATTGTTTACATTTAGGGACATATTTATTTATTTTTTATAAAAATGAATTTTATTTCAATTACAAGTGTACAAAAAATCATCACAAGTCAATTTTAGGGACATATTTATATTTGAACTTTGACACAGATGATTTTTTTGGATTTAAAAATTAGATTTTGCATCTTATACTTAATTTACATGAGTGATTGCCAAATAAAACTACTCCCCTCTATAAGTATTCTAAGTTTCTCTTTTCTTTCATTATCTACTCTGACTTTTAAATAACATATAGTTGTTTTTCAAGCATGCACTTTTGGACAAAACACTGCAAAACTTTTGCATGGAATTATTCAACGAGTCTGATAATAATAGCTGACTCAATTTATTTTTTACTGTTCTGTCATCATATTTCCTGCACTAGAATTTTGGCTTTATCACTTACTGCCTAGTGATATTAGAAAGATAATTTTTTTTAATGTTTCAGCTTCTTCATGTGTAAAATGAGGATGATAATAGTGTTTACCTAAAAGCATTTCTATGATGTCTAAATAGACTGATAAAGATACAGTGCTTAAATATGGGATTGCAAAATAGTAAACAATCCATAGATATTAGTCATTATAATTACTACTAAAAGATATGTTTATTGCTAAGTGATACATGCTTTGAGTTTCATTGTACAAATAGGAATATTGAGTATTAAGGATGCTAAGTGATAGTTTTAAGGTCTTATGGTTAACAAATTCTAAGGTCTGTTTTCAAATATAGGTTCACCTGCCCTCAAAGCTGGTGCTCATTCCAAAATAATTGAACTATCTCTTTCTCTTACCATACTACAATCTCTAGAAGCTTCAGGTGGTTGAATAAATTGGGCGAAAAAAAAAAAAAAACTTATTTCAATATCTTTTAAAATTGATGGTTGTTTAAAAGGGGAATAGACACATTTGACTGTAAATAAGAAAATTCTAATTAGAACTTCATCAGTGAAATAACTGAGTACCCCATACTGCAGTGTGTCCTTTGTCAAGTATTTGATTGTCAGCTTAGTGTAAGCAAAATTTGTTGTTAACTGCCCTTTAAAAATCAGGCAGTGTTATGAATCACTATATTGTAACTTATATACTGTTGTACCTCAACTATACTTCAATACATAAATAAATTCAGTAACCTAGCATCATTGAAATTACTCAAGGAAATCAGTCAATGCACAAGACCATTTATACTAACGATTCTCAAATGTGTTCTCTGGTAAACAGTTTCCTTGGAATTGTTTTTAATTGAATACTAGGCAATCTCAGACACATCTTTGGTGCATTATTTTTTCTAGCTTAATGGCTACTTATGTAATACCATATATATCATAGTATTTATCACTGCACTATTAATTAGAGATAAGTGTATCACTTGTATATCTTGTGTGTTAATCTCCAATGTTTATATTAGTTGGAGGCAACAGATGTTAGTAATTCATCAGATGGTCATGGGTTAGAAAGCTACTTACTAGTTGGGTTACTTTTAAGTTTATTAACCTCTGGAAACCTCAGTTTCTTTATCTGTAAAGTGGAGCTAATAAATGTGATATTTAAATCAACAAAATATCTATTAATTAGGAAAGTTCCTGGTATATATTATATATTTTTCAATCAGTACTTTCTTAAGAGGATGAGTTTGGTATGAGCTATTTGGTTTAAATCCTCACATATGAAAGTGTGGTAGGCAGAACAACAGCTCCTCAAAGATGTTCAGGTCCTAAATCCCCAGAACCTGTGAATATGTTCTCTTAGGGGGCAAACACTTTGCAGATGTGATTAAGAATTTTAAAGTGGGAAGATTATCTTGGATTACCCGAGTAGGCTCAGTGTGATCCCACTGGGTTGGTATAAAGGAAAGAGCAGACTGGATGACCCAGCTGAGTACAATGTAATCACAAGCGTCCTTTTAAGGAGAGAATCTCGTGGATTTTCAGGTGTGCCCAATAAAATCACTAGGTCTTTATAAAGGAAAGCGTGAAGGCAACGCCATGCTGGAAGCGAGGGTTGGTGGGAGTTGGTGGGAGCTGGTCGCTGGTCGCTGGTCGCTGGCTTTTGAATCTGGAGGAAGAGGCCATTTCCAGAAACGGGAAAGCAAGTAAACGGATTTTTCCTTAAAGTCTTGAGGAGGGAAGCCATTCCTGCTAACAACGTGGTTTTATGCAAGACTCATTTGGATTTCTGACTTCTGTAAGATAATAAGTTTGTGTTTTTTTAAGCCTCTAATTTTGGGGCAGTATGTTACAAGGGTAAGGGTAAGCTAATACAGAGATGTTAGAACATTTCATTAACTCTCTCCACTCCACTCCCCCAATACCTTTAAAATGGAGATTTTTTTTTTTTTTTTTTTTTTTTTTTTTTTAGGGCTGCACCCGCGGTGCATGGAAGTTCCTAGTACAAGGGTCCAATCGGAACTACAGCCTCCGGCCCAGGCCAGGGCCACGTCTGTGACCTACACAGCTCACGGCAATGCCGGATCATTAACCCACTGAGTAAGGCCAGGTATGGAACCCACAACCTCATGGTTCCTAGTTGGATTCATTAACCACTGTACCACAACGGGGAACTCCTAAAATGGAGAAATGTAATACTCCTTGCCTTCTGAAGTTTCCTCCTAGATTTTTTACATTCCCCTTAAAGAATCTCTCTGAACACTGTGATATTCCTGGATATTGTGTAACTTACCCTTCTTATTCCAGAATTCTGCCCTGGCTGCTCTGTGGTCTCCTCCTGGAGTTTCGTAGCAGTTTTCCCAGGCAGCTTCAAACCACGAGGCCCTAATTCCACAGAGCTATAACCTTTGTTGCAGCAACAAGAAACTATGGTATATAGCTTAGGTTATTAAAAGCTTAGAGATGGTGTCATGGCTGTGGCCTCTTCTGTAATCTGTGCCTGTTGATGTTGTCAAACCCAAGGTGTCAAACTGAAGGTACTGTGAGTCCAGACAAACTGACATTCCAGAGTCTGGAGCAGAAAAAGCTTTTATTGCAAGGACCAAGCAAGGAAAATGGGCAGCTTGTGCTCTCAAGGCCTGAACTCCCCAATGGGTGTGAGGGATGAGTTTTTAAAGAAAATGTTGGGGTGAGGGGTACAGGGAGTGGGGGGTGCAACTTTCAGATTGAGTGGTGGTGACGTAACAGTGCTCTAGGAATGATGAGCTCACTTTGAAATTACCATCCCCCACCTGGATCCAGGCCTTAGTCCCTAGAAAAGCTCAAAGGAATATTACGTATACCTTGAGGTGGAACCAGGCCTCTGCATTATTGCCGCACTATGGTTTGACTACTTTTCCTTTATTTCCACATTTCTCTCACTTCTCTGATTAGTAATTGTTTAGATATACCCTTTGAAACGCAGACAGTCTAGGAGGCTGAAGCCTTTTTCCTACAAATGGAGCACAGAAGACTTTTGTACCCGAGAGGGCCTCTCAGGGCTCTGCTCAGTTTCAGTTCATCCTTGACTTTGATATTCCTCAGTTTGAGGGGATAAAGTGTTGGACGAGATAGGGAATCATTTTAGATAGAGGTTAATCCTTCCCTCCGCAGAGGAACTCCGTTTTCTGGGGAATTAGTTTCATTACTACAATCCTGAAACCCTTGCAGATCAGTAGCTTTATTCCTATATCTGTCTCTTACATTGAAGTCTTCACATATTTCTACATAACGGTGATAAACTCGAGTTCTTGGACTCTTAATTTCTGAGGCCAAATAAATTCAGGCAAGCTTTTTTTTTTCCTTAGGCCACACCCACATATGGAGGTTCCCAGGCTAGGCATCAGTTTGGAGCTACAGCTGCTGGCCTATGCCACAGCCACAGCTCACAGCAACACCAGATCCTTAACCCACTGAGAAAGGCCAGGGATTGAATCTGTTTTCTCATGGATGCTAGTCTGATTCGATTCCATGATGGGATCTCCCAGGCAAGTTTTTAATGGGACTCGTGCTTCAGGGTGAGGGATGGAAAACAAGAGGTGCTCTTTCTCATTCCCCTAGGTGTAGGGGAGGCAAGCTGGTTCCTTAAATAGGGTGGGGGTTGGGCTGGTAGGTTGAGCCAAAGGGGTGGCTTGTGTGATCTGTTGTGCTGTGAACAGAGGTCACGCATAGTACCCTGCTTTTTCTCCAGGCACATCAGAAGTGACCATTGGACTTTGGCCTTTTTGTATCTTTTTGTTCATGATTGGCCCCAACTGGGCATGCATGCAATTACTTTTAGTCCCTTAATTTCTTTGTATTCTGTTGCTCTAGGGGACATTTGTCTAGGAGCAAACACTGCAGTTAAGAGTCCTTGGTTCCCTGCCTAGCTAATGACCAGAGGAAAGAAAAAATAAGCATCTAAAACAGATTTGCAGTGATATTGCCATAAAATGGACTCTTCATTATATATATATATATATATATATACATATTTTATTGGGATTTGTTTTTGTCTAGACTTGTTTGATAAAGTACAGGATGCCAAGTTAAATTGAGTTTAAGACAAGAGGTCAAGTCGTGGCTCAATGGAAACAAATCTGACTAGTATCCATGAAGATGCAGTTTCAATCCCTGGCGCCTCTCAGTGGGTTAAGGATCTGGCATTGCTGTGAGCTATGGTGTAGGATGCAGACATGGCTTGAATCCTGAGTTGCTGTGGCACAGACCAGTGGCTACAGCTCCGATTCAACCTCTAGCCTGGGAAACTCCATAATGAAGAGGTGGACCTAAAAAGACTAAAAGAAATGGAGTTTCAGACAAATAACAAGTAATACTTTAGTGTATGTCCCATACAATATTTGGGACATACTAAAATTGTGTTTTGAAATTTAGGTGAAATTTGGCATATTAAATTATGTTAAATCCTGCAACCATATTTTGTCATTACTGTCTGATTCCAGGGTTTGTTCTGGGTTTTAGCTTTGTATTTTGAAAATCCACACTAAACCACTCTTAACCACTCTTATCAATTAAGAGCAGTCTCTTTTCCAAATATGATTTATGTACAAAATAAAACTCTTAAAAATCACTGTCCCTATGACTCCCCATATTCCTACTCTTGTGATAGTATTAATAGTAATAGTAGCAGTAATAGCCTTAGTTACAAAATATTGGCATTTCTAATTTTAAAACACTAGTAAATAGAAAATGTTAGTAATTCAAATGTCCACTACTTGTTTTTGAAGACTTGACATAGTGTTCAGTTATCTCAAACTATTTCAGGTGGAGGCCATGATTTGCTTAGTATATATTTTGAAATGATCACAATATTGTCTAACATCCATTTCCACCCATAGTTAAGATTATTGTCAACTTTCAAATAAAATTGCAGCATTAACTGTAGTCACTATGCTATACACTACATCCCTTGGACTTACAACTGAAGTTTTGTAGCTTGTGATCACCTTTATCCGTTTGGCCCATTTCCCATCTCCCCTGCCTCTGGTAACTTATTCTCTGTATAAGTTCAAGATTCCACATAAAGACAAGATCATAAAGTATTTCACTGACTTACCACTTAGCAAAATAATCTCTGGGTCCATCCATACTCTTGCAAAGGGCAAAATTTCCTTTTTTTTGGGGGGGGCAAAATAACATTCAATTTATACACATATGCCACATTTTATTTATCCATTCTTCTACCGATGAACACTAGGTTCCTTCCATGTCTTGGCTATTACAAATAATACTGCAGTGAAGATGAGGGTACGTATTATCTTTTCCAGTTAGCATATTTGTGTTCTTTGGATAAATACTCGGGAATTGCTGGATCATATGGTAGTCTTATTTGTAATTTGAAGAACCTCCATAGTGCCTCCCATAGTGGCTGCACCAAGTTATAGTCACACCAACAGTGCACACATGTTCCCTTTGCCTCCTCAGTAGCACTTGTTCTACTTTTTGATAACATGCATAACAGGTGTGAGGTGATAGTTCATTATGGTTTTATTTGTATTTCCCTGATGGTATTATATATAGGTCAATTTATAAAATTCTTCTTAATGCTGTATTTGATCATGCCTAGTCCTCTAGACATAATGATCACGCTTTACCAAGTACCTAGGATTTTAGGTAACTATAAACTTTTTAAATATAATCAACTACCTCACAAAGCAGCCTAGATTTAGTTTCATATTTGTTGTTAGCTTTAACTAGGAAAGCTGTGTGCCAAAGTCTATGGTACATGTACATTGATCTCTAAGTAGCTAATGCAATCAGTCGAAGCCACTGGCATTGTCCGTTTTTAATGCAGTTATTCTGTAATTCAAATAAAGCCTGAGAATGATAATGGCACAGCTTTATGCTATAAAATCTCCACCAACTTAAATTCTTCGCCCTCTTAGCTATTTGTATAAGGTCTTGAATAAGCATTTACTCATTTGCTTGACATACCTAAGAAGTTGGTATCTGACTTTTCCTGATGTTCCTTACTTCATTCTCAAACTGTAAAAAATAAAAAGCCTTCTGGTAGCCTGGGAAAGATTTCCTTGTTTACTACTGTGGAATGATTGTTTATGTAGCCAGTACTCTTAAATACCTCAGAAACATGTCAATTCTGGTGTTAACACATTTCAGAATTGCATCAGGTTGTGATCTGTCTATATGTATTTTGAACTATAGTTATACCAATAGAAGGCTTATGAGCCACTTATAACTATAATACAACATATACTTCTTTGATAGCAAATTTGAATTTAGTTTGTCCAACTTGAGTTCTCTGTAAGATGTCTGATTCCACATCAGTACAGGTTTCTAGAGAGAACCTGTATCTAGCATCTTGTTGCTCTTAATGGCTAATTATAATACCAGGCCATATTTTTAGTGAAAAGTTGAATTATGTATTGTTCAGCAGCTAATTCTTCTGAGGGCTTCAGTAATCCATTAATCTTCTTGAATAAGATAGTTGAATAGGGCTGTGTGATCAATTAGATGATATTCTGTTCATCAAAAATTCAGATGCAATGCATTTATCTTTGAGGGCAGCGTTGGCAAACACTAACCTATATTCTGCATATTAATCAGGATAGTAGGATGCCTTTGCTGCTATCTCTTATGAACCTAGCAGTAAATCTTAAGTATACTTCTAATCCTATTTCCAGAGCTCTATAAGTGTGTGCACATAGCTTTTTATAGACATTCTTTGTGTTATCCAAACTGAATCTCTATTTACATTGTAAAAATATCTCCGACTTTGGAATGTAGGGGAAAAATGTGTTTAAATGGAAACACTTGGCAAATAACCCTAAATACCACGTTAAAAAAAGAAAAAAACTGAATATTGAATAGTTTTTCCTTCTTAAAACTCTTTGTATACTAACTGAAATGTTCTCTTCAATGAGAAGGAGTGGCCTAATAGGTCAAACACCAGTGTCTATTTCAAATGTTCTACCTTTGTCCCAGATGCAGACTTAACTGTAATCCTGAAGCACTGCATGTTTTATTTAAAATTTGCTGAAAAGTTGAGCCCATGCTTTATACAGTAAAGAGACAGTGAGTAGAGAGAAATCTAGGGAAGTCATGCTAGTTCAGTGATGAAGACAACAAGCTTTGGAATTGGTTTTTAATATCAGATGCTTGTGTCTTTTTTATTTCTCTTTATTCAGCTTTTTAAAATCATGGATTCTTTTTTAAACTTTAAATTTTATTTTATGTTGGAGTATATCTGTTTTATAATGTTGCATTAGTTTTGGTTGTATATATGCATCCATTCTTTCTCAGATTCTTTCCCCATATAGGTGGTTATATGTAAAATAATGAGTAGAGTTCCCTATGCTATACAGTAGGTCCTTATCAGTCATCTATCTTATTTATAGTAGTATAAAGTAGTGGGTTTTTTTTTTTTTTTTGGCCACCCAGTGGCATACAGAGTTCTGAGACCAGGGATCAGATCTGTGCTGCTGCTGTGGACAACACTATATCCCCAACCCACCTGGCCAGGGATCCAACCCAAGTCCCAGGGCTCCCGAGACACCACCACTGACCCCTTGCACCACAATGGGAACCCCAGTAGTGTGTGTATGTTAATCCCAGACTCCTAATTTATCACTACCCTACCCTCCAGGATATTTGTGTTCTTGAGTAAGCTTCCAATTCTTTCTGTTCTGAAACTTCCCCTTTCATATAATGGAGATGATAATTGTGCTATCCTAGATGGCACACTACCATTTAGATTGAAGTACACTACCATTCTGCAAATGGAATGAACAAATTCGTCTGGATTTTTCAGAAAAGATTCTTTAAAGGGAAGTAATGGAAACACCCAGTTAAATTCTGACACAAACAGGTGATAGAGGGCTTTAAGGCTGGGTTACTTAGGGCCTCAATGTGAAAGAGATGGTAGTTCCTTCCTTCATTGTTTTGATATCCTCGATTTTTCTTTTATGTACATAGAATACTAGAAAAAGGAAACAAGCGAAATAGCCAGTCAGGAGACTAGAGAAAGCTGAATGTTAACTCTTCCTAGAAAGAGTAAAGAGTAAGAAGAAAAATGTCCTAGGATACTGTTTTCCTGAGCAGCTGACTGTGCTAACAACCTATGAGATGATAGGTTTTTCAACTTCTAACTTTTTTGATCAAAATATATAATTAATACTTTCAAATTTGAGTATAATGGCATAAAATTCTAGACAGTGAAATATGATTTGTGTTTGGCAATGTTTTCCTCCAAACGTGATTTTGGAGTGTTTTTTCAAATTAGAGATGAAAATATAGCTAGCTGTACTGAAAAGTGTAAGTACATAGACTTGCAGACACTATTTACAATATTTTTCTTGAGCCTTTTAAAAAATTATTATTTTTTCTTTAGGGCTGCACCCTCGGCATATGGAAGTTCCCAGGCGAGGGGTCAAATCAGAGCTGCAGCTGGCGTAGGCCACAGCCACAACAACATGGAATCTGAGACACATCTGTGACCTACTTCCATCCTTCACCCACTAGGCATCACGGGGATGGAACCTGGAACCTGTATCCTCACGGATATGGTTTTGGGTTTTTGTCTGTTTTTTTGCCTTTTTGTCATTTTAGGGCCGCACCTGCGGCATGTGGAGATTCCCAGGCTAGGGGTCTAATCGGAGCTGTAGCCACTGGCCTTCGCCGCAGCCACAGCAACACAGGATCCAAGCCACGTCTGCGACCTACACGACAGCTCACAGCAACGCTGGATCATTAACCCACTGAGCAAGGCCAGGGATCGAACCCGCAACCTCATGGTTCCTAGTCGGATTTCTTAACCACTCACTGCGCCATGTTGGGAACTCCTAAAACATTATTGAAGTAAACAGTCTCAATAACAATAATACAAATTTAACGAATGTTTGCCATTTTTCATTTTTAGCAGTTTATTTGATTATTAAAATAAGTTGCAAAGCTATCAAGGTATTAACTATCAAGAATTTATATGTAAAATATACTTTAATCATTCTTACTGGGAAAATACGTTTCGTATCAAGTATTCATAATACATTTCCTATGTATTCACACATACTTGAATCTATAAACCCCTGCATATTTTGTATGGAGTAGACTTGAATTTTTCCATTAAAAAGTGGCAAAGTAACTGTGTTATGACCAAGTCCTTAACTGGGAAATTTTGATGACTGTTATCATTGGAATATATTTGTCATAATTTTTTTCTAAATACATATAAAATACTTTTTGTACTTGGGTAACCATACTATTTGGGGTGACCTGAATAACATCCTTTGTGATACCCCTTATAAAAATGAGCAATAGAAAAACTGATAGAACTGTTACAGCCTTACATATTTTCTGAAATATTTAAAGAGTAGCAACATTTAAAGAACTATCATGTGTCTGTGCTGACTGACCCAAATTCTAATTACCTATTTATATAAGAGTTTGTGGAAAGCCATCCTCAATTCAATGCCTCATGCATTTATTGAATTTATATTGTGAGGCAAACAATTGCTAGGTGAGGATTCAAGGATAGATAAGATAACCAAACAGGGTCTATAATTCTCATTTTTCAAGATTCAGCTTCACTTGATAAAGCTATACATGTGAATAAAAATGAATAAACTATTTTGATCTGTTTTTTTCAGGCTATTTGGACAAGAAAAAAAAGAATGAAACCATCTTTGCTTCACCGGAGAGCAAGCACCGAGAGGTGGGGAGGGCACCACAAAAGGTAAGCCAGTCATTGTTCTTTGCTTCCTTGCTGGATGGAGGTAAGCAAATTATTTATTTGTTAATGCAATTAGCAGTGGAATGTCTAACAAAGAACAAAACATCTGAGGTCGTTGCGTTTACCATTAACCTCTCGTGGTAACAAGACTGAATTGCTTAAATATGAGGCAGATTTGACAGCAGAGAGCATTTCTTCTTAAGCCACTGAATCTGTTCAATTTATTGGGTAGTAAATTTCCTTAAAATGCTCTTATTGTTATCCAAATACAGTATGAAAATTACTCAGAATAAAAATTGTTCTAGATATCTCTATTTTGCATAACATGAATACTGCAGAATCCAGCCCAGCTGACACCTGTTCTCTTTTGGCACTCTTACAAAATAGGGAAGTGGGTTTTTGTGTGTGTGTGTGTGTTTGTGGAGTGTTTTGGTTTTTCATTTTTGGCTTTTTGGGGACGTGACTTCTGATGCTTGACTACCTAGAGTTTGTCTTCACCCTATGAAACTGAGTCTGAGTCCACCTGCAAATGGCCCTCCCTTATTATCACATCAGCCACAAATATAGTAGTTCCCAAGGCCACCCTTACTTTGGACCAACAGACTATAAATTCAGGGTTCTTGCTAGATCTTCAGGTTTGATAATTGACTAGAATAATTCAGAAATCTCAGGAAAGTTATGCTTACTATTTTATTATAGCAAAAAGGATAAATCAGAACCAACCCAAAGAGGGGGATGCATGGTATAAGGATCCAGGAAGGTCTTGAACATAATGCTTCCATTGACCACTCCCATGGGGTTGGGACATGTCATCTTCTCAGCACTGTGATCACATTGATGTCTAACAATATGCACAAAATACCATCAACCAGAAAAGCTCACTCACTCAAACTTTACTGTCAAGAGCTTTCATTGAGGTTTTGTTACGTATTCACAACTGCGGTCAACTTCCTAACCAATAATTCAGCCTCTCCCTACCTCCTTCAGAGGGGAGGACTGATGTCATGTCATGTGACTCAAAGTCCCAGGCCTTATAATCACATGGTTTGTCTTTTTGGCTTGACTAGCTCCTACACTGAGTCATTTGTATCTTAGCTCCTTAGGAGCAAAAGGCGCCTCTGCCATGGAATGCTTTTTATGCCTATTTAAATGAGTTGCTTTGATTTTCATTACCTATTTCCTTGCCAAAAATCACAGCCTTACAACTGGTCCTTCATCTCTAATCTTTTTGACTTTAAACAGCCAAGTACTCTACTGCCAGAAGGAAATGTTAGTCCAAAGTTTTAGTGTGATATTTTATGTGTCAATAGGAAGATGATACTTTTACTGATTTTGAAAATTCTATTGGTCTATTAACAGAGCCCTCCAAATATGCTTAGCATTCCACAGCTACAGCCTCTAGATGTTTCAACAAATAGATGCTTGTTCTGTTTAAAGTTAATTTAATATTTCATGTCTGAATTTCACACATTTAGTTATCTAAGTCACTTTGACTTCTAATTTTCTATGAATATAGCACATATGTATTTTGTATCTGGAATACAGTAAGCAAAGTACAGAAATCTTCAGTGACTAATTCCCAAGTATCAAAGATCAAATATTTTTTAAACTCACTAGATGGGACATTTTTTACCTATACTATGGTAATTCTTGGCAAATGCCCCAGTCAACCCACAACCATAGCTATAAATAGCATACACTGGTATTTTAATATATTTGGCTCCAAAAACAGAAAGGTTCACCTAATTCACTTTTCCTCAAACAAACAAAATTTCCCTTAGAACCCAGACTTTATCACTTACTAGCTGCAAGCCAAGGATCTGAGTGGATCTGTTCCTCACCACTTACGCATCTCTGTAACCTATGTATTAAATGATTAATAACAAATCCACATATAATTAATAGAAAATATAGGGAAAAATCCATGTAGAAAAGTAACATGTCACCATATAAAGTTTAATAAAATGATGCATCATAGACAAATGAGAGGTTGCGACTTATTCCTGAAACTAATTAGAAGATTTGCTGTTTTTTGTGTTTCCTACTCCCTGTTTCTTTGTCCTTTTGCCTATAATCATCTACACTGGTCAATGTCTTCTAATCAGTGAGTTTTTGGATGTTCTGCTTAATAAGGTCTCATAAGTTTGTTACTGTTTATTTTGGAGTGTAATGGTACAGGGCATACCAGTAAATCATCTAGAGTCCACTCATTCTTTCATGAGTGTACTATATTTGAAGTTTTTAATTGTTATGGGGAAAACACCTTGCTGATACTGAATTTTTTTGTTGATTTGACCCATTGTAAAGAACTAAAAGTTGTCATGTGGCCTCTGATAAAGGAGTACCTCTTGCCACATTAAAATGATGGGGTCTGTGAAATTACATCATTGCCCAGAACTGGATAAAAATTAAAAAAAAAGCAACCAAACAAGGACATTTCAAGAGGCTAGTGCTCCCTAAACCAGTGTATTTGAGCAGAGATTCTGAGCTATACTTGGCATCCATGGCTCTTCCTATGGATAGCTCTTGATAAATGTAAACCAGAAATCTGCCTTCATAAATTACTATATCATTTCCTTTATTGTATAGCAAAGAATTATTGACACTATATTAGCATTACTATATGATTCACATAACCAAAAGTACTCTAGAAAAAATAAAACTGGCTGTGGCCTCTTGAGCTAGAAGTTTCAATCTATCCAACCTAATTAGTTAAAACAGATGAATAATTTCATCTCAGTGGGGTTCCTTTTCAATCCCACATTCTTAGATTGTTGGCAACTTGAATTAGCAAATCCCTGCAACTCTTAATGAAAGACTTCTACAAGGCTCCCCGGGATATTTTGTTATCTAAATCTTATCTGAATCAATAGGACTAGAGACTATGGCTGTCGGGATGGTAGCTAGTTTTCCATTACAAGTAATCAATTTGAATGGTCAATTACCTCATATTCAATCAAGGCAAGACCAGAATTGTCCCCTTCAAGGAGGAGGGGACTTGCCTGGTTGCCAAGAAAACATCACTAGGGCTTTAGAAATAACAATACACTAAATCCCCGAAAGATTTCTCTTGAAATTCTCAATCTCTTACCTGATAAAGTATCCAAATTTTCATATAGGACATCTGATGAAGCAGGAAATTACACTTCTGCTTCCTTAGGGAACAAAATAGTACAGGTGGTTGCATAAAATATTATGGCTTTGCAAATGTTAGGATTCTAGTAGAACAGTTTCAGGAATTCCCTATGGTTTAGACTGTTTATTACATTAAGAGTTTGGAGACTTAAGTCTGTCATCCTTTCTTTTGGTTCTTCAACCACTTCATACTGCATCTGAACAATTCTTTATGGATCTCAACACTTGCCTTCAATGGGGAATTTATTCCAGGTGGCTTCCAAAAATAATATAGTCAGCCATCAGGCAATTGCATGTGTGCAGTATTTCAACAGTTATTAACTGGTTTGTACTTGTCTAGCCCCAATTAGATCATGGATCCACTTCCAAATTTTATACCTGTTTACTTGAACCTTGCTTATAATAGTCTTCTGATGAGTTAAGTAGTCTTAAATAGAGAATGAATCTAATCTCTAGAGAATGAATATATTAGGTGGTAAAAGTGTCTCACAGGATTTACTGAAAGACTAGGGAATTAGGCTAAGGGAACTGGCAGAACAAGGGCATGTCAAGTACCAAGAAATATATCCACAATGCTACATAAAGAATGGATTATTCTGTGGCCTCTGCTGCTGACCACTTGATGTCCCCAAAACGGTGATATCACTTGATAGAGTATCACTTTGTTGAACTGAATGAATTCCCAATTAGCTTCTTGTTTTGAAATATTTCTATATCTCCCCTTATTCTACTACTTAGGACATTTATGACCTTAATTCAAGAGCAAGAGAAGGGAAAAATAATACCTTTTACATGGGAGGAGGGGAGGGGGAAAAACTCACTTCAAGTATATAACCCAATGCTTAATTTCATCAAATATTACAGAACTAGGGAAAAAAAATTAACATGAAGTAGAAAACAATCATTTGAATGCAAGTTCATTGTTTAAATCTCCATAGATAACTTTTCATACTTTACCTTGGGAAATACTTAAAGGGCCACCTGACTTGGCGTTTAAATTCTTAAGCCTCTTCTCTAACTGCCTAGAGGAAAGCTCTAATACTACTATATTTAATATGGCATGCTTTTCTATAATTCACTAGAATCACCTGAAACTCCTGAGAAATCATATTCTTTATGGGTTCCATAAATGGTGTCATTTTTAAGAGCACAATTTCAAAAGGCACATATGAGAATATAGTGATACGACAAAATCTGTCTGGGATATTCAAACAGACACCTAAATCTCTAAGGGGCTGGGTAGAGGTCAACATCTATACAATATTTATAATGAAAAGCCTGAGAAACATCTTTCTACTATTATATTTCATGTACATCACTACATTATCCACCACGAAACTGACGTTTTTACTGGCTGAGGTATTACTGCTTTAAAACCAAACTCGAAATCAAGCTTTTTTTAGTTTTGAACCGAATATCCTACAAAGACAAACAAGTACATTTCAAGTTGCATACTGTTATGTTTTGTTGGAAATGATTCAACAGTTCAGGTGACCTAGGCTAATCCTTTGAAAAAAATCAATGATGATTAGCCAGCTATTGCTAAATTAAACACAACACTTAAACTATCTTGTAATAAAGGAAAAATTTTTGATAGCATTAAAGTATAAAGTGTAAATGCTGGATGTGTATATATATGTATGTGTGTGGTAAGTCATGGTAAGTGGTGGAGTAAAAGTTGCTTAGAAGCTAGACACAGAAAAATTTCAAGTTCTCCTCTCACCCTTGTGATGCAAAACTAATAATCTTAACACGTGAGTACATTAGTTTAAGTATAAAATGCAGATTATCCTTACTCATGAGAACAAATTGAAGACTCAAGTCCTATGCAAACACAGTTTATTAAGAAGGAAGCTGTACTAAAACTAGAATAGAAATTCTGACTTTCAATTCCATGTTAAGTATAATAAACAATTTGCATCTGCTAGTCTTCTCCATGGCACACAGGAGGTACCAGCTAATTGTCCCCTGTCTCTGCAAGCAGGTCTCCATCTAAAAGAAATTTGATTTCATTAACTTAAGAGAATTATACATTGCTCACATATTTACTATAAATATAAAAAAAATTCAAATGTCAGACATTCCTACTGTGGCTCAGCAGAAATGAATCTGACTAGCATCCATGAGGATGCAGGTTAGATCCCTAGCCTTGCTCAGTGTGTCAAGGATTCAGCATTGCTATGAGCTGTCGTGTAGGTTGCAGACGTGGCTCAAATCCCATGTTAGCGTGGTTAAGGCTTATGGTTCCAGCTCTTATTCAGCCCCTAGCCTGGGAACCTCCATATGCCACAGGTGCAGCCCTCATAAAAAAAAAAAAAAATCAAATGTCCAATTACTCTAAATCACGACTTCTAAAATTTGAGATAATTAGTGAAATTAAAGTCAAGAAATAGGGAAAATGGCAGTTGTAGGCAGCTTCAACAGCCTGCCCTTTCACATAAACATAAAAAATTAAGCAAAATTTTCAGAATCATCTTTGTCAGACCTTAGAAAGCAATCAAAGACTGCAACAACCAAGCAAGTAGTTGTCTGAGGCTTGCTGGAAGGGTTATTATAGGAAGTGAGAGTTTAATGAGTACCCCATACTCATTTACATTTAGTGTTAAGTACTCTGAAACCGGAGTGGTAATAGTTGTCCAACTTGAGTATACTACATCCCAACTGTATTATAGATCTTAAGATTGTTATAATAATTTTTGGCTCTATTTTTCTATAATAAAAAACTGATAAATGTTGAGCTATTCTATTTCATATTTTATTAATGTCTCCAAAACAAAGTCCAAATGGTTTTTCTTGTAAAATTATCATTTAAAGTAAAAGCATCAAAAATTTTTAAAATACCATCAAAAGAAATACAACAATATGAAGAATGTAGAGATTATCCTAAGAATGCAAGCTCAGCTCAATATTGAAAAATTGTGGGGATCACCATGCTAACAGAATACAGGAGAAATATAACTTAAATAATTTCAGAGACAGGTACATGGAAATATATAACATCCATTAGGAAAACTAGTGTCATGGAGTTCCCACCGTGGGTCAGCGGAAACAATCTGACTAGCATCCACGAGGATGCAGGTTCAACCCCTGGCCTTGCTCAGTAGGTTAAGGATTTGGCATTACCGTGAGCTGTGGTGTAGGTCACAGATGCACCTTGGATCTGGTGTGACTGTGGTGTAGGCTGGTGGCTACAGCTCCGATTAGACCCCTAGTCTGAGAACCTCCATATGCTGTGGGTGTGGCCTTAAAAAGACAGACAAAAACAAAAAACTAGTGTCCTAAAAAGCCATTCTAAGACTGACATAACATTGATGCTTCATCTCAGGACATAGCTGTGAGTATACACTTAAGTCAAAAAGGCAGAAATGCTGGGAGGTAGCCACTGACCAATAACATGAACAGGGGCCAGAAGAAGCTACTAAGACAAATCCTAAGAACAAATCTCTATTTCCTCACACACCAGAAGCAGGCTACCTTAAATAAAACAGACATTTGAACAACATACCACGAACAACATACCAATAAGCTTTTGAGAGAAAACACTGTGAAAAATAAAACCTTAGATGAAAGATGACTGAAAAGTGTTTTTTTTTTTATTTTTTTTTATTTTTGCATTATAGCTGGTTTACAGATTTCTGTCAGATTTTCCAACTGCACCATGTGGTGACCCGATTACATGTACATATATGGATTTGTCACATGTAATTAGATATAGTTCCCCGTGCATTACAGTTGGAGCTCCTTGCTATTCCATCATTAAAGCAGTAGTTATCCCCACTCCCT
>PVHT021183530.1:2880054-2896705 GCA_004024745.2 Catagonus wagneri | reverse complement strand
CCTTTTTTTTTTTCTTCACTTGTTCTACCCAGTTATTTCAGGGGTTTCTTGCAGTTTTTGGAGGTTTAAATTGATCAGCATTCAGATGATGATTTGTCCAACTTGTTTTATATTTAGATGCGTTTTTTGATGTATTTGTGGGAGAGGGTGAGCGCGACCTCTTACTCCTCCGCCATCTTGCCGTCTTAATCTGAAAAGTGTTTTAATTAACCTTTGTGCAATGTGAGCTTTGTCTAAATACGAAATTTTTTTACCTAATTTTATATTTTGAAATTTTTTATTGCACTAGTTTGAAACCATTAATTGTAATATCAAGTACTAAATAAAACTATAAAATGTTAAATGTCACTTGTTATATTTATGAATTCAATGAGCCAATTCTAAGCCCACAAATTAAAGAGAAATTAACATTAATTTTTTCTAAGATAGTTGATACAGACAATTTTAAAATTAAAACTTTTATAAAGCACATATCAGTTAATAGCAGATAGTAAATTGGATGCAAACAGGAATTCTGAAGGCTGAAGTGACAAAATTGATCATACAATAACCGCAAGTTACTATATAAAACAGATGAACAAACTTAGAAGGCAAAAGTGTATCTCTCTCTTTCTCTATGCATATATACAAAAAAGGCCAAAGTTTATACTTGACTTTTAAAGTAAGCTGAGATATATTACTGCTTTCTCTATTTTTTGGAAAGCATATGCTTTGTGTACATATTCAGTTATTTGTACTATATAATATGCATATATAATGCATTATATGTATACATTCTGACCTCCAGTTATGACATTCTTACTGTAGATCAAATAAACAATATTTTCTGTCAATTTATGTAACTTTAATAGCTTTTAAATCATGAAAAAGGAAACACAGTTCATTATATAAAGACTCTATGGGACCAACGGGTTTGTCAAGAGAAGAAAGAATCCACTGTCTCCTAGGCTATCTCATCATAAATCTGTATTACTTCTGGTAAATATCAATGGATCATACTAAAATATTTTTATGGACATATGCTGCAAATACATAATAGGCAATTTAATTGTTGCCTTTCTAATCTTCAGATTTCTTTATCTCATAAATACTTTGCCAGTGTTAGCACAGGCTTGTGTACCCAACATATACTGAGGCCAAACTGACAAAGGTTTATTGTAGGACATACAAGGAGACAGGGTAGCTCATGCCCATCAAAAAAACCTCTAATTCCTTGAACAAAACTGTAAAGCATTTTTAAAAGCCAGGTGACAGAGGTAAGTCGTAGGGTAAGTGACCAGTTTGTGCAGGGTTCTGACTGGCTGATGTTGAGGTCACAGGGCAGTGTCACGGGGGTTAACATGATCAGTCCTTAGTCTCCAGTAGGCCTGGAGACTATATGCTCATGGTCTTCAAGAAGTTAACATCTTCCATTTGGTGGAGGTTTGGGGGTATGGAGGTTCACATTTTTAAAACAGCTCAAGAAATATGCATCAGATACTGTTTATCTAGGTACTTCAGAGAGGAGCTAAAGAGAAGATCTGGGGGATGGGCCTGTCCAGGAAGGCTCTGTTGCATCTGCTGGACTTAAGTGCAAAATACAACTGTTCTCACAAACATTGACTACTTATCCTCTGATATTAACCTAATAACTCATTGCACATTCACTATTTGAGCTTCAGATTATTAGACAAATTGTCTTCCTGCATTGTCGCTCTAAAGGAATTTGTCTATTTTTAGATTTTATGTTTTCCATATGGTGAAATTATATTCGTTTCTGCCTACAAAAGAAATGATAAGAAAAATCCCCAAATGCAGCACCAAGATAAAACTCTGTTTCAAAGGATACTGCATACCTAAAGGCATTGACTTCTTTCCTTAATCTTAAAAACCGGTGAATCTTTAATGTGCTTAGGTTGAGGGTCAGCAGCATATGAATTCTTTGCAACCATTGTTGACTGATCATTAAAAGAGGGATGAGAGAAAGAAATCTTCAGTTTTAATAATCAAAACCTAGTTTGTGTTTCCCACTGATAAAAATGTGATATCCTATTTCAGAGTAATGTGAACATAGAACTAAATGTTATCATCCAATGGCACATGGCATTGACAAGGCAGAAGAAAGTCTCCAGTGTGATGAAGTGGTGTTAGGTTTAAAAAAGTATCACTCTTCTTAGAGCCACAGTGATTCCTTAATATTAACTGAAAGGTCTTTCTGCTCACATTCTAAATTACAGAAAAGAAGTATATTTTGTAAAAGATGACTGTTCCAAAATAAACACGCGCAGCTTTTATTAAGTGCTTTTCACCCCGTTGAATTTCTTTATGCCTCTATTCTCACATGATTACAGATGAGAAATCTAGTACAAATAGCACCTATTTAACACCGTTGTTCTGACAGATACTGATAGGATTCCCATACTTAAACTTTTCATATCAAATACCTTTTTGACCCCATTTGACGGGTAAGGAGAAAGGTCACGAAAGCTTTAGCGTTATACCTAGAGTCTAATAGCTGGTGGCTACCTATTGCCTCCTTTGTTAAAGCTTGTTAGCCAAAACATTGCATAATCATAAGCCATTCAAAGTGTTGCATAAGTATTTTCAAAAGCTCATCAGAAAGCCTATATTGCCTCCATATGCCTTTCTGAGTGTGTTATGTATGCCTCAGTATCAATACGCTATGAGAGCACCATATGGTTCTTTGATGGAATGTAATGGAAAATGACAGGCTGTTTGAAGATGCTCTGTCACCAATTTCATGAATAATGTATTAGTGTAACAGGTATAATCAGTGTCATTTAAGCCTGCAGCCTCCAGAGAGACAACAGCAGCATGCCTAAAAAACGATTATCTGTTTGGATGTTTTAAATGGGAATTTTATTTCAAATATTACTCCTTTCTTTTGAAGCAAGGTTATATATTTCCATGCAGAAATGAAACTAAGAATAATTACAGTATTTTAATAATTGAAGTCAAACTTGATTTAAATCCAAGAAATCGTTTTTAAAAATACTTAAAGGGATGCATCTTAAATACTGAAAAATTGTGAAATTTTATAACTCAGATATATTTTCAAGGGAAAGAAATGCTTCACAAAATTATTGCTATTAGAATCCTGAAGATATGATACTTTGTAACACATATAAATCTGTTAGAATAAACCTTCCATATAAAATACAGTAAAAGTAACTTTATAATAGCTGTTTTCCCATTGATTTGTTCCAGAAAACAACCCTAAGAATCTGATAAAATTAGTATGCTTAGATAGCTTAACAGAATAGGTAATGCTTTTTAATATAAATTTGGTTAACATGAGTCATTCTTCTAAAAATGAGACAAATAACATGAGCCCTACAGCAAGCTATACACTAGCTGAAGCAACCCTGCTAGTTACTGCAGGCTTTTATTTTTACTGATTTTTTTTCCCAGAAGAATGAAGGGATTGACTGTTTTTAATGAATATGCATATAAGGTATACAGTTAATCCCTTGGGATAAGAATCACTGCATTCTCATTTCTAAATTTCCCCACAAGGCATACAGATTTGTACATAATGTACTATACAAATATTATTCCATTATCACATTGAATATAAGGTAAACACATTTTTTAATAAGAGGGAAATTGTACTTTCTCTGCATACTGAGAGCTAAGTCATTAGAATCGGTAATTTTAGTATTAACAAGTGGCTTAAAAAGGACTATCACTGTACTCATTGTTACAAAGGGCATATTTTAACAATTAATAATGACATTTAAAAAACTGCATTATAGTAATAATTTAGGTCAGTTCCACAAAAGGATATCATTTGCAAATTGACCTAATTTTTATAAATTGGTAATAGATCACAGGAATTTCTGCTTATGAGGCTTTATATCTATCTTCTGGTCCATCCTTCCCACCTAAATACCACCCCCTTTAAAAATCCCTGGAAACAGACGATTTGAACATTTTCAGTGACAGTTGCTTTAAGCCACTAAGTTTGTGGTGATTGGTTATAGCAGCAATAGGAAGCTAATATACCTTTCACTTTTACATCCCCTTGCAACCATTTTTCCTTATCAGCTGCTTGATACAATACGTCAGATATACTATTCAATGATTGTATCATTTTACTATCTAATAAAGTCCAGTGCTGAAATCAAAATAGAAATCGTTTTTTTCTCCTGAAATGAGGGACAAGATCAAAACAGAAATC
The DNA here is from genome assembly GCA_004024745.2 of Catagonus wagneri. NCBI lineage: Eukaryota > Metazoa > Chordata > Mammalia > Artiodactyla > Tayassuidae > Catagonus > Catagonus wagneri. The sequence goes on along the minus strand of PVHT021183530.1, from coordinate 2,892,525 downwards.
ATGTTTTTCCTCATCTAACTTACAGCTTATTACTCACAACCAAGTTCAGCCTCCAAAGTCACATGCCACCCAAATTTGAGAGGCCATCTTGCCTAGCTAAATCTGCTGCTCTACAGCCCTATTGTCTTTTTACTGCTATTGGAAAAAAGAATGAGGTAAAGAATGGGTCTGGCTAAGGTTGGTGGCATTTTCCTAGAACTGGAATATATTAGGGAAATACTTATCCAGTTAGTGTTTGTTGGGTAAATTCATAACATTTATTAAGCATGTAATTACTTATTATTGATCTAGGCAGAGATAAAACAAAAAAATACATGTATTTTTCACCATGGACCTTAGTTTGTTATCAATTATATATCATTAATATTGGATAAATTATTGTACAAGAAACTTTTGAAAATCTAATTCTGTTTACATAAGGTAAATAGAAACATTATGGTAGTTTTTCAAATACTGATTTCATGGCAAAAACAGGTTTAAAAATTTGATGTGGTAGTGTTGATAATGTTAGAATAAATGGTGGTAGGCATCAAAAAGCAGTTTAAATTTGTAAAATTGTCCTACAAAATAAATGAAAGTGCATGTTAGTTACAAGGAAGTATTCAAATTCTCCATATTTTGTAAATTTTGGCTATAGAAAGGCACAAGTGTTTCAAATTCTGATGAGCTCTTCAGAAATTAATTTTACAATGTATACCATCTTTTTGTACTTTTCAATATTTTCAAATTTTTTAATTTGCATATTTGAAGTAAAGTAATAGCCTTTTCCATAAAGTCCTAAAGTGATGCTTTGTTTATAAGTAATCTTGGATTTGAACTAAGACATCAGTTCAGTGGTGTTCAACTAATAACAAACTGGTTTGACTTTTACAAACTGAATTTTATAATTTAGAATCTCTTTGTATTTATCTTTAGGGACATTGGATTAAATAACCTCTAAGAAAGACAAGTATAAAGTAAACATTTAAATGATAAATTTTAGCTTCTAAATCTTAGTGAATTCATTGCTAGCCTAGTATCTTCCATTTTCTCCAGTAGGCTTCAATTCTCTGGAGTAACTTCTAAGATTATGAAAACAACTGTAGTCATCTAACTCAGGAAGACAATTAACCAATACTACCAACACAGTATCAGTGTATTTTAATGATTCTCAGCATAAAACCAAAAATAGGTTGGAATCATTGAATGCAGTGTACTAAGAATTATAAATGAGCCAACTGATACTGCTATTACTTACCAACAGTTTAGTTTGGGAAAGAATGTTGGAGAAAACTTTGACCACTAAAGTGATGTTTTTGATAAATCCACCCTTACTTTGAGGAGACAACCTTTGTATTTAAACCTAGAACCAGGAAAACCTGTCAAGAAAAATAAAAATTCAATAAGAATTTAATCAAATAATTAAAAAAATCATAACAAAATTCTAAGGTTAAGTACATCAATGAGGACAATAAGATGTTCTATAACCTCATAGATACACCTGTGCTAAGTACACACTATTCCAGGGCCTACATTGAAATTGAGTCCCACTATTAACAAATATGTATATCTCCTTTACTGGCACTATTTAAAAACAATGTCGACCTGTGGAACCTAGGCTTTCTCCAGAAAATACATTATAGTGTTAGTCTGGATAAGCTACAGTTAAAAACAGTATCTAGGCAGTTGGCTACTTAAATATCCAAGATTTTAATATGACTATAAGACTTCTTCTAGATTCTAAATTTGTAGTCACTTTGTTCACTGGAAGTTTAAAAAAAAAAAAAAACTTGAGCAGTTGTATTAATATATTACTGAGCAATAAGTAAAATATCCACAGGGAAAAGGATATATCCACCAATATTTTTAATACTGCCTGTAAAAAACTTATTGGACAATGTATTAAAGAATGACGCTCAAAATTAGCTCTATGAAGTTTTTGTAAGTCTTAATCTTAGATATTTAGTGAAGCAAAATAAAATGCATCTGTTAATCAAAAATTTAAAAACTGGCTGAGCAAAGCTGTATTCCATTTAGCTATGCCCTATTGCAACTAAATTGGTTGTAGGAAGAAGTCAGATTTATAGAAATATGACTTAGATTTCTAAAATTCTTGCATTTGCTGCCTGACATGGCATTTACCCTAAAAGTTGACACTGATTCAAAGAATCTTTCTCCTTCACAATGTAGGAGAGATATCTGAATCCCAAAGAAGGTAAGCCACTTGACTGAGATGACATAAGTGACTGGTGATAGATCAAAACAGAATCTTTGAATCATTCAGTAGAACTTTAATAAAATGATTACATGACTGAATACCCAGGTTTTAGTGCTCTTTTTGTGTAGTTAATACAGTAACCCTCGGAATTTTCTGAAAGGATAAATTATATTGATTTTTTAAATTATTTTTGTAACTTATGTACTTATTTCTAAGGTGGTCTTCCTCTAATTTTAAGCTCTTCTTAACCTCAGTAAGCTTCTTTCCCTCTCATCTTAATCAGACAAGACCTTCTCTTAGTTGACTCTTGGCCTTTGTGAAAAAGAAATTATCATCTCTCCTTAATCTTTTAAATCCCTTGTTAAATATTTCCTTTGACATCTTCTATAGCTACTCATTCCTTAGTGAATAGGAAAATAAGTAAAAAGGAATGTAGAGATTTTCTTTTAATTTATGAATAACGCTCAGGGAAAGCATTCATCAGTTTTAAGTCAGTAAAGTTGTCAGACTGAAGGAGAATGTCACAAATGAGAAAAAACTAGGTGGTTAAGAAAACTCAGTGTTAGAAACATAATCCATTTCATTTTCTATAGCAATAAGATAACCAATAAATTCAATTAATTGTTTCTTTGACTCAGTCAACAACATATATAGTATGGGGATCTGTACAGATAACTTAAAACTTTGTTTAGGTACAACTTAAAAAATAACATCCATCTTCATTGTACACGTCAATAAGTTTTGACAAATACACACATCCATGTATTCTCAACCATAATCAAGATACTGAACAGTTCTATCAAGTTCCTTTCATCTGTTTCAATTCTCCTCAGCAAAAACTCTTCTGTTTTTGTCAGTAGAGATTAGATGTCTTTTCTAGAGATACATACAAAATGAGTGATACTATATATACTCTGCTGTGTCTACTGTTACTCAGCATGATGTTTTTGAAGTTCATCTATGTTGTTAGCTGGTACCAACAGTCTGTTGCTATTTATTGCATAGTAGTACTTCATTGTATGGAAATAACACATTCAGTTTAAATATTGCTAGTTGAATGATCTGATTGGTTACTAGTTTGGGGATGTTAAGAATAAATACAATAGGAATTTGAGTTTAAGTGAAGGTATATTTTCATTTCTCCTTGGAAAATACCAAGGAGTAGAATTGCTAAATTATGGTCTGTGTATGTCGAAATTTTAAGAAATGGCAATTACATATGATAACATGAGTTTGAAATTTTATATCAACAGATGTAAGAATTCCAATTTGTCCACACCCTTTCTTGCTTTTTAAATTTTAATCATTCTACTAGGTTTATTGTGGTACCATGTTGTAGTCTTAATTTGTTCTTCCCTAATCAGTGTTGCTGAGCAACTTGCCATGAGCTATACATTAATCACATTATCTTCTTTGGGAAAAGTTTATCCCATTATCTAATCAGACCGTAAAATTTTGACAGATGTGAACATCTTTTCCCATCTTATGGCCTGTTTTGTCCTATCTTAATAATGCCTTTTCAAAGGCTAATTTGTGGCTTCTAAGGGATTTGTCTTTTTAAAAAATGTTTCTAGAGTTCCTGACGTGGCACAGCGGTTAATGAATCAGACTAGGAACCATGAGGTTGCGGGTTCAATCCCTGGCCTTGCTCAGTGGGTTAAGGATCTGGCATTGCCATGAGCTGTGGTGTAGGTTGCAGATGCGGTTCGGATCCTGCGTTGCTGTGGCTGTGGTGTAGGCCGGTGACTACAGCTCAGATTCGACCCCTAGTCTGGGAACCTCCATATGCCACGGGTGCGGCCCTAAAAAGCAAAAACAAAAACAAACAAATGTTTCCTTTTCCTGTTCATGATTTATGTACTCTACCTAAAAAACATTTTAACTGTTCCTAAGCTCTCAAGAATTTTCCAGAAACTTGGGCTTGAACCAATTCCAGGAAGCTGAGAGACTCCTCCTCCTCTCAAGTTAGCTAAATAAATGAAGCAACGCTGTCATACTTTTGAAAATCAAAATTTAAATTGTTGAAGGAAACTAGAAGAAACATTCTATACTGTGGATTATTAAAAAGTGATGAGAGTTTGGTGGGAACCATGCAGCTGGGGATCAGTGGAAGAACATCTTTAAATAATAAAAACATAGTGTAAACACAGATTTCTATAAGATGTGGATAGATCTTCTAGAAATACAGGCAAAATGCTTGATCACACACAAACACTGAGAATTTATTCCATTTGAACTTTGAACTTTACCGTAAGACATATTTTCACAAATAGAAAATGATACCAGAAGGAAATAACCGTTACACAGAGGGCAAAAGGGAAACATACACAAATACCTATAAAACACTTTAATAATATCCTCTTTTCTTCTGGAGTTGAATTGATAATCTTAAGTGATGAAAAGTAAGAATTTAACAAGTCTTTGCTGACTTTTTAAAATTTGGGTAATCATTCCCACTTCTGCCTTTAATTCTGTATTGTGATTCCACAAAAATTATTTACTAGACTAAGTCTAAAAAGGAAAACCTGTCTTAAAAGCTTATTTCAGTAGACAGACCACTTGAAAAGATAGTATACAAAGCAAAACTGTACAAAGTTTTTTCATACCTTAACTCCTTCACTTGAGTTTGTATCTTCCATCCACTCATGGAATAATCAGAATGACTTCTTCTCATAAGTTGGGTCTCCAGTTCCATGTAACTTGTATGGAAACCCTCACTGACAACAGAATGATTTTTCTGTGGTACTCTATTCCATAGCATTCTGATCACTTCTACATAGCTAATAGCATAAGGTTTTACAAATATGTATTTATACCTTGTTAATTACTGATTAGTGTTCGAATTCCATTTTACTATTTATATATGATATAAACTTGGTCAAGTTATTTAACCTGCCTGTGACATAGCCTTCATCAGAAAAGTGAGGATTAAATGGTATTTATATTTGAGGACTCACAGGAAGGGAAACAGGTTAATGCAGGTAAAGGTTAAATTGGTGCCTGGCCCATTTAATTGTTCAATAGCTATTAGATGGTACCATTATGGTTATTAATATTATAGATAAAAAGTTCCATGAGAATAGACATCATATGCAAAACTTTGTGCCCTATGCCTGATTAGCACATTTAGCTAAGTGAATAATACATTAGACACCTTCTCTTTAAATGGAAAAAATGCATATTTGAACATTATTTTCAGCAATCCTATTAAGGTGAAAAATATATATATTTGAAGGTGCGATGAAATTGCTATTCCAGTATTAATGGCAGTTTTATAAAATACCTATAACTCTTCAGAAAACATTCCCATGTGTGTCCAACTTCTTAAAAATATTTTTAATCTGGAGTTCCCGTCGTGGCTCAGTGGTTAATGAATCCGACTAGGAACCATGAAGTTGCATATTCGAACCCTGGCCTTGCTCAGTGGGTTAAGGATCCCGCATTGCTGTGAACTGTGGTGTAGTTTGCAGATGCGGCTCAGATCCCGCATTGCTGTGGCTGTGGCGTAGGCCGGCAGCTACAGCTCCAATTAGACCCCTACCCTGGGAACCTCTATATGCTGCAGGTGCGGCCCTAGAAAAGGCAAAAAGACAAAAAATATATTTTTAACAACTTGAGATAACAACTTGTATTTAGAAAGTACATATTCTAACTATAGAAGAATGAAGGAAATATTTATATATCTTAGCAGATAAACATTTTTTCAATTTATATTCCAAAAACTATAGTAAATACAATAATATATAGAACAGTCTATTTAGAAGGATATTCTCAAGTATGAAGGTTGAGGAGACTATAAAATATATACAGGGTAAATTCTGTAACAGTAATTTTGGAAAGAAACAATATACCAACTTCAGTTGCTAGACAATTAAAATTTAATACTGACAAAAACATCAGATTGAAAGGCTTAATATAAATACATCAAAAACACTAAAATATTTCAAAGGGTGTTAGAATTCTTTAAATTCAATTTTTAGTATATATATATTTCTACATAGAAAAGAATAAGCATACAATTTTAATCAACATGTCAGCAACCTGTAATACTTCAAAGCTATAAACTGACAAGTTACTGGTTTTTCATATATATACTTCAAACACACTGGCCTAATTGATTTCTTCATTTGACCCACCCATTTGCATTTCCAGCTTATTTGGAAAAATAAGCTTTCTGTCTAAAATAGGTGTGTCATGAAGAAATTCACTTATATTTGGTGTTTTTTGTGTGCCCTAATCACCGCTTGCTTGGTTTTTGGTTGATGGCTATGCTTCAACTTCCATCTTTTTTTTATTAAGGTTCTTATTTTTTCCATTATAGTTGATTTACAGTGTTATGTCAATTTCTGCTGTACAGCAAAGTGACCCCTTTATACATGCATATATATATATACAGTCTTTTTCTCACATTATCCTCCATCATGTTCCATCACAAGTGACTAGATATAATTCCCTGTGCTATACAGCAGGATCTCATTGCTTATCCACTCCAAATGCAGTAGTTTGCATCTATTAACCCCAAACTCTCTGTCCATCCTACTCCCTCCCCCTTGGCAACCACAAGTCTATTCTCCAAGTCCATGAGTTTCTTTTCTGTGAAAGTTTTATTTGCATCATATATTAGATTCTGGATATAAGTGATATCACATGGTATTTGGTTTTCTCTTTCTGACTTCACTTAGTATGAGTCTCTGTGTCCATCCATGTTGCTGCAAATGACATTATTTTGTTCTTTATGGCTGAGTAGTATTTCATCATGCATTTATAACAACCCCCCAGCCAATGTAATACTCAGTGGAGAAAAGCTGAAAGCCTTGCCACTAAAATCTGGAACAAGACAAGGATGCCTACCCTCACCACTATCATTCATCATAGTATTGGAAGTCCTAGCTATAGCAATTAGACAAACAAAAGATATAAAAGGTATACAAGCTGGAAGAGAAGAGGTAAAATTGTCATTGTATGCAGATGACATGATACTATATATAGAAAACCCTCAGGACTCCTCACAAAAACTACTTGAACTGATAAATGAATTCAGCAAAGTAGCAGATAAAAGATTAACTTTGAGAAATTTGTTGCATTTCTGTATGTTAACAATGAAATATTGGAAGAGGATATAGGAATACGGTGCCTTTTAAAATCACACCCAAAAAATTAAATACCTGGGAATAAACCTGACAAAGGCGGTGAAAGACATATCCTGAAAACTATAAAACATTAATCAAGGAAATTAAAGGCGATTCAAAGAAATGGAAAAATATTTCATGCTCCTGGGTTGGAAGAATTAGTATCGTAAAAATGGCCATACTACTCAAAGCAATCAACTTCCATTTCTTTATTTTCCTTTTTACTGAGTGTGACTGATTCAGCCTCAGGACTGTTTTGACAGTGAAATGAGCATACTTCCTGACCACTGCTGATCTGGTTTTAGACTTGCTACTGCATTTGAATCTTTGTACTTCCTTCATTAAAGACACTGCAATTAAAAATATAGAATTCATTTCTTAGAGAACATAAGTATTGAATGTAAGTAAATTAAAATCACAACTAGTCATGTTGAGTAGTTTTATAAATTTTTTCCAGTTTTTTCTGGAAACACATGATTTTATGTAGCTAATTCATTAATGTTTCTATTCAACATGTTCCACTTATCATGAAAATGTAATTACTTTCTGATGCCATAATACTTGAAACTTTTTTATTAGATCATGTGGTATATCTCATCACATGGATATAAGTAATTAAAATGCTACTCTTTTATTGAGGTTATTTTTAACCAATATTTTTATACATTATAATCAGTGAACATCATGGCACAGAAACTTTTAGAAAAATGTGTTTATTTTCACAGAGGATATTACTTGAATTTCTCCAATATGGTCTTGTCAATAGTCCCTGACATACATTATCAAATTGTTTCTTTTCAGAAAAATTATACCCATATAATATCCTTCTCAAAACATGTTTCTAAATCAAAGTATTAGCTTTTGTAAAACACTATTTATGCTATATTTTTCAATATTAACTTTTCAGTATACTAGATAGAATATAAAAAACATCCATTATTTTTTCAAGTAAATTATTCATAAACTTAATTTACTTATAAATGAAGTTTGTATAACTTCAATATTTGTATAAATAACTTCATATTTAGGATGACACATTTAAATTTTCTATTTTATATGAGTTCTTCCTAGCTCATATGTTGCATCTTAAATTATGCTTGAAACTGTTTAAAGTTTTCCTTTAGCCAGATATAATTTATCTTTTTTTATAGTTGTACAATAAGAACACAACCCAATTTTGTAACATTTCCAACCCAAACCCCCAGCGCATCCCCCCCAACCCAAACCTGTCTCATTTGGAAACCATAGGTTTTTCAAAGTCTGAGTCAGTATCTGTTCAACAAAGAAGTCCATTGTGTCCTTTTTTAGATTCCACATGAGAAAGCATATGATGTTGGTGTCTCACTGTCTAACTTAACTTAGCATGGTAATTTCTAGGTCCATCCATGTTGCTGCAAATGCTGTTATTTCTTTCCTTTTAATGGCTGAGTAATATTCCATTGTGTATATGTACCACTACTTCTTTACCCACTGCTCTGTTGATGGACATTTAGGTTGTTTCCTTGTCTTGGCTATTGTATAGAGTTCTGCAGTGAACATTGGAGTACATGTATATTTTCTAGTCATGGTTTTCTCTGGACAAATACCCAAGAGTGGGATTGCTGGATAAAATGGTAATTCTATTTTCAGTTTTCTAAGGATCTCCATACTGTTTTCCACAGTGATTGCACCAATTTGCATTCTCACCAACAGTGTAATAAGGATCCTTTTTCTCCACACCCCACTCCAGCATTTGTTGTTTATAGACTTTTTGATGGTGGCCGTTCTGGCCAGTGTAAGGTGGTACCATGTGGTGGTTTTTATTTGCATTTCTCTAATGATTAGTGATGTTGAATATCTTTTCATATGTTTTTGGCCATCTATATGTCTTCTGTGGAGAATTATCTGCTTAGATCTTCTGCCCATTTTTTGATGTGGTTTGTTTTTTTTGGTATTGAGCTATAGGAGGTGTTTATAAATTTTGGAGATTAGTTGCTTGTCAGTTGATTCATTTGCAAATATTTCCTCCCATTCTGTGGGTTATCTTTTTGTTTTGTTTAGGGTTTCCTTTGCTGTGCAGAAATTTTTGAGTTTAATTAAGTCCCATTTGTTTAGTTTTGTTTTGTCATTACTCTAAGAGATGGATCTGAGAAGATGTTGCTGTCATTTATATTGGAGAGTGTTTGGCCTATGTTTTCCTCTAAGTTTTATAATATAGGTCTTATATCTAGGTCTTTAAACCATTCTGAGTTTATTTTTGTGTATGTGGTAAGAAAGTGGCTGTCCAGTTTTCCCAGCACCACTTATTGAAGGGGCCGTCTTTTCTCCATTGTATATTCTTGCCTCCTTTGTCATAGAATGACTGTAGGTGCATGGGTTTAACTCTGGGCTTTCTATCCTGTTCCACTGATCTATATTTCTGTCTTTGTGCCAGTACCATCTGGTTTTTATGACTACAGCTAGTATAGTGTGAAGTCAGGGAGCCTGATTCCTCCAGCTCCATTTTACTTTTTTTTTTTTTGGTCTTTTAGCCTTTTTTCTAGAGCTGCACTCATGGCATATGGAGGTTCCCAGGCTAGGGGTCTAACAGGAACTGTAGCTGCCGGCCTTCGCCACAGCCACAGCAAAGTGTGATCCAAGCCGCATCTGCAACCTTCACCACAGTGCACAGCAACACCGGATCCTTAACCCACTGAGTAAGGCCAGGGATCAAATCCGCAACCTGATGGTTCTTAGTTGGATTTATTAACCACTGAGCCACGAAGGGAACTCCTCCATTTTTCTTTCTCAGGATGGCTTCAGTTATTCTGGGTCTTCTGTGCTTCCAGACAAACTTTAAGATATTTTGTTCTACTTCTGTGAAATACGTTCTTTGTTATTTGATAGGGATTGCATTAAATCTGTAGATTGTCTGGGTAGTATAGTCATTTTGATAATGTTGATTTTTCCAATCCAAGAGCAGGGTATGTCTTTCCATCTGTGTCATCTTTGAAAACTGTAGGACACTGATGAAAGAAATCAGAGTACAGGTCTTTTATTTCTTTAGGTAGGTTTATTTCTAAGCATTTTATCCTTTTTCATGCGATGGTAAATGGGATTGATTCCCTAATTCTCCTTCTGAACTTTATTTTTTAGTATATTGAAATGCAGTTGATTTCTGTGTTAATATTGTATCCTGAGACTGCCAAATTCATTGATAAAGTCTAACAGCTTTCAGAGACTGGATTAAGATGGTGGAATAGAAGGACTGGAGCTCAAATTCTCTCCCAAAAAACAGCAAAACTACAACCAAATGCCGAGCAGCCTTCAAACAACTGGACTGTAAACTTCAAAAAAAAGATATTCTACTCCAGAAGACAAAGAGGAGACCACATCAAGAGGTAGGAGGGGCGATTACACGATAGAAGCAACCCCATAGCTCCTGGATGGGAAGCCCCACAGTCTGGAAAGTAACTGTATCACAGAGACTTAGCTACAGGACTGAGAGTTCTGAGCCCCACGTCAAAACCTCATGCCTGGGGATCAGGCACAGGGAGAGCCCCCGGAGCATCTGGCATTGAAGGCCAGTGGGGCTTGTGTGCAGGAGCTCCACAGGACTGGGGGAAAGAGAGACCCCATCCTTGAAAGGCACACACAGACTTTCACGTGCACTGGGTCCCAGGGCAAAGCAGTCTCCATAGGAATCTGGGTGGAAAGTGACTGCAATTCTTGGAGGATCTCCTGGGAAAATAGGGGTGACTGTGGCTTGTTGTGGGGGAAGGACATTGGAGGTGAGGCTAACATTCATTAGCCTGCATTTCTCTGGAGGGGGCCATTTCTGGAAAATCTGGTCCCTCTCATCAGTGCTGAGAAGCCCCAGGCCAAACAATAATCCAAGTGGGATCACAGCCCCACCCATCAGTAAACAGGCTGCCTAAAGACCCCTCAGGCACACAGCCAGCCTCTAATCTCATCCAGAGACAAAACCCCACCTATCAGTGGGCAGGCACCAGTCCCTCCCACCAGGAAGCCTACAGCAAGCCCCGCCCATACCAGCTTTAGTCACAGGGGAGGCAAACACCTGAACTAAGAGAGGCTACCCCTCTGTTGTTGGCAAAAAGGTAACCACACCAAAAACCTATAAAAATGAAAAGACAGAAAACTATAACTCAGATAAGGGAGTAAGAGAAAAGCCCAGAAAAACAGCTCAGTGATGAGATTACCAGCCTCTCAGAAAGAGACTTTAGATTGTTGATGCTGAAGATGATGCAAGGTATTGGAAATAGACTGGAGGCAAAGATTGATCATTTACAGGAAACACTGAGCAGAGAAATACAAGCTGTAAAAATTAAACAAGAAGAGATGCAAAATACAATAAGTGAAATAAAAAATTCATTAGAAGCAGCCAACAGTAGAATACAGGAGGCAGAAGAACAAATCAGTGAGGTGGAGGACAGATTAGTGGAAATCACTAATGCGGAAGAGAAAAGAGATAAAAGATTGAAAGGAAATGAGCTGAGTCTCAGAGAACTCTGGGATATTGTTAAATGCACCAATATCCGTATTCTAGGGGTGCCAGAGGGAGAAGAGAGAGAGAAGGGGACAGAAAAAATATTCGAGGAGATAATAGCTGAAAACTTCCCTAATATGGGAAAGGAACCACTCAGTCAAATTCAGGAAGTGCAATGAGTAGTATATAAAATAAACCCAAGGAGGAACACCCCAAGACACATATTAATCAAATTACCAAAATTAAAGACAGAGAAAATATTGAAAGCAGCTAGGGGAAAGCGAATGATATACAAGGGAACCCCAATAACGTTATAAGCAGATCTCTCATCTGAAACTCTGCAGGCCAGAAGGGAGTGGCATGATATACTTAATGTGATGAAAGGGAAAAACTTCCAACCAGGATTGCTTTACCCTGTAAGTCTGTCTTTCAGATTTGAAGGAGAGATCAAAACCTTTACAGATAAGTAAAAGCTAAGAGGTTTCTGTGACACTAAACCAGCTTTACAACAAATCTGAAAGGAACTTCTCTAGTCAGAAAAGAAATGGGGAGTTCCCGTCGTGGCACAGTGGTTAACGAATCCGACTAAGAACCATGAGGTTGCGGGTTTGATCCCTGGCCTTGCTCAGTGGGTTAACGATCCGGCGTTGCCATGAGCTGTGGTGTAGGTCGCAGAC
>PVHT021183530.1:2868001-2879054 GCA_004024745.2 Catagonus wagneri | reverse complement strand
AAAAAAAAAAAAAAAAAAAGGAGCAACAAAAATCCCCAACAGTTAATACAGTGGCAATAAGAACATATTTTAATAATTACCTTAAATGTTAATAGACTGAATGCCACAACCGAAAGACATAGACTAGCCGAATGGATACAAAAACAAGAAAACAACCAATGGATGACTGAAGAAATCAAACAGGAAATTAAAAAATACCTAGAAGCAAATGACAACAGAGACACGACAGTCCAATACCTCTAGGATTCAGCAAAAGCAGTGCTAAGAGGAAAGTATATAACAATACAAGCCAACCTCAGGAAACAAGAAAAAGCTCAAATAAACAACCTTACTTTACATCTAAAGCAGCTAGAGATGGAAGAAGCCAGGTCATGGAAACAACCTAAATGCCCATCGACAGAGGAGTGGATAGGGAAGATATGGTACATACACATAATGGAATATTACTCAGCCATTAAAAGGAATGCAATAATGTTTATAGCAACATGGATGAACCTAGAAATTATCGTACGAAGTGGAACTAGTCAGACAATTAGACAGCAACACCCAATGCTACCGCTTACATGTGGAAACTAAAGAGACACAATGAACTTCTTTGAAGAATAGACAATGACTCACAGATTTTGGAAAACCTTGGTTTTTCAAATAAGACAATCTGGGGGGTGGGGGGATGCACTGTGGGTTTGGGACACAAAATCTATCATATTGACTTATGATCTTTGTACACCTATAACTGAAATAAAATTCATTGTTGATAAAAAAAATCTAACAACTTTCTCGTAGATTCTTTAGGATTTTCAAGTTATAGTATCATGTCATCTGCAAATAGCAATAATTTTACTTCTTTCCAATTTGGATTCCTTTATTTCTTTTTTATTCCCTAATGGCTGTGGCCAGGACATCCAAAACTATGTTGAAAAGTAGTGGCAAGGGTGGGCATCCTTTTCTTGTTCCTGATCTCTGTGTTTGCCATGTAAAGTGTCCTCTATGCCCACTTTCTGAAATTTCTTTATCAGAAATGGGTGTTGGATTTTGTCAAAGGCTTTTTCTGCATCTGTTGAGAGGATCATATGGTTTTTATTCTTCAGTGGGTTAGCATGGTGTATAACACTGATTTGAAGATACTGAAGAATCCTTGCATCCCTGGTATAAATCCCACTTGATCATGATGTACAATCCTTTTAATATATTCTTGGATTCAGTTTGCTAGTATTTTGTTGAGGATTTTTGCATCTATATTCATCAGTGAAATTGGCCTATAGTTTTCTTTTTTTTGTGGTATCTTTGGTTTTGGTATCAGGGTGATGGTGGCCTCATAGAATGAGTTTGGGTGTATTCCTTCCTCTGCAATTTTTTTGGAATAGTTTCAGAAGGATAGGTGTTAGCTCGTCTCAAAATGTTGGTAGAATTCACCTGTGAAGCCGTCTGGTCCTGGACTTTTGTTTGTTGGAATTTTTTTAGTCACAGTTTCAATTTCAGTGCTTGGGATAAGTCTGTTCATCTTTTTTATTTCATCTTGGTTTAGTCTTGGAAGATTGTTTTGTACCATGTTGTTTAGTCTCCATGTGTTTGTGTTTTTTGCAGTTTTTTTCTTGTTGATTTTCAGTCATGTAGCATTGTGGTCAAAAGAGATGCAGTTTTCTTAGTTACCAAGGCTTGATTTGTGGCCCAGAATGTGATCAATACTAGAGAATGTTACATGTGCACTTGAAGAACGTGTATTCTGCTGCTTTTGGATGGAATGTCCTGTAAATATCTGTCAAATCCGTCCGGTGTAATGCTTCATTCAGAGTATGTGTTCCCTTGTTGTTTTTCTGTCTGGATGATCTTTCCATTGCTGTAAGTGAGGTGTTAAAGTCCCCTGCTATTGTGTTATTATCAGTTTCTCCTTTTAAGGTTATTAGCAGTTGCCTTATATATTGAGGTGATCCTATGTTGGGTGCATAGATATTTACAATTGTTATGTCTTCTTCTTGGATTGATCCTTTGATCATTATTCAGTATCCTTCCTTGTCTCAAAATATTCCTCATTTCAATGCCTGCCTTGTCTGATATGAATATTGCTACTCCAGCTTTCTTTTGACTACTGTTTGCATGGAATATTTTCTTCCATCCTCTCACTTTGAATTTGTGTCCCTAGAAGTAAAGTGGGTTTCTTGACGACAGAATATATGTGGATCTTGTTTTGTATCCATTCAGCCAGTCTGTTTTTTGGTTGGAGCATTTAGTCCATTAACATTTAAACTAATTATTGATATGTATGTTCTTGCCATTTTATTAACTGTTTTGGATTTGTTGCTCTTTTTCTTCCCTTCCTCTTGTTCTCTTGCGGTTTAATGATTATCTTTAGTGTTGTATTTGAGTTGATTTTTCTTATTTGTGTGCTTTTCAATTCTGGATTTTTATTTGAAATTACCCTGAAATTTTGTTATAGGAATCTATATATATAGAAATTGTTTTAAGTTGTTGGTCTCTTAATTGCAAGTGCATCTCCAGTGTCCTGCATTTGTACCCTCCTCTTCTCACGATTTCTGATTTTGGTAGCATATTAGTGTGTGGATTATTTCCTACCTTTACTGTATATATGTCTTTACTGGTGAGCCTTGTCATTTGTGGTATTTTTGTTTCTAGTTGTGGCCTTTTATTTTCTGCCTAGAAAAGTTCCTTTGGAATTTGTCGTAAAGCTGGTTTGGTGTGCTGAATTCTCTTAACTTTTGCTTATCTTTAAAGCTTTTGATTTCTCTTTCAAATCTGAGTGAGAGTCTTACTTGGTAAAGTAATTTTAGTTGGAGGGTTTTTCCTTTCATCACAGTAAGTATATCATGTCACTCCCTTCTGGCCTGCAGAGTTCCTGCTGAAAAATCTGCTGATAACCTTATCAGGGTTCCCTTGTATGTTATTTGTTTCTTTTCTCTAACTGCTTTGTGTATTTTCTCTTTGTTTATAATTTTGGTCACTTTGATTAATATGTGTCTTGGGGTGTTCCTCCCTGGGTTTATTTTATATGGACTTATTATGCTTCCTGGATTTGAGTGTTTCCTTTCCCATGTTAGGGAAATTTTTGGCTATTATCTCTTCAAATATTTTTTCTTTCCCTTTCTCTCTCTCTTCTCCTTCTGGCACCCATATAATACGGATGATGGTGCATTTAAAATTGTCCCAGGGTTCTCTTAGATTGTCTTAATTTCTTTTCAATCTTTTTTCTATTTTCTGTTCTGCATCAGTGATTTCTACTAGTCTGTCCTCCACCTCATTTATTCATTCATCTGTCTCCTGCATTCTGCTTTTGGTTGCTTCTAATGATTTTTTTTTTTTATTTCAGTTATTGTATTTTGCATCTCAGCTTGCTTAAGTTTTAAATCTTGTATTTCTTTGCTCAGTATTTGCTGTAAATTATCAGTATTTGCCTCCAGTTTATTTTCAATGTCTTGCATCATCTTCAGCATCATCAGCCTAAAGTCTTTTTCCTGGAGGCTGATAATCTCTAGATCACATAGCTGTTTTTCTGCCTTTTTTTTTCCTTATTCCCTTTTCTGAGTTATAGTTCTGTCTTTTCATTTTTATAGTTTTTTGGTGTGGTGTCATTTTTGCAGACAGTAGAGTTGTAGCCTCTCTTGCCTCTGATGTCTGGCCCCCTTGTCGCTGAAGTTGTTAAGGGAGGGGGCTTGCTGTAGGCTTCCTGATGGAAGGGACTGGTGCCTGCCCACTGGTAGGTAGGGCTGATACCTATCCCTCTGGTAGTGGGTGGGGCTTTGTGTCTGGGTGAGATTAGAGGCAGCTGTGTAGTATCTTTGGGCAACCTTTTTACTGATGGGTGGGGCTGTGATCCCACCTGGCCTATTGTTTGTCCTGGGGCTTCTCAGGATTGATAGGTGAGGCCAGATTCTCCCAAAATGGCCACCTCTAGAGGGACACACACAGATGAATACTCCTGAGACTCTTGCCTCCAACATCTTTCTCCCACAATGAGACACAGTCACCCCCTGTTCTCCCAGGAGATCATCTAAGAACTGTAGTCAGGTCTGACCCAAGCTTCCACCAAGCCTCCACCCTCTGGGACTCAGTACACATGAAACCCCATGTGTATCTTTCAAGAATGGGGTCTCCATTTCCCCCAGTCCTGTGGCGCTCCTGCCCCCAACCCCCACTGGCCTTCAATGCCAGATGCTCTGGGGCTGTTTTATCCCAATCCAGAATCCCTAGGCATGGGGACCTGACATGGGACTCAGAGCTCTCACTCCTGTACGCGAGTCTCTGTGATAAAGTTACTTTCCAGTCTATGGGCTTCCCACCTGGTGGGTATGGTGTTTCTTATATTGCATAATTGTCCCTTCTACCTTCTTGAAGTGGCCTCTGCTTTGTCTTCTGGAGTAGGTTATCTTTTTGAAAATTTCCAGTTCATTTGGTTGAAAGTTGTTCAGCATTTGGTTGTAATTCTGTTGTTTTTATGAGAAAAGGTGAGCTCCAGTCCTTCTATTCTGCCATCTTAATCTGGTCTCCCAAATTTGTCTGGACTATGAGGAGATGGATGGGCACACGAGGCTTCTGCTGTCACCAAGGCTCTGGTTCATCATAGAGTTTAGGTGAATGAGAGAAGTCTGCTCTGGATCTCTTCATTGTCTTCCAATCCAGATAGCTTAATGAGGGTTTTATTGCAGTTATATGTAGAAAAATTTCACAATCCCAGGAATAAGTTATTAAAATTATTTCTAGAATTTTGATTTAATTTATATTATAACTTCATCTGAATAAATATTACTTGGATTATAGTGTTTAAGTAAAATCAAATTTAGTTTTATATTTAAATATTTTACCAAATATTTGAGTTTATTGAGTAACAAAAGCCTCCATTTTCCAATTATTTAATTCTGTATTTTCCCTTTGAGTCTATTGAATCCATATCTTTCATTAATATTTTGTCCCACTCTAATTTTTTATTCATAAACATATATGACATATTTCTCATTTACATTCCTTCTTTCCAAAATTCTCTATTTCTCACCTATTATTCCACTTGAAGTGATTTTCCAGTCAATAATTTTAGAAAATTAGAAATATATGAAATATGTAAATAATCTGTACCCTCACAGTTATTGCAATTATATTCATTTGTCCTTATTTGCAAGATTTGAAGATATCTTTTTTTCCTTTTTTCAAGGCCTCACCTGTGGCATATGGAAGTTCCTATACTAGGGGTCTAATGGGAGCTGCAGCTGTCAGCCTTAGCCACAGCAACAACTGATCTGAGCCATGTCTGTGACCCTATACCACAGCTCAGATTTAGCCTAAGAGAGTTTCACAATTTCAGATCCTTAACCCACTGAGTAAGGCCAGAGAT
The DNA here is from genome assembly GCA_004024745.2 of Catagonus wagneri. Classification (NCBI taxonomy): domain Eukaryota; kingdom Metazoa; phylum Chordata; class Mammalia; order Artiodactyla; family Tayassuidae; genus Catagonus; species Catagonus wagneri. Next base: position 2,873,716 of record PVHT021183530.1, on the reverse strand, counting down.
GAAACCCAGATCCTCATGGACACTAGTTGGATTTGTTTCCACTGAGCCATGATGGGAACTCTGAAAATATTCCTTTAATATGCTTTCAAAAATATTTCATTTCAAATCAAATCTGATTTTCTCTAAGAAGAGGATTCTCAGTTTACCCAGAAGTACAAATTGTTAAAAAAATTTTTTTAAAAGGGATGTGTTTTATTATAGTTTAAGGAAATATTAAGTTAAACATTTCAGTAAAATTCAAGAGCCAGATCACTGAAAAACACTGGAGGGATGAGAATTGTTATATGTGTCTTTGAATTATTGTAATAGGTGTAGTGAAATTGCAGGCATGCTTAAGACATCTATTCACAACTAGGAAGTCAATAAATGGAATCTTAAACAGATTGTCATGTTATTTAACTATTTGTGGATAAAAATTTACTTGTAATTCATGACTATAGATTTAATTAAACTCTTTTTGTCCCCTAAAATGCTTGAGGGAAATTGAGGTTGCAAAAAACTTAGCGTCTAGAATAAATTATATCTTGGAGTGCCTATGATTTTCATTGAAATGCATAGTTGTTCATTTGGACATTTCATAATTATTTTGATAATTCCATATTAAATTTAAGTTGTCAGTTTGGAGCCTGGCAGCAAGCAAAGGCAGAAAAGAGGTGTTGGAAAATAAAGTATTAATCCATATTTATGTCATTCTTTTCCTTTTGTTATATAAGTGCTGAGAGCTATGCTGGTCTCTATTGACCAAGTTAATGAAAATGATTCTTAGTACCTTATAAAATAGTTATATGAAGAACTGGAAAAGCTGTCATAAAAGCAGTAAAAGTGATGTTATGTCATGTATTCTTTTTACCACAATGGAAAAATATTTAATAATTAGAAAAAATAATCCAAAGACATAGCTGGAATTACTTCTCACTTCATGGAGAAAACAAACTACCAGATTCCATAAATCAGTAGTTAACATTAAAAAAAAAAATCTATAGTCATATTATTGAAATGAAAGAACTAAGAACCAAGAAAGTCAGATTTTTTTTTTCAGAATTATAAAGATGGTAGCTACAAAATGAGATTTAAGTCTCAATTTTGAGAGTCTTTTGTGATTGGGGAATGTGGTCAAGCATATAAGAGCAAGTTTTCAATAGCAGAGCATCATTAAGCAACTACTATATGTGAACTGTTTATATCCACTATGGAAAAAAAAACATAGCTTTATTTTTTTAATATAAGGCTAGATTTAGCCTAAGAGAGTTTCACAATTAACCCCAAATATAAATCAAATCTGGTCTAGAATAAACAAAGTGGTTGAAGTTCTCTTAACATATAAGTATTCAGCAATAGTCCATTTGTTTTTAATGCAATAGCATTTAACTGTATGATCATAAGGTAAACTACTTTACCAATATATACTGAAGGGATTTTAGAGTACTTAGACTTTTTAGCTATTAAAAATAATGTTGTTATGAGCAATCTTGCAATTATTATCTTATCTGGATGCATGTACAAGAATTACTCCAGGATGATACATAGAAATGTAATCGCTGGATGACTGATTATGCACAAACTCAAAAGCGTTTGTCAAATAGCTATTCTAACGGTTTTACCAGTTTGCACGATACACAGCCTTGAACACAAGGGAACTTAAACTTTTTTGCTTCTCTGGTATGTACATAAGGGTTTCTTTTATCTGGTTTAAAATGTATTTTTCAGACTATTAATGAGAGTAGTAACTAGTTTGTCTTTCCTAGTAATTTGAGTTTTCTATTTTGTGAATTGCTTTTTTCATGACTTTTGTTCACTTCTTTGAAGTTATCTTCCACCTACTTTTCATGAAACTAGAGAAATTCATTATACGTAGTCATTATGTATAGAACACATAATTTTAAAAATTCTAGCAGAGCTTATTTATCAATATTTTCCATATTGCTTAGAAAGTTTTTCTTCTCCTAGTGTCATAAAATATCCTATATTTTTTTCTGTGTTCAAAAGATTTTCTTTGACCATTACAACTATTTATCCCAGTTAAACTTTACATATCATATGGCATAAGTATTCAGAGTAGCTCCATATAAGTAACACTTTTTTTCACCACCATTTTGTAAAATGTCATTTCCAAATGATCAGCAAGCAATCTTGATCTTTAGCCAAAATTTGCATATCACTTTACTGAGGGGTGCTCTATTTTTTCCTGTTTGTTTTAATGTTTATATCCTAGGCTAATACCATAGTGACATGATCATAACTTCACAGTAAGCCAAGATACTTTGTAGAGGAGTTCCATGATTTTATTTCTTACAAATATGACTTAGTTGCCCTTAGATGTTTGCTCTTAGTTTGTTTCAGGTAAAACCATACAATATTTCATAAGTAATTACTATTTTATACTTATTATCATAGTATTAAAGGTATAGATTGATTTGAAAGAATACTTTATATTCCTTTTTCATGAAACTGGTGCATCTTTTTCTATTTTAATAAAATTTTGCACTTTTAACCATAAACTTTCTCTATGCCATTTTCCCAAACAAGGGAGATTATATATATATATATATATATATATATATATATATATATATATATATATACACACACACACACCCACACACATGTGTGTGTGCATATATATATATATATTTATATACATAAATACACATATATATATGATCTTTTAAAAATTGCCAGTACTGTAATTTAGAAGATTTCTATTTGATTTATGATTTTGTTGATTTTTATATACTTTAATTTTATCCTAATTTTTTTAAGAAAGACGATTCATAGGCCTTTAAACAATTTTTTAAAGTAAACCATTGTGTTTAATACTTCCTTTTGGAGCTGCCACCTGACTTGTTTTGGTGCAGAACCCCCAGAACAGATTCTGATAAAATTATTTTATGTAATTTATTTGGTACATGAGCCAAAGAAATACTAGCAAACCAAGAAAATGTAAGGAGACAGAAGGAAGTGAATGAATTGTTTCTAAGGGCAACTGGAGCGCAGTTCTCCAAGGGACTAGGAAAACAGTACAGAACATATCAGAGACTTGCCAGTTCCAATGGATGAGGATTGATTCTGGTAACAAAAACTCCCCAGTATGTCTGGCTCTCTGTAAAACAGGCTGAGCATGCTTTTCTAACCAGAATAAAGCCCAGGCAGAGGCACAAATAGTTGCTATAGGCAGTCTTTGGCATAGATACTTTCATGCTCAGAGGATGTGGGCAGTACCAACAGTGTCTACCATTTAAAATGTTTGAGTTCACTCAGACTGTGGTTACATCTGGTCTGTTTCTCTAGTATTTCAAGGTAGTGGCCGGTTTCAATTTCCGCAGGACTACCTGCAGTTGGTTCCCAGGTCATGATGAATATTTGTTGCTTCCCCTCTTCTGCCACCCTCTAGTTTTCTCCTATACTCAGCCAAGTACTTCTACTATTACTTTAGGTTGATTCCCTGTCAGAGTAAAACAGACCCCTACTCCATAAAGGGTCTGAACCTCCAGTCATTTTACACGGATCAGATTGTTGTTGCTCAAATGGCAGAGTGGATGGCACCTCAGTGGATTCATTGAATTTGAGACATGATTAACCACAATCCCATGATGTTAATCCTGTGATATAATAAAGTCGATCATCTCTGCCAGAATGGCAATTCTTTTCTTTGCCCAGTGGCCTATGCGTAGGAGAAACAAAATAAAAGCTGGTGGTAACTGTACTTTGGATTTAACTAAATACATACTCTGAATTTTGATGAATTGTCCATCACTGCTACCAGCCTCAGAACTAGAATATCTAATCTATCAAGCTATCCTACAAGAAGCGAAAAGATCCAAATGGGACCATGGATGTGATAATGAGAGAAGTCACTCTACTTTTCACCCCTTGGTTCCTAGATATGAGGCCTGCATCCCTATGTAATAGCAAATTCCTTAAAGTTGATAACACTTTCTTAAGGACTCTTTAGATAAGCTCTTAGATGATTCCATGTTTTTGTTTCTGAGTAGATTATAGTAGATTGAGTAAGCTTGGTGTTTTCATGGTAGTGCTTAGGGAAAGAAATTGATTATTAAAGTCATATTTCTGATCATCTAAAACAAAGATTAGATGAATTGGGTTTCCTAATCTGAATGAGAACTTTCGGTTCTCTGTATCTGGGAGAAAGTGTTCATCCTGGCTCAGAGCAGAGCAGGGCCATTGGGATGACAGGCTGAGTGAATCGTATTAAAACCACAGCCAAACTCCAGTTCAGACCCATTTCTGCTTGGGTGGACACTATCAGCCTCTCATCCTAAACGTCCAACAGAATAAAGATGACTGCTACTGGCAGAAGATATCATATACATTCCTCATAGTGCTTTTATACAAAAATCCTAACAGAAAAGCTAGGCATGTAAAGATGCAAATGAAATGGTCAAGATTTTGGAATCAAAGAACGTCAAAACATAGTTAATATGTTAAGGAAAAGAGAAGAAAAAGTCAGCAACCTGGATGAAAAAATAGAGATTAAGCATCAGAATCTGTAAAAACCAAAATCTAGAACTGCAAAATATTTCAGTTAATTTATTGCACAGGAGTTCCTGTTGTGGCGCAGTGGAAATGAATCTGACTAGGAGTCATGAGGTTGCAGGTTCAGTCTCTGGCCTTGCCCACTGGGTTAAGGATCTGGCACTGCTGTGAGCTGTGGTGTGGGTCGCAGACATGGCCCAGATCCTGCGTTGCTGTGGCGTAGGCCAGCGGCTGTAGCTCCAGCTGGACCCCTAGCCTGGGAACCTCCATATGCTGCAGGTGTGGCCCGAAAAAAATTATTGCACAAAGCAAAAGACAAGCTGTTCAGTCTCCTATATTTCATAATCTGAAATTCTGTCCCTAATTTGTAGCAACTTTTTCATTAGCAAACGCGCTATTAGATGACTTTTTCGTCTATAGTACTGCATGTCAGAGGGCAACCTGTCACCCTAATATTTGGTGGTCTGCGGTAATTGTAATGCAAGCCTCTGTAGGTTGTCAGGGATTGAGCTGACCTCAGCCTTTGTAGGTTGGATATCTGTTTCCACTGCAATTCTTTGTGTAATCTGGGTGGCTGGATTTCAGGATGCCACAGCTTCCACCTTCCTCCTCAGATGGGAGGATATCCATGACACGTTTGCCTTGTTGTGAGAAAAAAACAAGATGGTAGGTGTGCATGTTGCCTGTGACAGCATAGGTTTGGCCTTGGCATGCCACTGTCATTTCTGTACATGTGACATTGGCCAAAACAAATCCCACGACAGGGCCTCAAGTCAAAGGAGGGGGAACACATTTAGCATATGATGAGGCCATGGATGGAAGAGGAAGTCAAGAGCTTTAATCCCAGTGAGCACCAGAAAGTGAGAACAGTGTTAGCAAGGGCTGTGGCACTCTGTGTGATAAAGGCAACTTTATAAATCTGTATTTGAGGGTAGAGCATTAGTAAAATGAATGCTATGAAATTGGGTAAAGAACAGGTTCTGCCTTAAAAATAAAATTTATATAGTGTAAAGACTAAATATGTAAAATGTATACATTGGAAGAAAATAGTTTGCTTTTATTAGAGTATTAAAGACTTTAAAACAAAAATATAAATGGTAAAACATATAACTGAGTATGTTGACACTTGCAGATATATATTGCCTGTAGTATAAGTAAAATAAAGACGTGGCCAATTCTAAAATTATATTTACAATAACCACAGTAGATATGAGGTTTTTT
>PVHT021183530.1:2836121-2867001 GCA_004024745.2 Catagonus wagneri | reverse complement strand
TCTCTTCTTCACATGCGTATCCCATGACCACATTCCCTGGAGTGGCTAATCTCTAACACAGTCCCTGCTTCATCCACTCTGTTGCTAGTACACTTCAGCCCAGATGTTTAATTTAAGGACTATTCTATCCTTTGATCTTCTGAGTCTATCAGTTGTTTCTTTTCAATGTCCTGTTCAGGCCACATTTTCTGATTCAGTATTTTAAGGATTCCTTGACCAATCAATACCTTCAAGCCTTTTCTCAGTGTTTTGTTTTCATTTTTCTTTTTAAACTAAGAATAATTTATTCTCTTTTGACTTCGCAACTACCTGTATTCATCACAGCTACCATCTAGGTTAGAAGTCAAAGGCAAGAGTTGTATAGCCCATCTGTCTTAATGTCACACCATGGCTCCATTTGACACTTGGAATTTTACCTTGAGCTCATTACATAAGTTTTCCATACCTCACCTCATTTGGAAAATAAAAATAATGGAATAAGACTAACAATAATAAGCAGTAAATGAATAAATTCCAGCTGGGACTTAGGGAAGTTTCTGGCAACACTAAGAGCTTAAACCATAGGCTCTGCTCTCTTCTATTGAGTCTTGTCACTTTGTGTGAGGTGATCCTTTCAGTCTAATGCTCATCCCTTATGCTGTTATCTATATCTCAGTCTCTTCTTTCCTTTCCAGAGATCTTCATAAATTATTCTCCCTTCCCTCTATTATTTTCCCTTTCTTAATATTTTCTCATCAGAACTTAAATTCCTCCTCTATAAAGAGTTCTCCCTTCCTAAAGAAAACCTTCCCCAGTCCTCTCGCCTTTGTTTTCCACTTGATATTTCCAGTCCTTTCACCAAAAGTCTACATACATTGCTTGCTTCTGTGCTTGTTAAAACCCACTGCAATGTTGATTTTTAGCAAACTACTCCATTAGAATTACTCTTACACTGTCATCAGTAATCTCTTAATAGGTAAAGTCATCATGAGTTTTAAACGTACCCACTCCATAATTGTGGCCCCTTTCAGGTCATTGATGTAATGCACTGAAGGTGAAATTAGTCAAATTGGGGATATTTAGAAAGATACCAGTCTGTCAAGCACAGTTCAGAGAAAAACAGCTTTCTGTTTGGTGGGCCCTTACTACCCACCTCTATTACCAGAACGCCTCTCCTGTAATTATCTCTGATATAGAGATTAACCACCAAATCTGGCTGTACCTTTGGGACTGTGGTTTGAAGAGATAAGAGGAAATCTGGCACATTCTTTGGCAGTAATAAACTCTAGTCATATCTGGTCATTGTTCTTCCTCCTAAAGCATCCTGGTGTGTTATGATAGGTGTCAGCAGTATTAACATTCAACAAAATTACCAATTAGAAAAGTATTTGGTGGAGTTCCTATTGTGGCACAGCAGAAACAAATTGGACTAGGAACCGTGAGGTTGTGCATTTGATCCCTGGCCTCACTCAGTGGGTTAAGGATCTGGCGTTGCTGTGAGATGTGCTGTAGGTTGCAGATGCGGCTCAGATCCTGCGTTGCTGTAGCTGTGGCATAGGCCAGTGGCTACAGCTCTGATTAGACTCCTAGCCTGGGAATCTCCATGTGCCGCGGGTGCAGCCCTAAAAAAATGACAAAAGAGAAAAAAAAAAGTATTTGGTATATTTTTTAGCAAGAAAAAAGGTAGCACTAGATTCAAAAGAAAAACAAAGATTTAGATAACAACAAATACTTATATAACATGCACTATTTACTAGATGTTGCTGTCATACTTGATATTTCTGATAGGAAAAAAGATCCATTATTGGGTAAACTATTTCTGTGCTTATTTAACACATGAGGTAACCTAGGCACAGGTCACTTACAGAATTTTATCAGATCAAAAAGAACTTGTCTTTGTTCTTTGAACTTGATTCATTTCTGCATAGCAGGATGTCTATTTAACCATTTTAAAAGCAATCTCTACAGATTCAGAGATACTGATTTTATTTTCTTCTGTCAATGCTGATTTTTTCTTAATTTCACTGAAGCATTCTCTCCCTTAATTTAACTCTGCCTTTGTAGCTGCTTTTTCTCAGAATCCTTTGCTTATTTTTTTGTGACTGTATCTGAAAGGCTGCATTTTGTTATTACTTTTTGCTTGGTCAACTTCTCAGAGTGTCCCTGTGGAGCCTCATCATGACAGATTTTGGTGATCATGATAATGTTACAAAACATACTTCTTCCATCCACATGCATTTCCTTAACTTCAGATCTACATAAACAATTGCCTGATGAACAGGAACCTCAGGTTTTAATTGAACCCTTGTGAACTCATTATCCTTCTCTTTCCTGTTCCTTGTCAATCCCCATGTTAGTGATCAGCAATCCCATGTATTAAGTCCGAAATGTCACAGATGTGGACACCATTCTAGACTTAGCTCCTTCTTTCACTCCTCCATAAATCCAATCTTTATTACATTTTACATCTTCAAATTTATTTATAATCCCCATTGGTCTGTGCTGCATTTCAATCTTATTTCTGTTCAGATTACACCCCAAGTTTCCTTACTGAAATCCCTTTAAGTGTGACTGCCTTAAACCCACCCCTTTGTCAGGGCAGAAACCCACAAAATCTTTTAAAATTCAAACATACTGTTTTCAAACCTGTGCTTAAAATTATTTAATGAATTCTTGCACTATTTAGGTGAGCATTTAAAATCTTGAGTGTTCATTTAAACTATATACTTCAATCAAGCTGAGCATTTTTCTGACCATATCATTATTTTTCCACTTAAATCATTATTTTTCCACTTATTCGAAATATCTGACTGTAACCACCTTTTCCTGTCCAGCTCCTTCTTTCAAGTTCATTTAGGTGTACGAGACCATCAGGAAAGTTTTCTCAGATACCCCTAATGGTATTTAGAAGACTATATGGTATCTGTCTCATATAGGGGACTTTGTGTATGATATTTCACTTACTAGAAACATGGCAATTGTATTTTTACTTAGCTGTTTTCTCCAACAGACTTGACAATATTAACACCTTTAAAATAGGGAAAAGGGGGAGTTCCTGCTGTGGCTCAGCAGGTTAAGAACTCGGCACTGTCCCTAAAGATGTAGGTTTGATCCCCGGCCTCAATCAGTGGAGTAAGGATCCAGTGTTACTGCAACCTGTGGCGTAGGTTGCAGATGTGGCTCAGATCCTCAGTGGCTATGGTGTAGACTGTCTGCTGCAGCTCCAGTTCAACCGCTACCCTGGGAACTTCCATATGCCATGGGTGCTTCTCCTCCCCACCAAGTAATATATATATAGGATTGTACATGCAGCAGAATTCTTCATGGGATATTGTTCTATCTCCCCTCATTAACTGTCCAATCACTTATTTATATCTGATTGGATTCATGTAAATTTATTTATACTTCGTTAGAGTCTAGTTATTCTTCTTGCACAAAATCTTCCAACTTTGGCCATTGGGAATCTTTCATTTGGCTCTGGTATATTTTTGGCATACTTGCCATTCATTGCCCTTACTTGTTCATTTCAGTGTATGCACAGCAATATCATATATTGTTAACCTATACTCCTGTCTGAAATGATCTCATCAAGTAGAGTGCAGGGTTAAAGTAGGTTCCTTGGCCTTTAGTCTTAGAGACTTCATTCAAAAGTTACTCGGGGAGTTCCCTGGTGGTGCAGTGGGTTAAGGATCCTGCATTGTCACTGCAGTGACTTGGGTTGCTGCTGCGGTGCAGGTTTGATCCCTGACTCAGGAATATCCACATTTCACAGGCACAGCTGGGGAAAAAAAAAAAAAAAGGTACTTGGGTGGTAAACATTTTTATACCCCCTCTTCAGTGAAGGTGTTCACACGTACAGATAAAATATTTGCTGTCAGAATTTGCTATCATCCTGGAGTTTCCCTGATGGCATCCCTTTTTTTTTTTTTTTTTTTTCCTGTTTGTTTCCTATAAGATTCACTCTTTCTACAGTGGGCTTTGACAAATGCGTAGTGTCATGTGTTCACCATTACAGTATCTCACAAAAACAGGTCCATTACCCTAAAATCTCCTGTACAATGTATTCAACTTTCCCTTCCAATAAATGCTGAAAACTATTGATCTGTTCACTTTCTTCATAGTTTTCCCTTTTCCAAAACATAAATTGAATCATACAGTATGTAACCTTTTCCAGCCAACTTCTTTCACTTAGCAATATATATTTAAGGTGCAATCATATTTTCACTGCTTTATAATTCATTCATCTCTTAAATATGAGATTTATGTAGCATTCCACTCTACAGCTTCTGTATTTTAATTAGTATGTTTAAGAATATTGACATTTTTTGTAATTATTTAGATTGATATTTTTCAAGTGTGTAGCAGTTTCCTATTGTATTTTTTCTCCTTTTTCGTCCCCTTTTTATGCCTATACTAACTATTTTATAGAATTCCATTGTATCTTCTCAGTTCGTCAATTAAACATTTAAAAATTTTGTGTGGTTTCACTGGAGCTTACAAAATAGATTTAACCTGTTTACCTTCAAATAACACTCTTCTGCTTCACATGTGGTGCAGATAATTTATAAAATAGAATTCTCAGCTGTGTCTTCTGCCACAAGTGACTATACACTAATTGATTTCAATTACTTATGTTTATAATCATGTAATTCATTGTACCATTTTTGCTTTTACTTTTAGATAACTGAAGAATAGCAAAACTAATATATTTTACTTTCACTTCCACTTATTTCACTCTGTGCTCAACTTCCTTGCATAGTTTGTTACAAAACATCTCCCGTGATTATTTTTCTGTTTCTCTATAAAAGATGTATTATTTTAACCTTAACTCTTTTATGTTTTTGTTTTTCTTAACCTTGAATATGCAGTGCCTGGTGTGACTTATTGGGTATTTATCATGCTTACTGTGCTCTGAGCTTTCTCACTCATGGCTTGGTGTTTGCCATTCATTCTTGAAACTTTGGGGTCATTATTGCTTCAAATATTTTTATGCTCCATTCCCTTTTATTCCAGTAACACAGATTTTTGATGCTTTTCTACAGTTCTTAAATGCCTTGTTCTTTTTAACTTCTTTTTTCTTTGTTTTAGTATGTGGTTGGTCTTTGTTTAGTGTTTTCTATAGCCATTGGTGCCTGAGGCTTCAAATGTTCTCCTGTCTTTTTTGTATATCTCCTCTTGATTTTATACTTTATAAGTACTCCTTAGAGTCATCTCACAGGTCATACATCTCTAATCCACTGTTAAACTCTAGGTGGTGTTGGTAAATTTTGGGGTGAAGTTGAATATTGGATAAGCTTCTGATTTGTGTCCTAGAACTATGACATTCACAAGTGTTTCTTCAGTTGTGCCATTTCTTTGTCCCTCATCCTTTCTTCCTTCTCTGACTACAGCTTTTCCAGTCCATTTTTAAAAAATTTGACTCATAAATTACTATATTCTTCTCAGGTGAAATAGGGAAGCCGGAAAGGGTAAGAGAGAGTGGCATCCTTTTTCTCAGCTGAATTAGGGCTCCAGTAAAGTCATTTTCCTGGAGGATCAATCTTTTTTTTAAAGAAGACTCTGGGTGTGCTGTATGATCATCAGTTTTCCCCTCGTTCTGCCAGAAGTCGAGAGGATCTTTCCTATCTCTTCATTGTAAGAACACGATAGATTCTTGTTGAAGGTTAATCCAAAAAAAAGTGTTGAGGCTCATCGAAGAGAAGATGGGGTCTCCAGGAATTTATCACTCACCTGATAGTCCACACGCATCACCCAACAGTTCATCAGTTTCTATGTAAGTGTCCTAGCAACTTAGGGCTTAAGTGGCTTCTACTCTAGGTAAGCCAACTTCATAGATATCTCCTTCTATGCACCTGTCTGTCTGTAATTCAGTGTGGGTTTGCTCAGCAACCTCAGTTCTCTGATGCGTCCAAGACTGTCACAATTATAAGTTTATCCAGCTTCTTTTTCCAGGATGAGTGATGACTTCCATACTCTTTATATCTCAGCTGACACTGTAAGTCCTAACACTGAAAATCTTGGTTTTAAGTGGTCATATAAATTTTAAACAACTTAAGTGGAAAGGAGATAATCTATTGTACTTACCAAAGTATTTGACATTTTTAACCCACTTAATATTTCTCCAGATTCCAGACTTCGGCATGGTATTGCCACCCCTCAACCTCTGGCTTTTTTCAAATTATTTTCATTATCTTTTGGGTTTCAAGTCTGATCATGACATATCTAAGTTTGGTTGACCTTTAATTTACCCTTTACCAGTCCTCACTCTGAATTTATAGTTTTTCCCAGCTTTGGAAAATTTTCAGCCATTTTTCTTCAAATGTTTTTCAAATACTTGTTTAGACTCTCTCACTAATCCTTCTTGGGCTTATTCTTACACATATTGTTCCTGTATTTCCTAAGCCTTTTCATTTTTTCCACTTTTTTGCTTTGTGCCCTTCAGAATGCAGAATGTATATTAATCTGTTTTGAGGAGTTCCCGTTGTGGCTCAGTAGTTAACGAATCCGACTAGGAACCATGAGGTTGCGGGTTCGATCCCTGGCCTTACTCAGTGGGTTAACGATCTGGCGTTGTGGTGAGCTGTGGTGAAGTTTGCAGACGCGGCTGGGATCCCGCATTGCTGTGGCTATGGTGAAGGACGACAGCTACAGCTCCTGTTAGACCCCTAGCCTGGGAACCTCCATATGCCACAGGTATGGCTCTAGATAAAGGCAAAAAGACAAAAAAAAAATCTATTTTGAAGTTTCTAGTGTTTTTGTTATTTGCATTCTGCTATTTAGCCCATCTTCAACATTTTAAACTCAGACATTGTAGTTTTCATTCCATAATTTATTTCCTTCAGTGAGATCTCCTATCTTTTCATTTATTTCAAGTGTCTTTTGCTTCTGGGAACAAGATTTTAGAAACTGCTTTGAAATCTTCTTCTGACAGTAATAATATCTAAGTAATGGAGTATTAGCGTAATTTGATGTTTTTCCTCTGATAAAGTCAAAATATCCTCTTAAAATTATTTTTTTTTAATTTATTGAGCAACTCGAGATTGTATCCTGGATATTGTCTGTGATGTTCTTTAGATTCAGTTTCCTGTCACTCACCAGGAACATGCTGGTGTTTGTATTTTTAGCAGCTAATCAGTGTTGTTAAACTCAGGTTTAAAGCTATTTTACCTTGTATGTACAGTGGTTCAAATCTCACTTTAGTAACTTATATTTTAATATGGTGTTGTGGGTCACTTCTGTGCATGCATAGTTTAGGGGCTGACTCAGAATTTATCCTAGAGATCTGGAATACTTTCTTCTGGTTCCCTCCTCTCCGGGCTTCTCTTGTCTGTCTTTAGCCTCTGGGCTCTATTCCTTGGTTCTGCTGGCCAGAAGGATAGTAGGATTTCCATCACGGTATCTACTACCTCAACTGAGGCTTTCCCTGGGGCGGGAGGTGGTGGTGGGGAATCACACAAAGGAAACAAAATTGAGAAACTCATCACTGATAGACAGTTCTCTATGGTCTTTGAAATTTCATCATATCTTTCAAGCAGTTAGGGCCAGTTTGGTAAGTAAAAGATGAAGACACTCACTTAAATTTGGATTTCAAATCGATAATTTTTAGTGTTAAGTATATCCCATATATTGCAAAGGAGATGATTATACTAAAATAAATCGTTGTTTACCCAAAATTCAAATTTAACTAGGTATACTTCACTTTACCTTGAAGTCCTACAAGAAGATACACTGATAGTATTTTTACTGAAAACAGTCTTTCCAAGGCTGTTTGTGTAGCAAACAGGCTTGGAATTTGAAGACAGTATTTCCTTCTGAAACAGAAGCAAAAAAGTGTAGTGATAATGTCACCCTCTGTGTTAAAGGAGAGTCATGTTTTGTAAGTTCAGGAGTCCCCACCTCTGATGCAAACCTACCATTGTGCAGTATGCACCTGTCTCCTTCTATATTGCTCTCTTACTGTTCTGTGTTCTTTATTTTGACCAGAATTTAAAGTTGTCATTGAATGGGATTAGCTTTAGTTTGTGTACACTCCCATGTCAGAACTGGAATTCCTAATTTGGAGGTCTTGCCATAGTTTTTACAATAATTGATAACAGGAGTAGAAAATATACATATGGATGTAGATTATTTGAACAACACTATCAACTAATTGTCATTATTAGAATGATATATCTAAACCTCTATAGAAAACTCATATTTTTTGACTGCATATGTAACTGTCACCCAAGTAGAACATGTCGTGAAGAAAGTCTTGATAAATTTAAATGGATTGAAATCACACCCCATGATCTGACCATAACCGATAAAACTAGAAATCAATTACAAAATAGAGAAAAAATGAGAATGTTAAACAGCAGTAAGTGAATTGAATTTGTATTCACTTACAAAGCACCCTCTTGTCAATTCGCTAATTCATTTTTACTGAAATGAACTTGAATTACAGGCTTTTCCACTTCCTCCCCTCTTCTGGAGTCATTTCCTTTTAAAATCTGTTTTGAAAAAACTCCTCAATCGCACAGAATAGGAGATGCCAGATTTTGTTGTTAGACTGAATACACATTAAATTCCTTTGTAAAATGGCTATAAATGTTCCTGAAAGTTGTGTCAGTCTCAGCCCTTGCCTTGTTTAAAGACTAGTGACAGTCTTTGGGCCAGCATATTCTTCACCCACTCTATGCAGCCTTATTTCATGGTACATATATTTCAGAATATTGTCTTAGGGGAGCCGGATCTATTGAATGGAAATATTTGGGGGTAGTTTGGGTATTTACATTTTTCAAAGTTCCCCACTGATGTTTCCCATGAACACTTAAGCTTAAAAAATATTTTCTAGAGAAATCTTCTAAGCACAGCAAAGGATTAATATTTTTTCATTTAACTATGTACAAAAAGTTGTTTAATTTGGCTTCAAAAACTAGAGGTTACCATTAAAGTAATTTAAATATACATTTATAAGTAGCTGAAGAAGAATCAGAAGCTCTTAATATGGTAGGAAAAAAAAGCAGAAACTGTGGGAAGTGACCTAAGAACTTATATATTGTTAGTATCTGGGAGGTCGAGTTTGAATGTTGTTCTCAAAGTCTCCTAGCTGATTATATTTTATCTGCTCTGCATTTCAATTAGTTATTTTTCTAAAATAGTGACAAAACTTGCGAGAGTATTACAAAGTGTTTAATACTCTCAAAGCATTTCCTTCTTTCTCAGTATCTGATCCTAAGCTGTTTTTACCCTACAAGGCTTCTTTTCACTTAGCGAGATTATGTTATTAACACATGACCCACTGCACTTCTATTTTTAAGAATGCATCTATTTTTAGGGTCTTTTTCTACTGGGATATTTTAAAATACTTTATGGTAAAGCTACCACAAGAGGAAATTACTCAGAAACAGTTTAGAGACGTGAAACCCTTGCCTAATGCAATCTCAGAGGAGCAAGAGAGAAAAGTGTACCTTAATATGTGCTTGGCGTATCTTCAGGGAAACCAAGCCAAAGAGGCTTAATTTTGTGTGAAACTAGAGACTCTGTGAAAAAGCATTTTCTCCACTATCCATTGCAAAAAAAAAAAAAGAAAAAAAATTTAGTTTCAGGTATTATTAACCTTGCCTTTCCTATTGCATTTGAAATAGTTGAAATGTTACTTTCTCACCATTGAACTAAGTTTGCTGAACTCTTGACTGTTTACTTGAATATTCAGAATGTATATTTCATGTTCTGCTGATTGTGGTCAGTTTGCTGCAAATATTATAGGTTTTTATTAATCAAAGTCTGCTTAATTCATGCTATGCTAAATGAAGTAGGTGGCGGTTGTTCAATTTAGCCAGCTAGGGGCCAGAGGCATTTAGGAAAACACTGAAGGACCAAGAACTCATTAAAATATATTTATAACATGGGTAGGGGAGGGTAAGATCATGATAGATCCTACTGCATAAATTCTAACGATCCAGAATGCTTTACATACTATGCTGATGTGTTGGTTTGTACAGGGATATAGTGCATTAAATTATTGTGTTCTAAGTTGAAATTAACCTATAAGTACATATTTTGGGGGGTTATAAATCCTTGTAGGCGACTTAATTGTATATCTGACCAAATGTGTTTGTCACTTAATATTTAGTATTTAGAGATCACAGAAACTATTTAATCATTTTGTATTGTCAGTTATTTAGTAAAAACATGGAATATTTAATCTTTGTCAAGCTGTGAGACAAAGACTGTAAGCACACAGTTCCTAACTAATAGTCCAGAGAATGTAATGCTGCAAGAACAGTACAAGAAATGTGTATTCCTTATACTAGGTTTCTATAATGGCAAAAGTATAATTAGCATCTCATAAGAATATATGGCAAAAAATCACATTTAAATAAGATTGTTTTATGAAGTTGCTAAGTTGGGAATAGACATGTACTTTAGGGAGGAATTCATTCCATTTCTGACATAGTTTTCATGGATGACTTTAGAATGATGCTCCTCTTTTAATCTAACTCCTTTTTGGGGACGGGGTTGTAATTTAACGAGCTGGTGAGTTGGTTAAAAGGAAATAGACCTGGGTTGCTCAACTTTCCCCTCTCTTGGGTGACGGTTTCCCAAAGAAAATAGATATGCTTCTCTTCTCCACACTGATGGTTTTGTAGAGTTAAACCATTGTTCCACCATATTTTCAGCGTTCTTGCAGCTGTTAGATTCGTGTCTCAATTTTTCCAAACCCAGGCAGGGAACAGAGAGGGAGATGCATTGAGTTCCCATCCAGTTCCGGAAAGACTGTCTCCTATTGTGTCTAACACATAGGTTTACTTCCTGGATGCTGCTTCCCCAGTGAGACCAAAAGTTCTTATTCAGCATTTGCAGCTACCTGTGAGCAGATGCTTTTCTCTCAAGTCTCTCAGGAGACTTCTATGAATCTGAATTGTGTGCTGTCAATGAATGGAATGAGGCAGCGTAACAACCTCACTCTGTAGATTTCTTTTTCTCGTTTTTCTTAAGTGCAGCAGCTGCTGCTGCTTACTCTTACTCATTAACCCAAATACTAATAGTCCAGTCTTTACAAGTCAACACAAATTTGATGTGCTTCCTACCACTGTTTAATTTCTCAAGACTAAAACTCTCTTATGTAAGAGTTAACAAGAGATGAGCTGTAACTATTCTTGCTCTCATTTTATCTCAGATACAATCCACCCTTTTAAACTATTTAACTGGGTACAACTGACATTGGAAAAACTGTATATTTAGTGTATACAACTAGATGGATTTGGGGCTTAAGTATATACCCATGAAATAATCACCACTATGAAGTTTCCTTGAGATGTTTCCTCCCACCCTGTTTATTACTTACTACATTATTTTGTGGTAAGAACACTTAATAAAGGTTACTCTTTTAGAAAATTTCAAGTATACAATCAATTGTTGTTAGTTATAGGCACTATGCTGTACAGTAGATCTCCAGAACTTATCTTGCAAAACTGAGGGTTTGTCACCTCCAAATTTAAAAATAGCTATCCTACGATTTCCCTTTGTGGCTGGGCAGAAACGAATCTGACTAGAATCCATGAGGATGTAGGTTCAATCCCTGGCCTTGCTCAGTGGGTTAAGGATCCAGCTTTGCAGGGAGCTGTGGTGTAGGTCATAGACATGGCTCGGATCTGGCATTGCTGTGGCTGTGGCTTAGGCCAGTGGTGACAATTCCAATTCTGCTCTTATCCTGGGAACCACCATATGCTGTGGTGCGACCATAAAAAGACAAAAATTTTTGAATAAAAATAGCTATCCTAGTCTATCTGAGATAACACAATACTACCGACCGATTAGCTTATAAAAAATAGAAACGTTGTTCTCCGAGTTGGGGAAGCTGGAAACCCAAGATCAGAGTGCCAGCATGGTTGGGTTAGGGGTTTGTTCCAAGTTACAGAATTCATGTGGTGTCCAGACACAGGGGAAGGGAGTATGGAACCCTGTGGGGTCTCCTTTATAAGAGTAATCCTATTCATGAGGGCTTCACCCTTATAACCTAAGCAGCCTCCGCCCACAAAAAAAGGTTCCACTTCCCAATGTCATCACATTAGTCATTAGGATTTCAACATAACAATTTTAAGGGTACACAAACTTTTAAGATCAGAACAACAATTAAATCCACTTTTCAAATTATCATAAAAATGGTATTTTAAATTAACAATTTGGATTTAAGACCAGAGTAATATACTCTTGTCCATGCATTTATATTGCACCTCTGAGCCTCTTAACCTCAGGACAAACTTTGAAATTATGTGTGATTTGATAGGAAACCACGCTACAAAGAATTTAAAACATCTAAACTTGTGAATTCTGTTTTTTTTTCCATAATATTGTACTAAGTCCCTTGTGTCATATATCTATGGTGTTTTTTTTTTTTTCCCAACTCTTAATTGTCATTTGAAATGTGAAAATACAAAATGCAATAGATGCTCCATATTAGCTTTAAAGATTTTTGCTGTTGACAATTATCTTAGGGAATGATTAATGTTTCAGGCTATAATTCTGGATGGTACAGTTGAAATTTCATGAACAAAACAGTTATAAAACAACTACTTCAGTAAAAATTTATTACAATTTTATTAAAATTGTTAGAGTAGTCTGATTTTTTGGTTTTTTTTTCTAGCTGGAGTATAAATACATAGAATACAAACATTCTAGTAGTCTGAGAAAAAATTGTGTGTTCTCTATACTAAAGAAGAAAGTGTAAAATAGCAGAAAATGGTGAGATGCACTAAGTAGGGTCAGGCCTGGTTAGTACTTGGATGGGAGAAAATGGTGATGCAATAGGAAAAGAAATCTGAACTATTGGATAATTGATTTGATCAATATTTAGTAAACATATATGCAAAATTCTGAGCAAGAAAATGGAGTCAAAACATTGAAAGAAACAATTTATCTGGAATAGAAGTGCTTTTTGTGAGCTTATTTAAAAAAATAATCCAGCCTAGACCATCAGGTTAGAAGAAGATTTCTGAGACATGTCAGTCTGATGTCAGATAAATGTAAAATAATGTTTTGTTCATTTTATTTCTACAAATTGGGGAATTAACACTTATTAGCATGAGTACTATTTTTAGACCCAGTGTTTCAAACAGTAAGAATTGAAGCTACTTGTTTGGCATATTCACACTGAGGTATATGGATAGATTGGCCAGTGGGGACCTGCTGTATAGCACAGGGAATTCTACCCAATTTTTTGTGATGATCTATGTGGGTAAAGAATCTGAAAGAGAATGGATGTGTGTATATGTAGAGCTGAATCACTTTGCTGTACAGCAGAAATTATCACAATATTGTAAATCAACTATACTCTAAAAAAAAAAAGCCACATTTTTTTTCATTATGAATCCTTGAATAATGGTACAAACTATAACTGCAGATATATCCATGCTACTTTATTAATACTAATATATTTATAATGCATGAAAATACAAATTCAAAATTAGAGGTGAAAAACTTAAAAATTCATCATACCTTCTATAGAATGTCCACCCAGCTCAGCACCATTCATTTTTCCATCATTCTTAAAGCTAAGATATTTGAAAATAACTGAGTCACTTTGCTGTACAGAAGAAATTAATAGAACATTGAAAATTAACTACAATAAAATTTTTAAAAAGGTAAATACTATCAATTACAAAAACAAGTCAAAATTTAAGTTCCTGTCAGTATTAACTTTATATAGAATCCAAAAATTACCATTTTCAAATAAGTGGAATCTTACAACCAAATGACAATTAAAAATTTAGCAACAAATATGACAAACTAAAGATGTTCTTGGTGTCCTATTAAAATCAAAAGTTTGAGGTAATCTTACTAATACAATCAATCATTTTTCTTTAACTTCAAGAGATTCTATTTGCAATTGAGCCAGATCCTGCATATGCGTCTTTAATGTCCTCTTTTTTTTAAATCAGGAGCTTGTTGCCACTCAAGAGTTATAAACATACCTGAAAACCTACAATAAACGCTTTAGTTTCTAGGTGACATTCATTCACCCAAGAAGCATGTGTTGAGCCTGTATAGTGTTCTGGGCACATTCCATATAGAAGAGGGATAAACAAATCAACAAAGAAAGTTATCTATCTCCTATAATTTACACCTTTGTCAGGTAATTCTAATATGTCTGTCATCTTGGTGTCGGGCATCCATTAATTTTTATTTAGTTTGAGATTTTCCTGGTTCCTGCTATGAAACTGATTTTCAAATGAAACTTGATATTTTCATATTATGAGATTCTGGCTCCTATTTCAGTGCTGTGTTTTAGATGGCTTACTCTGTGGGCTATGGGGGCGGGTGGTAAGGGGAGATGCTGCATCATTATTGTCAGGGGGAGGTTGAATTGCAGTTTGTTTACCAGAGCTCCATTGACACTTTAAAGGAGAAGATCCTTTGTTATTCCTGAGTGGGGGTGGGTGTCCTGACTTCCTTATGGTGCCCATTAGCAGTTTGCTGGATGAGGGTAGTATTGTGGCCCAGGGGTGATAGAAGTCCTGGCTCCTTATTTGATTTTCACTGACAGGAACCAAGCCAGGTAGCTTATTACATCTTCATGAGGTTGGCCCCCACTTGGCCTTTGCTGACATGGGGTTTGGTAGAGCCACCAGTGGCTCTTCTGTAGGACTTGCCTGAATGTGAGCAGATAGTGTCTAAAACTTAACTGCCTTTAAAGGCATGTTCCAAAAGACTGCCTCTTTCTTCCTCAGTTGGCTAGAGATGGCAGGCTTTTGTTGTTTTTTTTGTCTGTGCACATTGGCATTTCTGGGTTGAATTTCTTCAGCTCTAAATCTGAAATACATCAAACAAAAAGAGTCCACGGGGAGTCCCTGTCATGGGTCAGTGGAAAAGAGCCTGACTAACATCCATGAGGATGCAGGTTCAATCTCTGGCCTTGCTCACTGGGTCAAGGAACTGGCATTGCTATAAGCTGTGGTGTAGGTTGCAGACACTGCTAGGATCCTGCATTGCTGTGGCTGTGGTGTAGGCCGGCAGCTGCAGCTCCCATTCCACCCCTAGCTTGGGAACCTCCATATGCTGCAGGTGCGGCCCTAAAAGAAATAGAGTCCAGGGAACACATCACCATATTGTTCCTTGGTTTTGGATGTCCCTAGATGGCCAGCTGCCTTCCCTCACATTTCAAAATCTTTTGTTTGTTTTAGTCATAATGTACAGAGTTGTTAGTTCTATTTAGTAGAAGGTATGTGGAAACATGTCTACTCCTCAGAGACACTGAATAGTCTCAAAACATTTGAAGAGCAAGAATTTATTTTTTCAATATATCAGCTTGTACCCTAGAAAATATTTTCTAGAAGAAGGAAAGGAGTTAAACAGGAAAAAAAATAGTGGCAGTTCAAAAGTAATTTTATACCTTTGAAAAATCTTGCACAACACATATATTAGTTTCTGGTACCTACAAGGTGGGATTAATTTGGCAATTAAGGAATAAATTTAATTTAAAAGTAGAATGAAACATGAGTAATCCCCAGTAATTTTCTTCTAATACGTAACTGCCTCACTGCAGTAGACACACATTGATATGTATGAAAAACTCCTTAAAATTTTACATGGTCTATCATATTGTAGTTGATAATTTTGATGTCAGATTGTTTTACTTTTTATGATTCAATTGTTGGAACAGCAGATGACACTCGGAAAAATTGTGATAAATCCAATAAATATAGCAATTGTAACAAAGATAGATGTATTTTTATCCTCCCAAGACTGCTGTGGTTTAAAAGAGATATAATATTTAGAAAAACAGTACTAACATGCCTCAAAACAAATGAAGTTCAGGACATGATAGCTTGTGATATGAACCCTTTATATACTAATGTATAATGCTCATTGCTATTCCAAGCCCTCCTCTTCACTTCCACTTAGCCACACCATAGGGCTTATTAGCATTATCACTCATCACTTTTCAGTATCACTGTGTATGTTTTATGTTCAAAAGATGCTTTAGTTCCTCAAAATTTGGAACTTAAATGTGCTCCTCTTGATTCTTGACTTTTTACACAATTTTTAATAGATGTTAAACTAAATCTGTAAAACTACTAAATTAGAAATTTGGGGCAAGTTGTTTAATCTCTGGGTCTCAGTTACACTTTCTATAAAATGAGAAAAGCAGACCTGAACCATAGGTATTTTGTTTTTGTTCTTCTGTTTGCATATACTAATTTATTCTAAAACTGCTCATTAATAGAGAATAATCAGTTATTTGGGAAAGATATTTTCAAATTAATATACTTAGAAAAATGTTATTTCAGTTGTCAGATTTTTTTTACAACTGCTCCCAAAATTGTTTGCTTAATGTATTTAGATAAATAGTATTGTAACTCGGTTTCCCTATGGTTATTCTTGATTATTCCTTTGCTTTCTATATTTTGGAGTAATATTCTGACTCTTCGAATCTTTATTGTTCAGAGTAATGACATATTTATTGACTTAGCATATCTGTGTGTTTTTATATAAAGAGGGAGAGGGTTCAGGGAGAGAAAGAGTTACTAGAGAAACTAAAGATAACAGATAACAATTCATTTAATTACTTAGTTTTATCAGCTTCTGTAGCAGTAAGTAGAGCAATGAATGGCAGGATCTGCTCCAAACATGAAGGAAACAGTGTTGTGCAACATGAATGGATAGGGGGAAAAATAACACTTTATCCTCATTTATTCATCTATCTCATAGTCAGAATTCTCGCAAGTTGGTTTACATTTAAAGGGTAAACCAAATATAAGGGTGGCAGCAGATAATTACATCCAGTCTCGCCCTTTCAAATTTGAGCTACTGGACTGAGACTCTTCTCTGGCTGAGCTCTCAGGAGAGGATATGCACCTGTGTGCATATTTTCGAAAAACTTACTTTCTCATTGAGTAGAAAAATAATTTGGTAAGCCGGGTACTTGACCAATCTTAACACACAGTGGGCATGCAGTGAAGACTGATTGAATGGATGAGTACCCAATTTCTAATAGCTTGGCCAGACCTCCTGTTTTATTATATATAAATGAAAATACACTCATGCTAAAAAAGGAACCCATTCTAAGCTTAAGCGCACAGTCATGTTTTGGAGTACATTAAAGTTGAAACTGATGGCTTCTCAAATTAGCCACCATTGAAGTGTGGTCAGTGTGCACGTTAGAAAGAACATTGAAAAAATCCCTCTTTTTATTCCAGGAAGCTTTGGACCTCACATTGATTTTCTGGAAAAATTACATTCTAGATCTTGAATAGTGAGATTTTTGATGTACAGTCATTCATATCCCCTACTATAAGCACCTTGTAAAAGTCATAGTTGTCAAATTACTTTGTCCAAGGTAAATTAATCAGTATAAAGGACCCAGGCTGGGGCAGGGTTCTCTCAGCTTTTGGTGAAAATCACTGCACTAAAAAGGCAAGTGTTGATTATAGAAAACAGGGAAGGAAGCCAACAATAGCACATCAAACACTGACATTCGATCTCAATACATATACAATTAAGATAAAATCTTATGTAATGTACAAAATGCCATTATGACTGAGTTTTACGAGATTGCTGGACACAAGATCAGCATTAAGAAATGCAAATATATAAGCAATGAAGAATAAAAAAGATTAAGAACCATTTTCATTAGAACTAAAAGTATAAGATACTTAGAACTAAATCTGAAAAAGTGTATGATACCTATATGCTGAATAGTACAAAACATTACTGAAACTAAAAATATCTAAGATATATACTTCATTCACTTTATACTCTGCTTACAAGTTAGAGCACAGTAGTGTTAAGATGTTGATTCTTCTCGATTTCATCTACAAATTAAAGGCAACCAAAGTCAAAAATCCCAGCAGGCTTTATTAGCACAACTGACAGCTAGTTTAAAGCTCATATGGGAGTTCCCTGGTGGCTTAGTGGTTAAGGATTCAGCGTTGTGCGATGGGCATAGCCAAAATAAAATAAATGAAATAAAGCTCTTACGGAAATGCAAGAGACCTAGAATAGACAGAGTAACTTTGAACAAGAACAAAGTAGGAGATTAACAGGACCTGATTTCAAATACTGAAGCTCCTCAGGCCTGGATGGTGGCAAGGATATTGCACAATGTAAACAAAATTTCTTATTGTAATGAGCCAAGAAATCTTCACTAAGTTGTTTCATTTACCTGCCTTGTTGATGCAAGTAAGGATTAAGCCATCTTGAATTTTCAGTTTCAGGGATATTTTTTAAAATGTTATTGGCATACATATGACTTAGAATGTTGTTAGTTTCAGGTATACAACAAAATGACTCGATTATACATAAACATATATCCATTTTTAGATTCTTCTCACATATAGGTGATATTGAGTAGATTTCCCTGTGCTATGTAGTAGGTCCTTGTCAGTTACTGATTTTATATATAGTGGAGTATATAAATTAATCCCAAGCTCCTAATTTATCCCTCCTTCCCTGCCCCCTATTTCCCCTTTGGTAACCATAAGTTTGATTTTGAAATCTGTTAAGTCTATTTCCGTACTTAAATACAATGGAGTATTACTCAGCCATAAAAAAGAATGCAATAAGGCCATTTTCAGCATTGTGGATGAACCTATAGATTATCATACTAAGTAAAGTAAGACAGAGAAAGATAAAAATATATCACTTATATGTGGAATCTAAAAAAAAAATGATACAAAAGAAATTTAAAAATCAGGGACATTTTTTTCCCCTCAATTTTGTTTCTACCCCTTCTCTCTTGTTCTCATTAACCTAAGGTACATTTCAGAGTATAAAGCATAGATCTTAAGGATACAGTTTCAGTTTTGACAAATGTATTTACTTATTGAAATGAACTACAAGATATCAAGGCAGAATATTTTATCACTCAATATTTCTTCTAAAATTTGTTCTTTTTCAAGATTTCTTGGGGTGTATAGATTATTTTACATTACCATATGCTTTAGAATAAAATAGCCAGTCTCTACAAAAACAAACAAAAAAATATGAGAATATATACAGATTGTACTGAAATTATAGACCAGGTTAAAGAGAGATGACAACCTAATATAGTCAAATCCCTGAGCATGACATATATTTATTTAAATGACTTGGCAAGATTTTCTATGAAAGGTAAGATTAAATATTTAGGCTTTGTGGGACACGTTTTATCTCTGTCACCTAGATGTGTGTGCACATCTATATGACAAAGACTGTACATGTGTCTTAAAAAGTTTTAATGTATTAGCTATTGAACCATGCATAGCCAGGCAGTAGGCCAGACTGATTAGCAAGGTATACTTTGTCGATTCCTGATTTAGATCATTTTAAATTACACTTTACAGTATTTTTACTTTTTAGGAAAAAAAAGACTTGTATATAACCAGCAAACACCTTTATAAAATTGCAGTTTTGACATTTATTAAAGGTATTGTTTTATGCATAATTTTTTAATTGTTGCTAGTAAATGATTACTATATTGATCATATGTTTCCATGCCTTGCTAAGTCACTTACAGTAAATTTTTTTGAGTCTCCTTGGTTTATCTGTGTACAAAATTAAGTTTTCTGTGAATAATGGCAATTTTAATTCTACCTTTGTGCCTTTTCTTACTTCATTGAACACCATTTGTTATACTAGCTATAAGTTTTTTTATGTTATTTATCAGATTGAGGATGACTGGCTCTTAAGTTTAGAGTTTTTATCATAAATGTGTATTGATTTTGTTAAAGGCTTTTGAGAGTGTAATCAGGTGAGCATATGATCTTTATTCTGTTAGTGGTGATTTATGTAGACAGATAATTTGTATCACTGTGATAAGACTCATTTGGTTCTTGATTTAAAAAGGGGTGGGAGTTCCCATCATGGCTCAGTGGTAAAGGAATCCAACTAGGAACCTTGAGATTGTGGGTTCAATCCCTGGCCTCACTCAGTGGGTTAAGGATCCAGCGTTGCCGTGAGTTGTGGTGTAGGTCACAGACGCCGCTCAGATCCCGTGTTGCTCTGGCTGTGGTGTAGGCCAGTGGCTACAGCTCAGATTGGACCCCTGGCCTGGGAACCTCCATATGCCCCGGGGAAAAGGCAAAAAGACAAAAAAAAAAAAAAAGATAGAGAGAGAGAGAGATGGGTTTGGCATGTAAGTTCAGCAGTTTTTAGTTGATATCAAAAAAATGAGTTAACAAGTAGTTCCTAACTGCCTTTGATTTCTCAGAGTATACTTTTTTAATGTAAATGTGAAGTGCGATTAATCATTGGTAGCATCTGGGTCTTAGATTTTGTAAGAGTTGTGGTTACAAATTGTGTTTTTAAACATATATGGAGAACTAGCCTGACTGGTTTTCTTCTTGACTTATTTTCAAAGTGGTGTTTTTACAAAAAAAGAAAGTTGCTTATCAGCTGGGCTTGTCTTGTCGTTAGTGTAAAATTGTTCCTGGTATTCCTTATTAAGATTTCTAGAAAATCTCTGGTGATTTGCTCTGTCATTCCTGATATCTGTAATTTATGTTATCCTTATTTTCCTGAATTAGTTTACTTTAGGGGTTAATCAATTTCATTAATCATTTAAAAGCATCAACTTTTAGATTTGCTGGTGTTACCACTGTTGTGTCTTTTTGTCTTTTTGCCTTATCTAGGGCCGTACCTGTGGCATATGGAGGTTCCCAGACTAGGGGTCTAACAGGAGCTGTAGCTGCCAGCCTTCACCACAGCCACAGCAACGCGGGATCTGAGCCGCATCTGCAACCTACACCACAGCTCATGGCAACACCGGATCCTTAACCCACTGAGCAAGGCCAGGGATCGAACCCGCAACCTCATGGTTCCTAGTTGGATTCGTTAATCACTGAGCCACGACGGGAACTCCAGTGTTGTGTCTTTTTAAATGTTATTGTTTCTGCTATTTTTATTTCTATGTACACTGGATTTAATGTGCCCTACATTTTCTTTAAATTCTTAAAGTGGAATAATTTTAAAGAATATAATCTTAAAGAATATAATTTTAGATATTCTTTAAATTTGTTATCAAAGCTATAAATACTGCTGTATTCACTGTTTCAATGCATCTCAAACATTTAAGTGCCATGTTTTCTTGATCAATCATTCAGTTTGAAATCTTTCCATTTTTCTTATGTACTTGAATGACTTATTTTCAAGTTGTCTTTTTAAATATAGGGTGATTTTCTAAATATATTGCCAATTTTTTTTCAAAAACATTTAAAATTGAAGTATAGTTGATTTATGGTGGTAATTTGTTTTAGATATATAAAATAGGGATTTGATATTTTTATTGATTATACTCCATTCAAAGTTACCATAAAATAATTTTTAATTGACATCTGAAATGCATCCATACTTTGAACTTTATTCAGATATTTTTATGTCTTTAAAAGGAATGGTTCATATACACTTAAAGTATGTATACTTAGCAACTACTGTGTATAGTCTTCTAAACATGCTAGTTTAGTTAATAGCCTTTTCAACATCCTATGTTTATTTTACTATTTTATTGGTTACTTAAATTATTAAATACACAAAACTGGATGTTCGTAACTTAAATCCACCAACTTTTGTTCCATTAACTACAAATTCTTGACATTTACATATAGAATTGTTATGTATTTTTGATAAATTAATTCCTTCCATTTTGAAATGTATTTTAACCAGTTAAAACTCCTTCTCCTGAAATCCACTTTGCATGTTATTAAGCCACACCTGCTTTATGATGATTAGTGTTTGCATGCTATTTCTTTCTCTTGCATTTTTTCGTGCATTTATGTGGTGTTTAATATGTGTAAACTTTGTATAATTGTATCTTTTCATCTAATTTGACAATTTCTGCTTTAAAATTAAGGGTTTAATTTACATTTAGTGAGTATATATGGGTTGTGTTTTTGTTTCTTTGAACTTTACATTGCTCAGTTATTTTTAGTTTTCTACTTTATTGACTTAGACATGTTTCATAATAAATTATCAGTGAATTACATTGTTAGGAAAAACATTTTTTTGTTATTATCATTTATTTTACTTTTTAGGGCTGTACCTGCCACATATGGAAGTTCCCACGCTAGGGGTCCAATTGGAACTGTAGCCACCAGACTACACCACAACCACAGCAATGCAGGATCTAAGCCACGTCTGTGACCTATACCACAGCTCACAGCAATGCCGGACCTTAACCCACTGAGAGAGGCTAAGTATTGAACCCACATCCTCATAGATACTACTTGGGTTCGTTTAATACTGAGCCATAATGGGTACTCCAAAATAATTATTTTCAGACTCCACCTTCAGTGTGGAACACCTACAGTGGTGAAATTCCATTTACCAACTCCATTAGGGATTTTTTGTATTGTTAAATATTTCTTTTTAAAATTATGACTCCTTCTAGATATTTTTACTATATACAATTGTCATTGAAATAACAGTGTAGAAGAAATCATAAAATTAACTGAGTTTGCCAAAACATTTACTATTCCTGAGGCACTTTGTTGTTTAATGCACAATAGAGTGTCTTTTTGGTTTCAATTCTTTTCATCCTGAACTACTTTTAGCAGTTCTGGCAGTGCAGATCAACTGGCAATTAATATTTTTAGCTTTCATTTATCTGAAAATAGCTTTTTGGGTCTTGTTTTTAAATGCTATATTGCTGGATATAAGATTTTAGATTTACTGTTATTTTCCTTCTCTGTTTTAGAGATATTCCTCCCACATCTTTGATTTTCGTGCAGTTTGTTAGTTCTGTGATTTCATTGAAAAATACAAGTTGGAAAAATTTAGTCATTTTTCTTCAAAGCTGTGTAATTGCCACATCTTTTTTCATTTGATCTTTTGGAATTCCAATGACCCACATATGAGATGACTTAATATAGTTCCACAGTCTGTCATGTTAACACTGAATTTAAAAAAATCTTTTCTGGGCATGCCTGTTGTGGTTCAGCAGGTTAAGAGTCTGACTAGGATGCGGGCTTAATCCCTGGCCTTGCTCAGAGGGTTAAGGATCTGGCGTTGCTGTCCCTGTGGTATAGGCTGGCAGCTTCAGTTCTGATTTGACCCCTAGCCTGGGAATTTCCACATGCTGTGGGTATGGTCATTAAAACAAACAAAAAACAAACAAAAAACTTGGCTATGGTTTAATTTTTAAAATTAACCTGTCCTCAAGTTGTCATCCATGTTTATTTTTCTGTAGCATCCAATCTTAATCCAATTTGATGTTTTTTTTTAATTTGGCATTTTAATTCTGTTCTGTAATTTCTCTTTTTAAGTTTTCTATCAAAAAATGTCTTACATTTTCAGCCATTATGTAATCATATCCTCTAAATAATATATTGATAATTATTTTAAAGATATTTTTTCAAAAAAATCATTATCTGTATAGTTGATGGATATTCTTCTCTTAAAGTATTTTTTTCCTTGATTTTTGGGGTCAAGATTTTCTATTCCACATATTGTAAAAGTTGATTATATGTTTTGGACACCCTTTAAAAGAATAGAGGAGATAATTATTAATAGCTTTTTGAGATTTATTTTCCATGTGGAGGACTTTTCCACACAGCCCTCTTTTGGGAATGTTGGGTTATTGCTGAGTTTTTGTGTTGCAGAAGCACGAAATGAAAGCAGGTAAACTTTTAATATAACAGAAAAATTTTTGAGTTGAGAAAGTCACTGAGGGAATTTATCACTCAACATTTCTTCTTTCGCCCTACATCAGGCTTATTCCTAACCTCGCTCTTTTCTTTTTCTTTTTTTTTTGCACTGGAAATAAGAATGAAAACGTACTTTTTTACTGCCACTGCTTCCTGACATCCAGTGATTTCCCAAATTGACAAATTCTCAACCCTTTTCTAAAGAACATCAAGGAACCCAGAAAATATCTCATATTTTTTGTTTTGGTTGTTGGAATAGAGAAACATATTGCTATATTTCCCCTGTAATAGCACTTTAGGTTCAAACTGAGGGTGTGTATGCATCCTACAGAAGAAAAGAATACAGATTAATGTGAGCCTAGTGAATTTAACTTCCACTAGAAACAGTAATTATAGCCAGTGAGAAACTTAAGTCATTAATTACTCTACAGTAGATGATTCCAGGCCCCAGAAACTGAACAAAGAACACTGCCCTTGGGATTTGCAACTGTTTATGGAGTGTGGGTCTTCTATCACCCATTTCCTTAGTTGAGACACACATACAAATAGATTCGGCTTCAGAGGGATCTCGCGGGCAGAGATTATGAATATCTTGTGGACCAGAATATGATATAGAAGATCAAAATATTTGGGAAGGTAATGAATTGAGTGTCAGAGTTTTGTAATGCAGATAACAGCATCTGAATAAGTCACTTAAACAAGCGGGAAGGGCAGAAGCCAATTCAAATAGCCAGAATACAAAGTCAACTTCGGAAAACTCCCAAGTAAATAGCAACAGAGTGATGGCTCAGACAGGCAAATGGAACGGCAATTTTGGATGTATGTGTAAAACAGTCTACTGACTCTGGTAAGATTAGTCTGCATTATTTTGTATGATGCATTGCCAAACCAGCTGTGCAGAAATAAGATGACACTGCAATAAACAGCATTAAAGTACTTCCTTGTATTTGCTGGAAAAATTTGTTGCACATAATTAAATTATACTAGGCCATCATGAATTGATTCCAAAAACTTATGTAGTGCCAAGATTTGATTAAGGACATTTGGTGTGAATCTAAGCTGGAAGCATTTAAAAGCATGAACATTTTTCCATGCTTCTGTTCTTGGGCTTAGAGAAAAACTGAAAATCTGAAAACAGGAGAGGACAAAAGGATTTGTTCTTTTCTGTAGGATGGCTTTCCTAATACTTTTATCCCTGGGCACCATATATTTATTGACAGACCTAATAGAAAGAGTATATATTTATTTCAGAGCCTACAGAAATGAAACTAAGTTATCATCGAGGCAAACAAATTAGTGTCGTGTGTATGTATTCAAAGTTTTTTGTTTCTCTGTTCCATAATTATGTTTTCACTCCTTTTTTTCTTTCTTTGGTTTTATTTTTTTTCTCTTGATTTTTCATGTGAAATTTGACAGGAAACAAATATGAAGAGATAAATGTAGATACACAAAACAATGCAGAGGTGAGGCTGTGAGCATAACCTACACTGCTGTCATGTACCCACAGCATGATGCTTTCAAAGGTATTTCACTGGGCTCTTTGGAACACAAATTGATAATCATCATATCGGAGGATTGTCATAACCCTAATTTAAGTTTAGACGGGTAGACAACTAAAAAATCACGTTCTTGAGATCAGATACAAAATTAGCACAAGAAAAATAAACAAGGGTAACTGAAGCCAGCACAGCCTAACACAAAGCAATACAATTTAAATAGTTACTGTGCAGTTCTTACAGCAGTAACAAACCCTTCCTCTGTGGTAACTGAACACTGAGCAAATCCAGATTCAATCTGATAACTCTTACATAGCTTTTAGTGTGGACATGACTACAGAACATCAGAAAGAGATGTCATATGAATTCAGAAAAACAACTCTAATGAATGACTGAACATTATGTAAGTACATGTCAATGTAAATATATGAAATTACTTGTGGTTTATGTCTAAATATTATATAATGGTATTTGCAGTATTTTGTATTTTCTTTCCCACCGTTGGCATTTTCTAGTTATCTATAAGGAGTGAGAAAGATTTCTTGGTTTTATTTCTATTAAGTTTTAAGTTTTTAAAAATTTTCTTCTAAAGGCATATAAACTGGGAGAAAAAGGTTTAGGCAGCATAGTAGTCCTTACTCCTACACAGTGTTTATACTGCTCCTACTTTGACAAGATTTGAATCTATACAAGTTTTGCATGCAGTTTACTAAGCTTAAATAGGTGAAGCCAAAAAAAAAAAAAAATCTCCAGTTTTCAAGTAGGAAAATCAAATTAAGGCATGATTTAAATATTTCCTTTGGTCTTTATACGATTCAGTGGGTCTTAGAGCTCCCCTCGTGGCTGGCTCAGCAGTTAATGAACCTGACCAGCTAGCATCCATGAGGATGCAGGTTCGATACTTGGCCTAGCTCAGTAGGTTAAGGATCTGGCATTGCCGTGAGCTGTGGTGTAGGTCGCAGACACAGCTCAGATATGCATGGTTGTGGTTGTGGCTTAGCCCAGTGGCTTCAGCTCCAATTTAGAACCTTAGCCTGGGAACTTCATGTGCCTAAAAAGACAACAGCCCCCCCCCAAAAAAAAAGAAAGAAAAAGATTCAGTGAGTCTTAAAATGCTGACTTTCTTTATGGGTCTCTGCATTGTCAGTTTTCAAAAACAAATTTGTTAAGCATGCGTAAAGTAGTATTTTTCAAAGTAACTTCAAACATGGTTTATTTCTTGAATTAATTATGCTTCATAATTACTTTAAATGACCCATTTAAAGTTTCAGTAGCATATTCTCCATAAAACACTCAATTCATCAATTGGGAACTCACTTTACAGAGAATAATAAGGTCCTTTGATTCCTTCAGTTGTAGCACTTGGGTTTTTATATTAGATTATTGAATATAAACATACTTTATAATGTTTAGGTGTAGTCACATACACATCTTTCCTACACATTTTCTTTATTATAATATTAGTGTTGTTTTTAAATTTCAGGAACGTAAAAGGGTAATTGGATTACCCTCCCTGCTTATTTGTATTTCAAAATTATCTGCAGAGGAAGTTAAATGACTATCGGTGGAAAATATGGCCTTTCCTCTTAATATGAAAATGTGCTGCGTATTAAATAATATGCCTGCAAATGAGGTCTTAGTTGAGAGAACCAGTGTACATATAAAGTATCCTGTGGTTCAAAGGCCAAACCACAATTAGGAAAGATGATGATGAGAAGTAATTTTAAATTACTTAATTTTGAAGCAAGCATCTCAGGGAAAATTAATGGCCTTTTGCAAATGGTTTAAAATGAATGGCTAAGGTGGTATCTCTGGGGCTATACAGTGAGAACATCCATAAATCTGTTCTCCATTAAAAGAATCCACTGGCAAAATAGTCAAAATAATCATTTTCAGAAACTTGAAAATTAACCAAAAGATTGTATCTATTTGAAGAGTATTTGTCTGAGAAAACCTAAGGAACCTCCATAAAAACAGCAGGTCTGTGTGATCTTTTAACAAGTCACTCTCTCCAATTTCACCTAACCCTCCCTAGTTTTCTACACGGGCCATGACAGTGGCATACATAGCATCCTAGCATTTGTGGAGGGAGATAATTCAATTTTGAACTCCTCAAAGTCTACACTCGGGGCATTGTCACTCTTTGTCTTTTAGTTCCCTGGAAAAGCTTGATGTCAGTTGTCGTTTGACCTGAACTGACACTCTGGGAAAAGCCGTATCTTTAGGGCATTTCTTGAAATGAGCAGCAGCACTTTTATAACTTCACAGCTGTCTGAGGAAGCCAATTGGGAAAACAAGAGCTTGGCCAGAAGTTTAAAAGGGATATCCATCCCAAAATGGGATGCCCATAGATGTCTGAAAGACACCTATTCACATATTCCGGGAGATCTAGAGAGCAGAGCATGAGTGAAGACTCTTTCCATGTTCAGGAAAATCATAAGTGGGCCTTTTACATCATCCGTGGCTGACATTTTGATCCTATTCATCTAGTAAATGAGGGCTAGGCTGGTGTTGTGAACTGCTGACTCTTGAAAACATGTACTTTGGAGCCTCTTAGCAAAGAGAAGTAGGGTAGGGTGATCATTGCTTCAAAGCATTTAGTTAATCATGGATCAATAATTGAGCACTAATTAACTAAAGATTTGTTATTTAATACCATAGGAAATAATTCTTATAGTTTTTGTCCTTAGAGTTCTCTAAATCATTATACAATAGCAACAGTAGACAGAGGAACAGAGAAGCCCTGAGAGGAGAGGAGGAAATGATTTCCAGATTTGCCACATCATATAATAAAAATGTCCAGTTTTTGATTAAAATAATTAAACATACACAAATAGGAACACATGACCATACATAGGGGAAGAAAAGCAGTCAACAGATATTATCTGAGAGGGTTCAAATGTTGGACAGACATAAAATCAGCTATTTACAAAAATTATTAGAGAACTGAAGAAAATTATTGTCTAAAGTATGAGAACCATGTCTCACCAGAGAGTAAATCCTACTTACGTTGTGTAATCCTTCTGATATAATGTTAAATTTATTTTTGCATCAGTATTCACCAGGAATATTGGTCCATACTTTTCTGGGATTATCTTTGGTTTTAGTACCAGGATAATGTTGACCTCACAGAAAAAGCTTGACAGAGTTTCTTTTCAAATTTTAGAAAGAGTTTCAGGAGAATTTGTGGTAATTATTCTCTTTGTTTCTGATAGAATTCCCCAGTAAAAACATCTGATCCTGATCTTATATTTGGGGATTTGACTGATTCCATCTTCTCGCCATTACTGGTCTGCTCAGTCTTTCTCTTCATGAGTCTTCCTAGGACTTAGTATGTTGGATGTTTCTAGGAATTTATCCACTGATTTTAGGTTATCCAGTTTGTGGTAAAAAAATACATAGTATTCTTTTCATACTTTCAATTTTTGAGGCTTCATTTGTAAAGCTCCCTCTTCCACTTCTGATTTCAGTTACTTGAGTGTTTTTTTCTTTAAGCATTTGTCCATTTTATTTTTTCAAAAAACCAAGTCTTAGTGTCCATTTTCTCTATTGTTTTTGTATTCTCTTTAGGCTAACTCTGGGGTCCAGTCTTTATCTTCATCTGCCAGCTTTCAGTTTAGTTTGTTCAACTTTTTCTACTTTCTTGAGGTAAAAGTTATGAGATCTCTTCATTCTATCTATTTATTTATTTATTTATTTATTTATTTATCTTTTTGCCTTTATGTAGAGCCGCACCCGCGGCATATGGAGGTTCTCAGGCTAGGGGTCTAACAGGAGCTGTAGCTGCCGGCCTTTGCCACAGCCACAGCAACGCAGGATCCGAGCCACGTCTGCAGCCTACACCAGAGCTCACGGCAACGCCGGACCCTTAACCCAGTGAGCAAGGCCAGGGACCGAACCCGCAACCTCATGGTTCTTAGTCGGATTTGTTAACCACTGAGCCACAAAGGGAACTCCAGATCTCTTCATTTTAAATATGTGCATTTATAGCCTTATAGCCATATACTTTCATCTTAGCACTGTGCTCACTACATCTCATAAAATGTGATATATTGGTTTCATTTGATTTGTCTTGATGTATTTTCTAATTTCCTTGGTGACTTCCCTTTTTTTTTTTTTTTTTTTTTTCTGCCTGTCCCTCTGGCATGTGGGAGTTCCCAGGCCCTGGATCAAAACTGGGCAATAGCAGTGATCCAAGCTGCTACAGCAATAGCTTTGTGATTTCTTTGACTTACTGGTTGTTTAAAAGTGTGCTTAATTTTCATATATTTGCAGATATTCATGTTTTCCTCATACTATTTTAGTTTCATGGTTCTTTGGTTGGAAAAAATACTTTGTATTATTTAAACCTAATTTGTTAGGACTTTCTTTGTAGTATTTAACACGTGGTATTATCCTGGAGAATATTCCATGTATCT
The DNA here is from genome assembly GCA_004024745.2 of Catagonus wagneri. Taxonomy (NCBI): domain Eukaryota; kingdom Metazoa; phylum Chordata; class Mammalia; order Artiodactyla; family Tayassuidae; genus Catagonus; species Catagonus wagneri. Next base: position 2,837,508 of record PVHT021183530.1, on the reverse strand, counting down.
TCAGCTGTTATTGGTTGGAATGGTCTGTGTGTGTCTGTTTTATAATTTTACACATAAATTGTCAATATCTGAAGCAGTGGATATAAAGTGGATTCAAAGAAGTGTTCTGTTTTTTTTATAATTTTTATTTTTTTTTGCATTATAGCTGGTTTACAGATTTCTGTCAGATTTTCCAGCTACACCGTGTGGTGACCCGATTACATGTACATGTATGGATTCGTCACATGTAATTAGATATAGTTCCCCGTGCATTACAGTTGGAGCTCCTTGCTATTCCATCATTAAAGCAGTAGTTATCCCCATTCCTCCCCCATCCCCTTGGCAACCACAGGTATGTTCCCCAAGTTCGTGCTTTTCTTTTCTGTTGAGATGTTCATTTGTGCAGTGTTTTAGACTCCAGTTATAAGAGATTTCATATGACATCTGTCTTTCTCATTCTGACTTGCTTCACTCAGTATGAGGGTTTCTAATTCCATCCATGTTGCTGCGAATGACGTTATTTTATCCTTTTTTATGGCTGAATAGTATTCCGTCGTGTATGTATACCACATCTTCCTAATCCAGTCATCTGTCGATGGACATTTGGGTTGTTTCCATGTCCTGGCTATTGTGAATAGTGCTGCAGTGAACATGCGTGTGCAAGTGTCTTTCTCCAGGAAATTTTTGTCTGGATATATGCCCAAGAGTGGGATTGCTGGGTCATATGGTAATTCTATGTATAGTTTTCTAAGGTACCTCCACACTGTCTTCCATAGTGGTTGCACCAGCTTATATTCCCACCAACAGTGCAGGAGGGTTCCCTTTTCTCCACACCCCCTCTAGCATTTGGTGTTTGTGGACTTATTAATGATGGCCATTCTGACTGGTGTGAGGTGGTATCTCATGGTAGTTTTGATTTGCATTTCTCTAATTATCAGAGATGTTGAGCATTTTTTCATGTGCTTGTTGGCCATCGGTATATCTTCTTTGGAGAAATGTCTATTCAGGTCCATTGCCCATTTTTCAATGGTGGTGTTAGCTTTTTTGCAGTTGAGCTGCATTAAGTTGTCTATATATTTTAGAGATTAGGCCCTTGTCAGTTGTGTCATTTGAAAAAATTTTCTCCCATTCTGTAAGTTGTCTTTTAGTTTTCTTTTTGGTTTCCCTTGCTGTCAAAAGCTTGTCAGCTTGATTAGGTCCCATTGGTTGATCTTTGCTCTGATTTCTGTTGCTTTGGGAGACTGACCTGAGAAAACATTAGTAAGGTTGATGTCCGAGAGTGTCCTGCCAATGTTTTCTTCCAGGAGTTTAATAGTGTCTTGTCTTATATTTAAGTCTTTAAGCCATTTAGAGTTTATTTTTGTGCATGGTGTGAGAGTGTGCTCTAGTTTCACTGATTTACATGCAG
>PVHT021183530.1:2732213-2832456 GCA_004024745.2 Catagonus wagneri | reverse complement strand
GGTTGTTGTGTCTTCATTCTCATTTGTTTCAAGGTATTTTTGTATTTCTTTCTTGATTTCCTCATTAACCCATTCATTTTTTAGAAGCATGTTGTTTAGTCTCCATGTAGTATGTTTTCTCTCATTTCCTTTCCTGTGGTTGATTTCTAGTTTCATGCCCTTGTGGTCAGAGAAGATACTTGAGATAATTTCTATACTCCTAGATTTGTTGAGATTAGCTCTATGCCCCAGTATGTGATCTATCCTTGAGAATGTTCCATGTGCACTTGAGAAGAATGTATTTTCTGATTTTTTTGGATGTAATGCCCTGAAAATGTCAGGTCTAATTTTTCTATTGTGTCATTTAGGATCTGTGTTGCCTTACTGATTTTCTGCCTAGAGGATCTGTCCATTGATGAGAGTTGTGTGTTAAAGTCTCCTACAATTATTATATTGCTGTCTATTTCTCCTTTTATGTCTGATAGTACTTGTAAGTACCTGGGTGCTCCTATGTGGGGGCATATATATTGACAATTGTAATATCCTTTTCTTGAATGGATCCTTTAACCATTAAATAATGTCCTTCTTTGTCTTTCTTTATGGCTTTCACCTTAAAGTCTGTTTTGTCTGATATGAGTATTGCCACTCCTGCTTTGCTTTCTTGTCCATTGGCATGAAAGTCTTTCCCCATCCCCTTACTTTCAATCTATCTGTGTCCTTTGCTCTAAGTTGAGTCTCTTGAAGGCAGAAGATTGCAGGGTTTTGCTTATTTATCCATTCTGCCAGTCTGTGTCTTTTGATTGGAGCTCAGACCATTGACATTTAAGGTGATTATTGATAGATACGTATTTATTGCCATTTTAGATCTTATTTCCAGTTGATTCTGTGTTTCTCTTTTCTATTTTTGGATGGATGGATTCCAATTATTCTATACTTAAGTTTTTTTCCTTTCAGTATTTGTGGGTTAGATGTCCTGTTTTGATTTGTGGTTGCCCTGTTTTTTAAGTATGTTAACATGTTCTTATATCTGCGTGCTGTGGCCTGATAACCATATAGGCTAAAACACATCATTAATAAAAGAAAATAGAAAAAAAAGTTGATTTTTTTCCTTAAATTTAAAAAAAGAAAAAAAAACACAGAAAAAAGAAATAGTCTATGTTTTCCTACTTTCCCTCCCCACAATGTATAAGGTTGTTGAATCTTTTTTTGTAAATTATTTTATTTTCACTAATTTATTTTTGCGTCTTCATATTTCACTCTGCATGTGGGCTTATTTGAATGATTGCTTTCTAATTGTAGTTTCCTCCATTCTAATTCTTACTTTTTACTTTTCTTTCTTTTTTTTTTATAGGAACCATTTCAGCATTTCTTTTAGAAAGGGTTTAGTATTGCTATACTCTTTTAGCTTTTGTTTGTTGGGGAAATTTTTTATTTCCCCTTCTATTTTAAATGATATTCTTGCTGAGTAGAGTATTCTAGGTTGCAGGCCATTTCCTTTCAGCACTTTAAATATATCTTGCCATTCCCTTCTAGCCTGTAATGTTTCTGTAAAGAAATCAGCTGATAGCCTTATGGGGTATCCCTTATACTTAATGCTTTGCTTTTCTCTTGCTGCCTTTAGGATCCTCTCTTTATCTTTAATTTTTGCATTTTTAATATAATATTCCTTGGTGTGGGTCTGTTTGGGTTCAGCTTGTTTGGGGCCCTCTGTGCATCCTGTATCTTGATGTCAGATTCCTTCAGATTTGGAAAGTTTTCAGACATAATTTCTTCAAATATTTTTTCAATGCCCTTTTCTTTTTCTGCTCCTTCTGGAATTCCTATTATGCGTAAATTGGGCCACTTTATATTATCCCAGAGATCTCTTATATTGCTTTCATGTTTTTTAATTTGATTTTCTGTCTGCTGTCCTGATTGCGTGATTTCCATTATTCTATCTTCCACATCACTAATTCATTCCTCTGCATTATTCAAACTGCTCTTTATTGCCTTTAGCTCAGCTTGCATCTCTGCAAGTGAGTTTTCTAGCTTTTCTTGGCTCCTCCTTATGATTTCTAGCTCCTTTCTAAAGGACTCTGCATTGCTGTTTGCGTCTTCTCTTAATTTCTGGATATTCAGCCTTAATTCTTCAAGTATTTTCATTACCTCCCTTCTGAACTCCATTTCTGGCAAACTGCAGAGGTCTGTTTCATTGTTGGCTACTTTAAATGACTTGTCCTGTTCTTTTAACTGGGAATGGTTTTTGAGCTTCTTCATCTTGTTTGTGGTTTTCTTTTTCTGTGAGTTTGGGGAGGCCAGGCTGTAGGGAGGCTACTTCTAGGGAGGAGCTCCCCTTTGTATTTTTTAGTGAGGTTACTATTTCTTTTTGGTGTAGGAGTTTGACTATTTGATGTCTATTTCTTTGGAATGAGCCGGCTGTTATCTCAGTGGTTCTCTGAGTGTTCTCTGTGAGAGTGTAGGAATGACTAAGGTCGGCAGTGGGTGACTAGTCTCTACGCTCTCAATTGCAGGAAGGTGGCGCTGTCCACTCCTAGTTGCCCAGCCCTGGGAAGTGTTTGCGAGCTCTAGGCAGATCTACCAGGTGTCTTAAGCATTTGGCAATAGAAGCAGCAGGAAGTATGATTTCCCCTGGGAGTGAGAGCCACAGGAAACTAGTGTTAGATTGCAAAGTCCTCTTTGAGGTGATTGGAACCAGAAGAGGTACCTGTCAGAGGCTGGCTCAACAGGCTGGCGCTTGTTCTGCTCTTCCGCTGATGCTTTCTCCTCAGATGGGGCGGTTTCCTGGCTCCAGTGGCTGGTGCTGGCCCCGCTCCTTTGCGAAAGCTAGCTCTGTGTGGTTGCATACTGCTCGCGTGTGTGAGCTACCAACTCTGTGGGCTGACACAGTCACCTAGGTCTGTAGACTGGCACAGGGCCCTGCCACCCCCGCCGAAGCTGGCTGGTGTAGGCGCCTGGGTCCACAACCTGGCACTGTGCTCCACTCATGGGCTTCAAGGCACGGGCTCTGCCCCCGCTGTCACAGCTGCAGCCTTCACTGGCTCCTCCCCACTTCCATTCTCTTTGGCGGTGCACCATCGCCCTGCCCTGTGCGCTAGTTCAAGTCACTTCCTATGGCGGCCAGCCCCTCCTCCTCTCCTCTTCCCTAACAATGGAGGCTTGCCTTCCCTGCGGGACCTGACTTCCTTGGTTCCCTCAGTCCTGGTTTTGCTCTCCACAAATCATAGAATATTGCTGTTCCTTGTCCTATTCCTGCAACCGCCGTGGCCACCGACCTCTGCCCTTTCACAGGGACTAACCTTAGGAACCTGTGTCTTAGCTCCCAGGCACTGCCTGGCACCTCAGGCTGTGGTGTCTGGCCGGTATTCAGGTCTCTAACTCCGATTTTCCTATCTCAATCCAGCTGCTGCATTTTTCTCAGGTTTTGATGCCCCTCTAGTTCCATTGGCTGTTAATGTTGTTCCCAGGAAACTTTTCTTTTCACAGCTCCCTCCCTGGGATGCTGGCTGCCGTCCTAATTGCTTTTCTCTCTCTCACCTTTTTTTTTTCCTTCTGTTGTTCTACCCAGTTATTTCAAGGGTTTCTCGAAGTTTTTGGAGGGTTAAATTAATCAGCATTCAGATGACAATTTGTTCAAGTTGTTTTATATTTAAATGCGTTTTTTGATGTATTTGTGGGAGAGGGTGAGTGCGACCTCTTACTCCTCCACCATCTTGCCCTCCTCTCGACCCAAAGAAGTGTTCTAAATCTGATATATAAATTTCAAAGTCTTCAGAATGTAGAAAGTATTTAATGCTAAAAATCTGGAGGGAACACCCAGGGAGTGGATGCAGATAGAAAGCAGAGGTGATCCAAAGACTTAACCATGGTGCCCTGTTACATAAAGAATTTGAAGCAATAAAGAGGAATTAGAGAAAGATTGAATAGTAGACAAAATGATAGGAGGAGAACCAGATGAAAACTGTCACAAATTCAAGAAAGTATTCTAAAGAATGAGAAATGACCAGATGCTTTTACTCAGGTGAGAGATATTTATAACTTTGAGAAGTTTAATTTTAGCTGCATAGTGTGGGTAAAACTGAAACTGATTGGAGATAGTGCCAGAGAAAGGAGAGAAATAATTCAAAATAACCAGAAAAGTGTTTTTTTTAGAAATTTTGCAGTAAGAGAGAAATGTGAGAATAACTGAAGTATTTTTTTTTAATTATCTGATATGATAAAGCATATTCATTTTAATTTAGCACTTTGGAAGACCATGGTTTTCTTTTTAAATTTCAAACAAAGGAATGCTATAATTTTAGAAATTGTAGGCCAAGCTTATTGAGGAATCTGCTCTATAGAAGGCATCAAAAGAAGTTTTTAAAATTTTACCACATGTATTTAAATGAGATAAAATTTTAAGAGGCACTGTGTAATTCTGTATTAGAAATATTTTCAACATTTCTTATTAAGGTAAGTAGACTGTAATTTAACTCCCTGCCAAATTTCTAAAGCACAGAATTTATCATATTCAGTTACATTATCAGGACATCAATGTTTTGTGAAGAAGTCATATTCATCTACTGCAGACTTAATACATTAATATCCAGAGTAGTGGTGAACATTGAGTATCCTCTGAGTTGACGATGATATAGATGACTCTCTCCCAAACGTCCATTTTGTAAACTAACTCGGCAGTTTATTTATCATAAAATCACTGTGAGTCTCCTGAATCACTCTTATTATTATATGCCTGTATGCTATATGTATTCTTTTCTGTGTAACCAGCAGATACTTTATCAATTAAGAATACAGAGTGTGGAGTTCCCGTCGTGGCTCAGCAGAAATGAATCCGACTAGTGAACCATGAGGTTGAGGGTTCGATCCCTAGTCTCGCTCAGTGGGTTAAGGATCTGGTGTTTCCTTGAGATGTGGTGTAGATTGAAGATGTGGCTTGGATCTGGCATTGCTATGGCTGTGGCGTAGGCTGGCTGCTGTAGCTCCAATTAGACCACTAGCCTGGGAACCTCCACATGCCAGGGGTACAGCCCTAAAAACAAATAAAAGGGGAAAAAAAGAGTACAAAGTATAATCAGTCTTTATTTAAACAGAAAGTTGGAAGTAAAATAGTAACACCAAAAATAACAATCTATAATACAGTGAAATTTGTTGTGTCTTTTTAGCAATTGACCTTTGCATATATGTTATTCCAACAGAAAACTTATTTAACATTCCCAAAACAAATCCATGAAAGATTGTAATTGATAGGGGGACAGTTTTCTCTTACAGCATAGGAGACCTGTAAGGCAGTTGTCAAACCAAGAATTACACGTTTTGGTGATTGAAAGAGATTTTTCTTCCTACACAGGAGATAGACTCTCTTTATATAAATGCATTATTTGAACAAATGCATGCCCTAATCCCACCAAATTGCATTGTTTCTGAGCTAGTCTCTGATTTGTGGATTATTTGTACTGAGAAAAAATACTGATTTGACATACAGTTATAAAAGTAACTTTGATGTATGCCATCCTTTGCCTATAACGTCCTACTATTGGGCTGTAGAACTGAAAACATTTCAAAATAAAAAGGGCTGATAATTTAAAAATTTCATAGAATTAAGAGAAGCAGATTTACAAAACAACTATCCAACACATCAGTTCAGAGTGCATTTATCTTAGGAGATGTAAGAGAAGCATGACCAAAGGCTGGGGTGTGTATGTCTTGTCATGTAAGACTTATTTCTCTTGATAGCTTCAGATTTCTCTTGCCAGACTCTTTGTTCTTTTTGGTTAGAGCAGATTAGAGTAGCAAGACATGCAGGTTGATACAACATCAGGAACAAAGATACTGTCTTTGCCTTTAGCAATTCAATGATTTTTAGTCAGCTGAAATGGAATTTCTGGAAATCGACATTTTGTGGCTATCCACACCTAGACTAGCTACAACTTGTTAAAAACAGAACATATGTTGACTCCAAGACATTTGAACAAAACTGTTTAAAAATGTTCCATTTTACCACTACCCTTTATGTTTTCTGTTAGTAACTCCTCCTTTTTATTTTCTACTCATTGAAAATCAATTTTATATCCTTGAAGGAATCACATGACAATCTGACAAGTAATATGTATATTTAGAGTTATGATTTCTTAAATGATATATGTACATTGAGGACTTTTTACTGTTCAGAGTACTTGTTCTTCTCAATGTGTTTTCTGAGGTAGAGAGGACCCAATCTAATATTCATATGCAATAATAAAATTATTCTGTACCAAGCTTCAGTACTGTTTTCTCCTATTTCAAATATTGAAATAAAACCTATCAGAAATTAATTTCAAAAGATACATGCAAAATTATGGCAGGCAGAGTCTGAGTTACTCAAAACTAGCAGACCCTAAGCTGTCTTCATAAACAGAAAATGAAGTAGGTCAAGCCTGGACTGTTCCTCCTTCCATGTGCAAAATTTGAAATAGGAAAAAGGAACATTCACTATTTTATTTTCTTGGTACCTTACTCAATACAAGACAACTTTTAGGAAACCAGTGCTGTAAGATGGTGCGTGTCCCTAAGAATGTACCATATGTTAGTCTCCTAGGACTATTTGGATATTACTTCATGTCTAATTGGAGAATAATATATTTCAGTGCCTCAAAACGGTATTTTGATTAAATGTAATCATTCAATTAAATGAACACATAATGGGAGATATCTCATGACAATTACAGTTCTGGGAGTACTGAAGATACAGCAGGGGAAACACATCATGAAGAGATCACAGTTCTTCTTATTCAGATTCAAGTTTTATTAGGAAAACTTTGATAGCCCCTAACTGCACGTTCCCATGAAGTTCTGGCTAAAGCATATGAAAGGTTTAAGTGTTGGTCCTAAAGCCTATTTATGCAGCACTACTAGGACTTTTAACTGATTGATTCCATCTTTTTGGCATTTAGATTTTCTGTATTTTTTGCGTGTATAAAGGAAGATTGTTTAATATAGCTTTAGTCATGCTTTGCTTTTAATAATGCCTGTGATGTATAATCTCAACATTCCATGGCAGAATCTGGAAAATTATTCATCTTTTACTAATTGGTAAGAACATATGTTTCTCAGATATTACATATCATAGTCACTTTGCATGTAGAAAATAACTAACGCATGATTATTTCCCAGTGATTAACGCAGTCTAGCAATCTACTGAGAATCACAACTATGTATTAATCATGAACATAAGAAAATAGAACAAGCAAACAAATGAGTGACTGGTAGTGTTAATCAGAAAGTTCCAGTTCAAATGATAAAAGGGTTGGAGGTCATAATGGAAAAAACATGTACTAGAAATATAGGATATTAATTTCACAACCCACCTGTGTTAAAAGGGGTGCCAGTCTATTAGCAGAACATGTTTTCACCTTTTATAAGAATTGGTTCTCCATACTGAAAGCCTTGATTGAGCAAACATGAGTTAGTAGTATTATATACAATAGGAGCCTATAACAGTGTTGAAATATTATTTCCTCAATACTTACATAAACAAAAACTTCAACCAGACCTTTTTTGATCTCCATTCCCAGATACCCAAACAATGGCTGATCATCTCCAATATCCCCTGGGTACCCAAAATATACAAAAAGCTTTGGTTTGTCTGAAGCAGATCTTGACACAAGGATTTGCATTAACATAATCCATTTATGTTCAGGAAAGCCTGCCAACTTTTTTTTTTATGAAAAAATTACCAAAAAGGTAAGAAAGGGTGAAATATCCAAGTACATATGTGCCAAAATTGGCTTAATTCTGGAGGGGAGGTCTAGAGAGAGAGCTGGCTACATTTCATGTGCAAGGGAGCTGTTTATCCCTCTCCTACCTGGCAGTTACTAGTTGAAGGCCACCTCAGGACAAACGTAAATTCCCCAGAAATCTGGCTGTGAGCGCCAGGAAGGAGACTCCCACAGCCAGAGGAGGACGCCTCTGGAAGAGAGCCATGTGCTCACTGTTGGGAATCAGTCTCACAACCTGCTAAGGGACCCAAGGTTTATGGGTAAGCACTGAAAGCATCTGCTACTTGATTCTATCCAAAAAACGTTCAAGTTATTCTCACCTTCAGGTTTCTTCACCCCCTCATGTCCAGTAACCAAAAGGGGTCCCAAAAGTGTCATCTATACAAATGCTTTACCTTTAAAGAGAAAACAGATATGCTTTACAAATTCAGGAAAGGGCTAACACAAAGTCTAATACCTTTTTAGTCTAATAACTTTTCAACCTTTCCTGAATTTAAGATAAATGCACCTCCAACACTCAGGAAATTCAGTAAGTTAGAAAATTAATAATGAGAACCATGATAAATTAATTAAAAAATTTGAGATGTGACACTGCAATTAAAAACAAAAGAGTTGAAAAAAGTAGAAAACATTAGCCAGACATACTTTATTATAGCAAGACAAAGTTGTACCTAGTCTCAGGATATACAACCCTCCACCACACATACAAACTGTCTGTAGGATAAATAAATACAAGTTTGATAAGAGAATATACATAGATAATCAGCTTAATGTCAGATAAATCAAAGACTGCACATTAAATGTGTTAAGGACTGTTCTAAGAATTCACCTAACAGCTTAACTTCTAAATTTCTGTCCACTAAGAAAAAGGAAATGATATGGAATTGAATCAGTCCTAATTGTGTTTCTTTTGCTTAACCTGAGAACTAGTGAAAAAAATGTTAACTATCCTGTATTCAAATATGAGACCAAATTATGAAATGTAAGATGCTTTTATAAATGGAAAGACCTTCCTTCTTTCCAACGTGACATAACTTGGGTTCAGTGAATAGCAGAAAACACAATTATTGATAGCTCAGAGAAAATTTTCCCAATTCATTCATTTGTTAGTTTGATATTTAAATTCTGGCCTTATGACAAGACTCAGGTGGTGCAGTAAAAATTTATATTAAAATGCAAACAGGAAATTAAACAATTGAAGTTATTCAAATAATGTGTGATCTTTTTTTCATAACTGCCTGAATATATTGTAAAGACAAAAGCAATTTATCCTAAAAAAAAATTTGAGGCATTTTGTTAAAAATATCACTCTCACACAGGCATTAATCATGTTTTTCTTCACATCTCTTAATTCTGGACCACTTCGTAATTTTCTTTCTTCTCTATGAAAAATCTTTCTCTGTAACTAATTAGCTAGAATCAAATTATGAAATTTTAATTTGAAAATTTATTCAAATTATAAATGTATGTAAATAACTTATAACTAAGCATATATATTTGTCCACAATAAGATCAGTAAAATGATATGTGTGTATGTATGTCATATTACCATAATGCCTTGAATTTTTTCATATGCAATAAGTATCTAATCAACTCTCCTTTGATTGATTAATACAACCTCAAAGTAGTAGCATATATATTATGCTGCCATTTTTATCAGTGGGATGCTTCATGCCTCAGTTAATAAAAATAAAAGAATTTTGCTTAAAGGAGAGTAGCTGAGAACTTTTCATCCTTTAAAACTAATTTTAATGTGTATAAGTTAATGTATGTTTCACTTTGAGAAAGGAGAAACTGAATTTTCTTAAAGTATTTCTCAGTATTAGATTTTGTCTAAAGGAAATAATTGCAAAAAGTTACAGTCCCACTATGCACTCAAAAATGGGTAGTTTTCTTCTTTTCATAGAACTTTGGCCACAGCAAATATAGGAAGAATTATTAACAAATTTTAGGTGTATTGTAATTTCTGCTTTTTTTTTTTCAGGCAAGGCACTGACACCTAGTTTTTTTTTTTTCTTTAAGAATCTGCCTGTTCGTGAAAATGAGTTGCATATTCCCATCACTCGCCAAAGAGCCAAAAGATAAAAGAATAGCACTGTCAGTCACCAAACTAGACTGGAAGACTGTGCTTGGAAGGGCATGTTTTCTATATGGTGCCCAAGTAACTGCCTCTTCCTTTTGGTTGACAATCATGGAAAAAAAAATGTAGTAGCTAAATCCTTGGTCATCAAAAGATAATCACAATTTTACAGTTGGAAAAATGATAATGGGGTGGGAGCTTGGAGAATACATCAACTCTTAAAATATTCCTTAGGGATTGTTCTTCTTTACATGAGAGTGCAATTTTCAGTTTAGGAGATGAATATGCAGAGAACTCAGATTTCTTCCCCCACATGATTTTTTAAATAGTCATCTTTTGATAAAATGGCGATCCAGAAGAATTTTTCTTTAGTCTGATTAAAGTAGCACAATTCATCTAAGTGGATTATAGGTAAACTGACCTAAAACATTTTTATTAATGGCACAAGAACACAGCTCTCACTAATTTTGTACACAAATATCATCAGGTATTTTGAGACTTAACCCCAGAGTTGCTCCCTGCTTCTCACCTGCCATCTTGGCTATACCCTTCAAATCCCCAGGAGTACATGCATCTGGGTTCTAATAATAATGCCCTGGTTTTACTAAAGGTTTTTTGTTGGTTTAAAAATGGGTTTGTTATGAGCTTCAGTGAAGATGCGCATGTACTTTGTGGATCTTTTCTTTCATGAACTGGTATTAAGATACTATAAGAAAATCAGGTGCATTCAATTCTTGGCCATGCTTAAAGGTCTAGTAGAAAAAAAAATCTTATTCAGACAGAACTAGTTTTATATATCAAGCTTAGATATGCACAAGCCTTAAATGATGACTTTGGACAAGTTATCAATAATTCTAAGTGTCAACATTCATACTTGTAAAATGGAGAAATAACATTTGCTGTATTAAATGGGATATTCTGTCTAAAGAATTCTGGTATATAGAAGATTCTGGCATATAGAATGTTAACAATTGATGTGAGTTTTCATTCTCTCTGCCTAATCACTTTTTTCCCTTTCCTCTATGAATGAGAAATGTTAATCAAATGGTTCAGGAGTATTATGAGTTAGGTAGTTTTCTTTTTGTTTTTTGAGGGAGGTTGATCCATATCATACCTTGCCACTATCACCTACGGTTTCTCTGACATGCATTACATTCTATACAATTATTGGACAGATACCAGGAACATAGTCTACGTAAATCAGCAATTTCCTCCTTTTTCTGTTTTCTGGTGCATGTTGCCTGGTGGAAACAAGGAGACATCCCTGTCTGAAATATTTTTTATGGTGTTTGGAAATGGAGTAATTTAAATGACTGTTACATTGTGCATACAACATAATTTGAGAACACAGAAATGAAACCAATGATACTACTCTAGTCAATAACAAAGAAAAGGAAGGACATATGAAGAACATCACTATCCTTAAGGCTGTACAGTGATCTGTGCTTCTATGGTGATGGCACCCTACTCCCTGAATTCTAAATTTATTGTCTCCTCTGTATAAGAAGAAAAGAGAGTCACTATCCTTACTCTGAGTCACTCCTCCCCTGACACAGAAAGGGATTCCTTCTATTCAGGGAGAACTCAGGGCTCCTCACACACCAAGAGGCAACAATCAGCTCCTCTTTCCTGCTGAGCTGTCAGACTGCCTACTTCTCCATTTCATCCTTTCATTTTTGCTCCACTCAGAGGTGCTGGGTAGGAAGATCTTTTTTTTTTTTTTCTTCCTTAGTAAACATTTGTGAACATCAATAAAATTAAACAAATTAAAATTACTAAATACATCTTGGTAGATAAATTTTTAAAGAAAAAGTTATGGATATTTAGGTTCAAATTCTCTTTAAGCATCACAAAGTTTCCTTTGCAAATTGAAAATACCATTGACAATTTTGTTTCTCTTTCCTCCTCCTTGCAGAGAGTTTCCTAACTGCAATGATAGGCATGTTTACCATGTTGTAAAGACTGTGCAAGACTGAATTCCCATTAAGGTAGGGAAATTAAGAGGTGAATTCCACAGATGATTTCTCTGCTCGCCAATCTCTACTTGTATAGCTACTTAAGTCCCCGAGGAGAAACACCCTTATAATGTCCCCTGTTGAAGCTGGGCTATTGCACCTGGCCAAGTTTCCTGTTCTTGGGAATCTATGGTCAGGCCATCTCTCAGTGTGTGGGTAGATGTTCCATACACCAACAGGAAAAATGTCTATACGAAACTAAATAAATTACTCCAGGTTTTTCAGCAGCCTGACTAGTGAGTTTGCAAATATGTCCACAATGGTACAAATATGTCCACAATGGTACAGACTGAGACACTAATATTACAGTATAAGTCCAAAAGCAATAGAATAGCTTAAACTGTACAAAAGTAATGTTTATTAAGATGTCTTACACATTAGTACTAGCAATTAGATATGATTGACTCTAGACCATCATATTCAAACAGATTTTCACTTGCATATATAAAGCTATGATTCTAATAATTGTGAGAGTGAAAGGGATTAAGAATGTCTAAAATTATAAAGTCATATTGCTTACATGGGTCCAAATCAAGAAACTTGCTGACAAAAAGACACTTCAATTACCCATACTCCCCTATCCAGAGTTGCCCAGGATTAGATTATCAAAGTATATTTTCCCCCCCAAAATGTCAATGTCTCTTTTTTTCCCCAAAACAAAGTCTGAGAAAACTGAATGCAGGTACATTGCTCTGGGAATTGATCCTAGAAATTCGGACCTGAGGCTGGGAATAGAATAAGAGATGGAGGAAAAGTCAGCCATAGGGTAGATTATAAAAATGATGACCTCTGTGAGCACCTGGGCACTATCTATTTAGGGACCTAAGAGGGGAATCCTTATGCTGTTGTTCACACCCACTGGTCAATGTCCTTTCACATCCAGATTGGTTCTTATGTCAAAATAACTGTTATGTTTCCTGCAGATGGGTCAGTTCATGATGTCGTAGAGGGTCTGGGGCAGAAAGTGAGAGATGTAGTGCAGCTGGAATGAGCTGCTCTTAATTGACACCTGTGCCCAGAGGTGGACCAATGGTTGGAGTTCAGAATTCAAAGAGATTTCAAGAGGATATTCAATGGGACATAGCTTCCATCCCCTTTAGAAAATTCATTTCCTGCCGAAGGTCCAAGCATCAGTCATAGGTTGGTGGCCAGCTGCCATCTCTAGACTTAAGACTTCTCAACCAGCATAGTGTATAGTTCCGAGTTTGAGAAGAAAATGTCCTGCCATGTACATCTCTGGGATTGATGGTGAGAGACCAAGATTACTCCTGGCTTTAGGTAAGGCTCACACATTCTAGCTATTGGGGACATAGGACCATAATATACTGTGGTATAGTGTGTGTGCTGCTTTCTGCAGGGAGCGATCCTAAGCTGTCAACTTAGCCAAGTGTGTCATAAACTAGATGGTGATTTCCATGGTCCCGAATGTATTTATCTAAGCAACATTATGTGGGATCTTTTATGGTAAATCAGATTCTGTTAATATATGGGTAGTTGTCCATGGAAGTCTTATGTACAAAAGCTATTCTGTTTGAGGAGAGAGGGTGGCTCACCTCCATTAGAAGAATCTTCTCTGTTTTGAACACCTCCTTCTTGATAGGGAATACTGTCTGGTTGTCATGAAAATGAGACACAGAAATAGCCACTCTTTGTGCCTTCTCACAGAGATCCACATGCTTTGCCTCTTTCCCAACTTCTTTGGCTGCAATCTTTTAACCTTTCTTCTTCTGTGTTCCTAGCTCAACATCTAAGCCAGGAATCTCTGGAATAGGTTCAGTAATCTCTATAAATAGGTGTCTGTTTATACCTTGGGCATCTTGCTTATAAGGTAAATTCTGCTCAGTGGAAATACCTGTCTTGGCCATTGCTTGCAAGACCATCTTTGATAGGCCTGTTGTATAGCAGAGTAAATATGCACAGTCACTGCAGTGCATGAGACTAACACCATGACTTTGTGAACGAGGCTGTTCTCCTTTGAACTTATCATGGCAAAGTCCCCTAAAAGCTACATATCTAAATTTAGCATTGATGTAACAGTGGGAGGTGACAAAGGAATCAAAGTCACCTATCCAACATATTTTTGTCTTCTGGACCTTCTCAAGGCCAAATCCATGAGGTATTCTTCTTAGTGCTTAGTGAATGGCTGCAGCTGCCCTCAACTGCCTGATGGATCTGAGAAGAATCAGGTCAGGATGGGCTGCCCTGGTTGCATAGCCTCTTAGTCCAAGGTCAGACGTTCCCTCTTTATAGGGGCAAGTGCTACACTGACAGCTGTGGGGCTTTTTTTGCTTGTTTTTTGTTATTTTGTTTTTTTCAAATGTTGAATAGTTCCCAACTAGAAGAAGCAAGACCTAACTTCAGTACAAGGAGGCTGCTGTTGACTCATCTCTTTGGCTTGCTAGAGGTACCCCACAGTACTTTCTCTACTGGGGTCACTCTGACAGTGCAAGTGCTGTGGATCATGAGGCATGAGTGGAGAGGCAACTGGTGCTACAGAACACTTCCTGGCTAAAGGAATATGTATCAATTGATAAATATTTTGGCAAAGCATTCCAGGTGTGATATGCCATTTCCAGAGTCCAAGGAGGTCCAACAGGCTTAAAGTCAGGTGGTACCAAACTGTAAGAAACTTTTTATAACTTAGAAGAGAGCAGTAGACAGGAATCAGAGTATCAGTAACTGAAAATTATTATTATTTTTTTTTTTTTTGCCTTTTGTCATTTTGTGGCCGCACCCGCGGCATGTGGAGGTTCCCAGGCTAGGGGTCTAATCGGAACTGTAGCCACTGGCCTGCGCCGCAGCCACAGCAACGCAGGATCCGAGCCGTGTCTGCAACCTACACCACAGCTCACAGCAACGCCGGATCGTTAACCCACTGAGCAAGGGCAGGGATCGAACCCGCAACCTTATGGTTCCTAGTCAGATTCGTTAACCACTGCGCCACGACGGGAACTCCAGTAACTGAAAATTATTGTTGTGACAGATGGATTAGGCTTTGGAGCCCTGATTTCCTGCCCTCTCAGATGTACATGTCTTACTAAGGTACTCAGTACTACTGCCTGTTTAGTATGATGGCAGTGAACATGATTGCATCAATACCATGAGCAGTGTGATGTTTTGCAGGATAACAGGGTGGACAGAACCCCTGCAGACTATATCAAAGCAGAAGCAGAGGACTAAACACAGCCCTGAGGCAAGACAGTGCATATTTACTGCTGTTCTTTCCACATAAGGAAACTTTCTTAAACTAGAGAAGAGCAAATGAATCAGAAGTCTGTACATTGGTAAACTCATGTGCTTGTAAGTAGTACCACAGCATAAAAGAAATATCCAGCTGTTCTCGAGGGAATAACCGTGATCTCGGCATCTGACACGGTGGACTGGTTTTGCCTTTCTCAGTACTTCTTTGCATCTGTTGTCCTTTGTTCAATGTGTGTCTTTATGAGATCCATCCGTGTCATTGTATGTAGTTGTAAATTATTTATTCTTACTGCTCCATAGGATTCCATTTATGAACATATTACAGTTTATTTAGCCAACCGTTTATGCACATTTGGGTCTTCAATTTGAGGCTGTTAGAGTGCTTCTAAAAGAATCTCACGCATGTCTTTTGTTAAATATTTATAGGGATTTTTCTTTTGTATGTACCTAGGAGAGAAATCATTAGGTGGTAAGGTTTGCAGATGCAAACTTTAGTCTATGTTGCCAAGCAGCCCTCAGATGCAACTGTCCCAATTTATACCTCAATAGGACATAGGAGAATTTCATGTAATATTCAGCCTTCCAACATTACTTTCTTGGTTTCATTCAAGGCAGTATTAATGGATGTTCAAGGATATCCCACCGTGATCTTATTTTTATTTCCTAGATAACAAATGAACTTAAGTATATTTTTGCATTTATTGTCAATTAGATGTCCCCTTTTGTGGAAAAACCTTCCAGTTTTGTCCATTTTCCAGTTGGATTGACGTCAGTTTTTAAATAGTCCTTTTGAATATGAAAAGTTTGTTGCCTGTAGTTATTGCATCTCTCATCTCTCTGGAGCTTGATTTTTTTTTTTAACACTTATTGATGTTTTGTCAAGGCAGTTCTTAACTTTGATTGATAGCCACACACCCAGTGCCAGAGGCTCCATTAAGTTACTGTATTTTGCATATCAATACCATATGTTGACATACCAGCTGCAATTGAAGTGCCTTCTGTTTAAGTTTGTGATGGTCCACAATTATCTGGAATAAATTGATTTTTTTTTCTTTTTTTTTTCAGTGCCAGACTGGAGGGGGATGTGGATTTTTAGGGCACACTATTTCCACATCTTTTATTTCTTTGTTGGGAACAGTAATCTTTCAGATTCTATCATGATTGTGCTTCTGTGGTGGAGGGAGAGGAGAGTTTCAGCTACTTCCACTTGGCCTTCACCATCTTAATGGCTCTTAATGCACAACTAAGAAAATGTTTGCAGTATTCTGCTCCAGGTATAATTTATCCATCCTAATTATACAATCAGAAAAACAATCACACAGTGAGTACGTGGACATTTTGGAGTGGCAAAGATGTGTGTGCCAGAACCCCACTGATCGTCAGCCTCCACTTTAACCATCATGGCACTTTTTTTCTACTGCTATCAGTATCAGTTCAGATCTGAGATCCAACTTTTAGGTGGCCTGAATATTCCTATTTCCTCACTAATAGATATCCATAGGTATATGGTTAAGTGGCCTGGCTTCTCCTTCAATTAAAGCAGTTTCGATATGATCACTGACTAAGATCTGGAAAATGATTGATGACTTATTATTTACAGTTGCTGTGGCTGACCTCTTCATTTTGCTTATCAGTTTTCTTTACTTTCTGATTATCTAAGTAAAACCCATGCTTGTTCACCATCTATCTTATCTCTAAGGTGACTTAGTCATTGTCAAGGATTCCTGAAGGTCCAAGAACCCTGGCTGTGTCTCCAGTCTTGCCTTTATGGGGATCACCTTTACCATCTGGTCTCTGATCCCAGATCCTATCATATGTACTGTTATTGTAGAGTCTAGTTTCACAGCAGCATTGCCTTCTATCAATCCCATCATAGAGAAGCTGGTTATTACTTCTGAAAGGTGTTACTGTCTAACTTAATAACCTACTTTACTATGGCTTTAGCAAAGGAAGGAGACTTGTAACACTGCTGGAGAACATAGTCAGGTGGTGCATTTCCTGATTTTGCATGTTAAATCCATTACAACAACCCACATCCACATCGATGAGGCTTTTTTGTCTTTTAAACTTCCTGTCAATTACTCTAGCCCCCACTGTGTCCATCACAAAACTATTCCAGCAGCATGTTAGGAATACCTCTGGGTATCATCGACAGGAACAAGTTCAATCTCAGATCACAAGAATGTAGGTCCATGTCAATAAACTCTTCCTTATCCACCCTGACAGTTCTCCCTCTCTGATCCAACATCTTGAAGACTTACGACAACATATTTTCATGTGTTTTCAGGTCCCAAAACTCTTTGGTAAATGAGTGATGGCTTCTTAGATAAAGAATTTATAAGTTCAGGCTCTCTCAGATAATGCCCAAGTTATTCACCTGGAGGTGGGAAGAGGGAAGATTCTTAGCACAAATATCATCTTGGAAAACACCCATCTCAAGCAGGATAATCTGAAGTTTCAGGATTATTCACCAAAATAAACTGTCTCAGGACTCAGAATCCAATTCATTTTTTGAAATGATTTTTATTTTTTCCATTATAGCTTAGTGTTCTGTCAATTTCTACTGCACAGCAAAAAGACCCAGTCACATATATATTCTTTTTCTCACATTATTCTCTATCATGTTCAATTATAAGTTACTAGATATATAGTTCCCTGAGCTATACAGCAGAATCTCATTGCTTACCCACTCCAAATGCAATAGTTTGCATCTATTAACCCCAGACTCCCAGTCCATCCTGCTTCCTTTCCATCCCCTTTGGCAACCACAAGTCATTTCTCCAAGTCCATGAGTTTCTTTTATGTGGAAAAGTTCATTTGTGCTGTACATTAGATTCCAGATATAAGTGATATCATATGGTATTTGTCTTTCTCCTTCCTATTTACTTCACTTAGCATGAGAGTCTCTAGTTCCATTCATGTTGCTGCAATGGCATTATTTTGTTCATTTTTGTGGCTGAGTAGTATTCCATTGTGTATATATACCTATATACCACTTCTTCTTAATCCGTTTGTCTGTTGATGGACATTTAAGTTGTTTCCATGTCTTGGCTATGTGATAGTGCTGCAGTGAATATATGGGTGCATGTGTCTTTCAGGAAAGTTTTGTCTGGGTATATGCCCAAGAGTGGGATTCTGGGTCATATAGTAGTTCTATATTTAGTTTTCTAAGATATCTCCATACTCTTTTCACAGTTGTTGCACCAACTTACATTCCCACCAACAGTGTAGGAGGGTACCCTTTTCTCCACACCCTCTTTAGCACCCTCTTGGTTAACAGTGGCCTTTCTGATAGGTGTGAGGTGGTACCTCATAGCAGTTTTGGTTTGCATTTCTCAAATAGTAATATTAAGCATTTTTTCATGTGCTTGTTGGCCATCTATATCTTCTGTATGTCCGTTCAGGTCATTTGTCCATTTTTCAATTGGGTTGCTTTTTGCTATTGAGTTGTATAAATACATATTTTAGAGATTAAGCCCTTGTCAGTTGCATCATTTGAAACTATTTTCTCTCATTCTGTAGGTTTTCCTTTTTTTTATGGTTTCTTTTGCTGTGCAAAACCTTATCAGTTTGATTAGGTCCCATTGGTTTAAGTTTGCTTTTATTTCTATTGCTTTGGGAGAATAACCTGAGAAAACGTTTGTAAGGTGGATGTCAGAGAATGTTTTGCCTATGTTCTCTTCCAGGAGTCTGATGGTGTCTTATCTTGCATTTAAGTCTTTAAGACATTTTAAGTTTATTTTTGTGCATTGTGTGAGGGTGTGTTCCAATTTCACTGATTTACATGTGGCTGTCCAGTTTTCCCAGCACCGCTTACTGAAAAGACTGTTTTTTTTTCATTTTGTATTCTTGGATCCTTTGTCAAAGATAAATTGGCCATAAGTATCTGGGTTTACTCCTGGGTTCTCTATTCTGTTTCACTGGTCTATCTGTCTTGGTACCACTACCACACTCTCTTGACTTCTGTGACTTTGTAATATTGCCTGAAGACTGGGACAGTTATGGCTCCTGCTTGGTTTTTATTCCTCAGGATTACTTTGGCAATTATGGGTCTTTTGTGGTTCCATATAAACTTTTAGATTGTTTGTTGTAGTTCTGTGAAAAATATCATAGGTAATTTGATAGGGATTGCATTGAATCTGTGGATTGCTTTGGGTAGTATGGCCATTTTTACAATATCAGCTTTTCCAACCCAGGAGCATGAACTAGCTTTCCATTTCTTTGAATCCTCTTTAATTTCCTTGATTAATGTTTTATAGTTCTCAGTATATAGTCTTTTACCTCCTTGGTCAGGTTTATTCCCAGGTATCCAGGTATTTAATTTTTTTGGGGGGGGATGTGATTTTCAAAAGTATTATATTTTTGTATTCCTTTTCTAATATTTAATTGTTAATATACAGAAATGAAATTGATTTCTGAATGTTAATCTTTTGTTTTAGTTTTTGTTTTGCCTTTTAGGCCCACACCCACAGCATATGGATGTTGCCAGGCTAGAGGTCAAATTGGAGCTACAGCTGCCAGTCTACGCCACAGATCACAGAAATGCTGGATTGTTAATCCACTGAGCAAGGCCAGGGATTGAACTCACAACCTCATGGTTCCTAGTCAGATTCATTAACTACTGTGCCACGATGGGAACTCCCTGAATGTTAATTTGTATTATGCTACTTTGCTGAATTCATTGATTGTTCAAACAGTTTTTGTGTGGAGTCCTTAGGGTTTTCAATATATAGTCTCAAGTCATCCGCATGCAGTGACAATTTTACCTCTTCTCTTCCAATATGGATACCTTTTATTTCTTTTGTCTGAATGCTGTGGCTAGGACTTCTAATACTGTGTTGAATAAAAGTAGTGAAAATGGGCATCCTTTTAGTGGGAAGGTTTTCAATTTTTCTCCATTGAGTATTATATTTGCTGTGGGTTTGTCATCAATGGCTTTTATTATATTAAGGTATGTTCCCTCTATACCCGCTTTGGTCAGAGTTTTTATCATGAATGGATGTTGGACTTTGTCAAATGTTTTTTTCTGTATCTATGAAATGATTGAGATGATCATGTGGTTTTTGACTTTTCTTTTGTTAATGTGATGTTTGATGTTGATTGATTTGCATACATTGAACCTGGGATGAATCTCACTTGGTTGAGTTGTATGATCTTTTTTATATGTTTTTGGATTTGGTTGGCTAAAAATTCATTGAGAATTTTTGTGTCTATATTCATCAAAGATATTGGCTTATAATTTTCTTTTTTTGATGGTATCTTTGTTTTTGCTATTAGGGTGATGGAGGTTTCATAGAATGTCTTTGGAGTGTTCCTTCTTCAAACT
This sequence comes from Catagonus wagneri, assembly GCA_004024745.2. Lineage (NCBI taxonomy): Eukaryota > Metazoa > Chordata > Mammalia > Artiodactyla > Tayassuidae > Catagonus > Catagonus wagneri. The sequence goes on along the minus strand of PVHT021183530.1, from coordinate 2,812,104 downwards.
TTTGGAAAAGTTTGAGAAGGATGGTTATAAGTTATTCTTTGTATGTTTGGTAGAATTCACCTGTGAAGCTATCTGGTCCTGGGTTTTTGTTTGTAGTGAGCGTTTTTATTACAAAATCAATTTCATTTCTAGTGATCAATCTGTTCAGTTGATCCATTTCTTCTTGATTCAGTTTTAGTGGGCTGTCTCTAGAAAGTTGTCAATTTCTTCAAGGTTGTCAAATTTTTTGGCATATAATTGTTCATAGTATTCTCTCTTTTTCTTTTTGTATTTCTGCAGTATCCTTTAAGATTTCTTGTTTTTCATTTCTTTTTTTGGGGGGGGTTTTTCTCTCTTCTTGGTGAGTCTGGCCAGAAGTTTTTCAGTATTGTTTGCCTTTTCAAAGAACCAGCTCTTGGTTTTATTGATTTTTTTTTCTGTTGTTTTTTGAATCTCTGTTTTATTGATTTTCCGCTCTAATCTTTATGATTTCCTTTCTTCTGCTGACTTTAGGTTTCATTTTTTCTTCTATTTCTAATTCACTTAGGTGATGGGTTATCAGTTTGAGATTTTTCTTCTTTTTTGAGGAAGGTCTGTACTCCTATGAACTTCCCTCTAATCACTGCTTTTGTGGCATCCCATAGGTTTTGAGTGGTTGTATCTTCATTATCATTTGTCTCGAGGTATTTTTTAATTTCCTTTTTGATTTCCTCATTAAACAATTGTTTTTTAGTAGCATACTGTTTAGTCTCCATGTAGTCAGTTTTTTTCTCACTTCCTTTCCTGTAGTTGATTTCTAGTTTCATGGCATTGTGGTTAGAGAAGATACTTGAAATAATTTCTATACTCTTTAAATGTGTTGAGGTTACTTTTGTGCCCCAGTATGTGCTCAGTCCTTGAGAATGTTCCACGTGCACTTGAAAAGAGTGTATATTCTGATTTTTTTAGATGTCATGTCCTGAAAATGTCAGTGAGGTGTGTGAGCTACCACTCCACCTAATACCTCCCTCTGAACTTTATATACAATGACTTCCCCTTCATATCCTCTTTGCAACTCTAATACATATTTTGCTCATGGCCAACTACAATCTAGAGTCATAGAGGAAATGGAACTTATGAAAAAGTAATGCCAATTTAACCAAGTTGACCCATCATAAAGCCAAGACAGTCCACTTCTTGTCTACTTGACCTCCATGTACACCTCCATTAACCCTAATTAACTCCCAAACAAAAAAAATAGCAAAATTGTGCTTGCACCTAGTGGTATTCAACTATCCCTGAGAGAGGGAATAGGAAAATAATCTGTTACCCAAAATATGCTGCAGGGTGCCCCAGTACATTTTGAGGCATTGTGCATTTCTTTCCCAGTTAAGTCACAATTGTCTTTTGATACATTTTCACATAAATACATAGAAGGAAGGTTTACTGTGAACATATCTTCTGCATTTCAGGCATTCTTCTCTTTACCACTATTATATAGTAGCCACCCATTCTTCCTTCCAAATGAGAATTGATCACTCTGGCTAGTGCACTAACACCTTGAATTACCTGCTGAATCACTGTCCTAAAGAACCCAAAATGGCCATGTTGTAAGGGAATCACTGTTGTGTCCTTTGATAAAAGCATTCCTCGCCAGAAACTAACATTGTTAGAGAAGTCAAACCAAAAGTCATGGGATTAGAAAGCAAACATTTCACTAGTGGGTCACTAGGAACAATCATGAAATCATCCATTTCTATTTCACCCAACAGATTTCCAGACCTGGCTGTGGGTGAAAGAGCAACATAAAATAATCACAGATTCAGAACAGAGACTGCTTCCTGGGGGACTGTATACTGCCCTTCAGAAGTTGACACACAGTATAAGAACTGAATCTTCACAAGAATCTTCCACCCACAGTGATTTCCAAAAGCATAAGCCCATGGTCACACTTGTGTAAAACTTCTTGTCAGGCAATGCTGAGTGGAATATCACTGTGGTAAGTCATTTTGTAATTCTACAGCTGAAGGTTTTAGCAGAAGTGTTGCAGGCAGGTTAGACAAACCCATAAAAAACCATTTTCCACCCATTGTAAATCAATTTGATCCTAACAGGATTTCTAAGGCATATCAAGACAACAAATATTAAAAGCCAATATCACTTCCTTAGTTTGATGATAGAAATTAGAAAAAGCCACGTATGTCAAATATATTTAATAAAGTCTCAAATTATTTATTGCTTATTTAAATGTATATGGGTAAATGGTTAGATACTTATCCATCTCCACTGAGAGGCATGCCAACTATATTTACAATACATACCTCATGGAGTATTTTCCCTATTATCACAGATATGAAGGAGAAACTCCTATATTTGGGAAACATGAACCTTGAGTTTAAAAAACAATTATATTCATATCATACACATGCCAAAATTTTTTCCAATTATTTCCAATAAAAAAATTATGTGAATTGTTTCCCATTGATGTTTTGCCACTTTCTCTTTTACTGCTGATTCTTGTGCTGTTCAGAGATGATAACTTCTTCATTCTCCACCTCAAATCATTGCTGTCTCTTCCCTAATCCACAAATTGGCTTTGCTTTCCCCTACTTTATGGCAAACAGAGGGAAGCCGTCACCAGTAGGTAATTGATTTCTCTGGAGATCCAGGATAAGGTGAAGATGTAAGGTTATAAATGATGTCTTTTCTAGTTCTGTGGCAAGTTAGGATTTTTTAAAAGCAAACTTGGTGAATTATCAGACTGATTTTTTTTTTCTCCTGAGGGATTTGTGAGATGTTAGAAAAATGTGAGATGTATTTTTGAATACTTAAGAAATTGTTTTCCACCCTGAGCATAAACCTAGGATAAATATTGTAAGCAGCACAAATCTGATAGGAGCAAATCTCTGTGTGGTTTCTATAATTCACTGAAATGACAGTCCATAGGTACTTTTTCTTAGAACTCTTGAATTTCAGTGTTTTCATCTTTTTTCCCCCAATAGACCACTGAAAGGTGAGGATGAACAGAGAATTGTATTGTTAGATGTTGGGAGCACAGACAAGGGATGTTTGCAGTTAACAGTTCCCAATTTTCGGCTCTAGGCTCACTCTGTGCTTTAGAGGGAAACAAATGCCACCTGCGTCCACAGTCACTGTTTACTTATTTTACCATAAATGGTCTTTGCAAACAACAGGGTCAAAATTTAAAAGCCCATAGCCAAGTTGTTGCTTCAGTTCTAACCCAGATGTTTCTGTTCTATGTAGAAAATGATTGGGATTTTGTGCCTAGAGGGATGATTTTCCTACTGTATAGATCCAGATTCTTCTTAAAACTCGACCAATAGCTGCCCGCTTGCTTCCCAAATCAAGAGCTAACTGCTCTGCCTTGGTGTTCTTGACCTTCCACCGTTTGGCTCATCTCATTTTCCATTATATACTGTTACTTTCCTTCAAAACTTGACCATTTAGTCAGACCAAGTTTCTCCTTTTCCCATCACATGTTGGAATTTTCCTACTCTTTACATTATTTCCTTTATTTAGAATATTCTACTTTGAAAAGCCAATCACTCTTTATAAAAATCCCACCTATCATTGAACATCTGTTTCCAAGACTGTCTCCTTATAAAGTTTTCTAATGCTTTACATTGCATACAATATCTTAAGCTTTCAAATGCTCACTCTCTTCCTATGCCTTCCTCAATCTTCACCTTTACTCCCTCTGATTAAAAAAATCTGTAATTTTCAAACTTAATAGTTAAAGCACTTTATTTACACATAATTATTTAAATGATATGACCTCATATAACTATCAGAATCAGTTCAACTGTCTGCATTGCACTTTAAAAAATATATAAATCTTGAGACAACAAGTACCATGCACATGACATGGTTAAACTCCAGAATTTCAGTTTTCAGGTTCATGTTTGAGAATGTAAACTTGGAAGCAAAGACTGTTTTTTTAAGCTATGATGACTTTTTATGAAATAGAGTTCATCAGAGATTTTTCTCAAAAACCAAATTTGACTCAAAAGTCAAATTCATAAACCCCATCCATCATCCCCTCCTTTGCTATCATTCTTATAGGAAAAAAATATAGATATTAAGGAGGGAATTAAAACTATTTTAAAGTGAAGGGAAATAACTCCATCCTCTTATGGTGTTTGCATGGTTATATGGAATGTGCAGCAGGAAAAGTCATAAAGATACATGTTTTGATGACGAAGCCACCGTTCCTTGGTATGTACTAATGTAAATATCCTACAGAAAATGTAAATTTTTTCCACAATAAATATACAAATCCTGATAAAAGGAAGAAAAATGGAAGCCAAGGGGAGAGGGATGGGGAAGCTCCCAAGAGCACATTAGGATTTAAATAAAGAACAGTCCTTTAATTGACACATACCTATACCATGGTTTCAAAATTCCCCACCTTCTTGGCATTTTTTGGGTGATGAGGGGTGTATCTCAAGTGAATGCTTAATTATTGTCATAATATAAATTCCATATGAAAATTCTCATTTAAAATTTTGCTTTCTTTCTCAAGTTCAATAAATAATGTTCTCTCCGAATAGATTTTTAAGTAGATTTTTTAAAAAGACAAAACCAACATCCCAGAGGCTCATTGTAAATGAACTGGGTAAATACAACAATTAAGAAGAAGGTGTCTAAGCAAGGCAAACACTTATTTGATTGAGTCGCAATTATGTAAACATAATTCCTCATTTTCACCCTAACAAAAGGTTCATATCTTTGGGAAGATTAAACATTATAATAAGAAATATTAGGCTACAAAATTTATCAATTAAGATAAGGGATTCATTTATCAATGAAGAATTTTACTCTTAGCAAATTAGTCTCTGATAACAGTGGCAGAGAGAAGGCATGTATTACTGCTTTGAAGTGGCTGCTTATTTTGATAAATTAATGAATTGTATTTGTGGAACTTAATGGCTAGATAAGCTACAAGTATTAAGGAAAAGAAACTAAAAGACAAAGGAAAATTTTACCTATGACACAGATTCTTCCCCTTCACTGTCCCTGTACCCCACCTTGGACTTGATCCATGATGTGATCATCCTTGTTATTCAGAACTGGAAAGGGTTTTTTTTCGCTTAAAATATACAACAGTTTTTCATTTCATAGCCTCTATTTGTTTAGTCATGGATATAAGAGAATAAGTACGGAGTTAAGTATGTCATAGTAAAATAATTACACTGCAATTTTGTCTCACAAAGACCGCACCCACATTATGGACAATCGTAAAAATCATGTTGCTAAATGATGAATACGCCATTCTCCTCCTATAGTTTTAAGGATATTCTGAGTTAGGCAAATGTCACACATTACTTCAGGAATACAATAATTAGAAATGTGCATCCATTACTTTTGGGTACCAATGAATGTACCCTGATTTTCAAACTGAAGCTAACGTTAAAAATGAACATTTTTTCATGTTCGCATTTCTTTACACTTCTGAGAAGCAGCTGAGGCCAGAAGCAGAAATGTTAATATTCCATGAGAACAGCTGTTGTTATGGTATTTCTGGACTAGCTGCTTGCGGAAAGATTAAATCTTGCTGTAAAGCTTGCATTTTCTCCCAGAACTCTCTCAGCTCAATTTCACAAACTCGAAAGGTTTGAGTAGGTGAGATGTGATTGCAATAAGCAACCCTGGTAAGGTTATTTTTCTGAACTAAAACAATCCTTGAAACTTCTCTTAGCTATAATGCATTTCCGTTAATGCTGAATATTAAAGCCATGAATTACAGTAGAAGCCACAAATATCCAAACTGTAGAAAATGAGAAATTCCCCAAATTGGAAAAGGAGATCTGGAGTCAGGAGAAAAAGCACTAAAACTTGTTATTTTTCAACCTCTGGTTATATTTATATACGTGTATGTATATATGTTCGTATATACATCTGACATATATTGAAAATAAAGATTACTTAAACCTCATTAAAAGATTTAGTCCATTTCCAAAGAGAATCAACAACAAGAAACCATGAGATAATGAACAGTAAACCAATTTACTACCACCAACAGCTACAACTATGTCTTTTAACATAATTTGAGTGAACTGGTTTCTGCATAGCACATACATGGTTTTACTCCTAATAACAAAATTGGAGCATTTTAAAATATCTTACTCATTCAAGAAATACGGCTAACTTTATATGTCTTAAAAATAGCTACATTACATTTAATTGAACTCTGGTCTTATTTGAAACATCTATTTTATTTCAATGAAATGTAAATGATAAAGCCTTAAGGAGAAAAGGTAATCACAATAAAAGTGATAATATTAACTATTTGATATAATTAAAATATATTTACATATATTAATTTTAGAAAATATTTCAAAATATAATTGGTAAGTTATGCTAATCAATCAACAAATTGGCAAAAGTTAAGTGTCCACTTTATTTTGAGTTCCCCAATGACTTCAAGTGAGAGAAATATTTTAAAGAAATATTGATTCACTTGGGCGAAAAAAAGATTTAGGTCCCTTAATTATTCAACATACTGTTCTCAAGAAACAAAAGTCCAATCTGGTTTATAATTGCCAAGAAGGACATCATGAACAAAAGATAAGTGCTTGTTCTGAAAGTATTAAGCTGAAAGAAAAGAGAATTCAGATAGGATGACTGCATTATTAAAGTGGGCTGAGTTACCAAGTGATCTCAGACGTGGGAAAAGGATGTATCTTGACAATAATTTTTGATATATAAGTAGTGGGATAACAGATAATAAATGATGAAGTAATTTTTCCAGAATTTCTAATTATATAAACTTATATACCTCCTAGATCATTTATCTAGGCATTGCTATTTGTTGACACTGATAATAACTGTCAAGTGCATAGATAGGTAAATGATTCAGGGAGGGATAAGATTCGGTTAGTCTCTCAATGATCTCTTGCCATGAGGTAAGAAGGTACCTGTGAGAGGTAGGTAGAACAGTGTGTTGGAAGCAAAAGAATACATATGAATTGCTCTCAAGTTATTCTAAGTCTTGTGGATTCTCTCCTTATACCCCGCATTAGCTGCTAAGTAATAAGTATTTAACTTATTCGATCCAAAGGTACTTTAGCTTCACGTTGAGTTTCTTACTCCAATTCTCAGAACAAACACAGGTTTGCATCACAGGGAAAAAATCACATATAATATGACTTTGGAACATCCAGCTTAAATTCAAAATGAACAGTCTTGACCCCAGATTAGAAAGGGACAGCTTTTTCAATAGGAACAAAAGGAAAAAAAAAAAATCTGTGTGATTTTGAAAGCAAAAGAAGAGGAGGCTTTAAGAAGAAGAAAAATGGTCAAAAGGAGCAAGAACTTTTTAAAGACAGAGGTAAACCTGAATTAGGTAAAACAAATGACTGTGTCTTATTGGTCCTTCCATTTTCATTCTTATATTTTAGGAAAGGAATGAAATAGATTTGCTTATAAATTGATCAAATTTAATTGCTTCCCATTAGGCTTCTACTATAGTCACTCTATTGAAACTTGTTTCAGAAAGGTCATCAATGACATATTATTGATCAATTACATTATCGTGTTTGAACTTTTCATCTTTCAATATTTTTCACTTTTTAGACTTTACATCTGAACTAAAGTGGATTCTTCAATCATATATTTACTTATTTATCCCAACTATCCATCTATGCATTCATCTATATGTAATATTGACAACCCAGGGAGTTAACACTTGTGATTTCAGTCACTTAGATTTGAAATCTCAGAATTTCAAAAGTTAATTCAAATCTTGCTTTTCCTAATTAAACATTTGAAATTATTTTCCAGTATTTTAAAGCTCTGTTGTCACTCTCAGGCCTATATGTTTATTCTTTTCTCAACATATTAACATTCTCAACCTTATTAAAGTTCTATTGTAATAAATACCTCACATTTCTTGGTAATTGTAATTATCTCCTAAGAATGTTATAAACTGTTTTCAAAGAATTAAAGAACTAAAATGATTATGGATGTTTGTTACCTAGAGACAATGAGTTCTGCAACTAAACTGTATTTTCAATTACATGTACAAAGGCTCTGCTACAAAAGAAAGTCCTCTTTCTAAATAGAAACATCGCATAGTTCAGCTCTTTTTTCCATCTTATATAATATCTTTATTTTTATCTCAGTATAGCAATCATAATGTATTTTAGTAAATATTTCAAATTTTAAATTGAAGGAACTGATATATAATCTATGGAACATGTAATTCTAACATTTAAATATGTTGAAGAGAGATGTTGCTACATTGATTTGCGATATGCTGTAAGAGTGAGTTTTTGAGTTTTAACTGGTGTTAATGGGAAAGATTTTGGGAGAAGAGGCAATTCATGTCCTGTAGTTCTATGCGAAATTTTGACTACATGTTTATGGCTAAGTGACTTTGTCTCATTAATTGTTCACGGTGGTTTATAACACCACAAGATCTGAGAACCATCTGTGTCATGAGTTTGCTAACAGCAGCATAGTGGATTTCCATGCCATGAAATAGTAATGCCTATACTTTTAATTAGGCAGTACAGTTCAGGAATACACATTGTTATATTTTAAGTCTTGTTTACAAATACAGAAAATCTTCTAGGTGCTCCAGTAGGATTGAAACTTGTATGTGAAAAATTGTGATCAATCATATTCTCAAATTTATAACTTTTCTTATATCAAGTACTACACACTGAAGCATTGACTTCATCTTTCAGGGTGATGGAATAAAGCTTTCCCCCATATTCTATATTTTTAAGGCTTTACACAAAATAAGTTATGTTTATATAAAAATACAAAAGGGTACCTGAAAGTTGTGAGGAAAATATTCAGGCACTATAGTCAGTGCCCACACTCTGGAAACGTAAACATAAAAATGCCAGAAATTTTGTGCTTGAAGGGAAGACCATGTATAGTCAATGAACTAAATTTTTCTTTTATTTAATAGGGTATAGACTTGAAAATATGCATTTTCTAGATAATCAAAATTAAAAATGTGGGTAGGGTGATGCTTAAACAGAAGTTAAAATAGCTCATTTTTTCATTTATTCATTTCTAATATTTTTACTTTAGAAATGAAGGTAATTCAAATAATTTCCCCATTTCCTCTCCCTAGTGAATTTAAAAAGTGCTTCGTTGTTTTGATAAGAGATGACATAAATCACAATAATAGTCAGTTGCTCTAGTATAAATGTCTTTGAATTTGTATACATTATTTTCACATTGGATCATTAGATTAATAAGGTTTACTTTTATGTAATAATAAAAATATGCTGAATGAGTGATCAGAAAATACCTTAAGGAAAAAATTACTAAATTCATTTCAAGAACTAAGTATCACATTTATGTGTTGTGAAATCCATTGTAGGATGCTAGAGATTTTATGTTCAGAATACTCAATGGTTTGGACAAAATTGTCAAATTTATTTAATAAATCCCGGAGACTACCTGAGAATGGTTCAATGAAACAAAAATTGTTTTACTGGGTTTTGTTTTCTTTTTTTAGTGAGATATAACCTACATACAACAGGGTGTGTATATCTATCTTAAGTGTACAGCATTTTTTTTTTTGGTCTTTTTGTTTTCTACGGCCACACCCACAGCATATGGAGGTTCCCAGGCAGGGGTCAAATCTGAATTACAGCCGCAGGCACACACCACAGCAACACCAGATCCTCAACCCACTGAGCGAGGCCAGGGATCAAACTCACATCCCCATGGATCCTAGTTGGGTTTGCTAACCGCTGAGCCATGACGGGAACTCCCAAGTATACAGCTATATTAAGTATAAGCTCTTAATTTTTACATCAATGTTGAACTATATTTTCAGGGGTTTTGCCATTTTTGGGGTGATTTACCTTTATTTGCAATTATTCTTTATGTATTCTTGATATGAGACTTTTGCTAGATGCATGACAAATACCTTATTTTAGCTATGGCTGGTATTTTCAGTATTTTAATATTTTTCAATGAACATAAGTTCGTAGTTTTAACAAATTCAATTAATCAATCTGATCCTTTTTTTTTTTTTTTTTTTGGCTACACCCACAGCATATGGAAGATCCCAGGCCAGGGATCCAATTTGAGCCACAGCTGTGACCCTATGCCATAGCTGCAGCAGTGTTGATCCTAACCCACTGCACCAGGCTAGGTTGAACCTGGGCCTCATCAGCAAACAAGCCACCACAGAGACAATGCTGGCTTCTGAACTTGCACCACCAAGGCAGGAACTCCAGTCTGGACTTTATGGTTAATATTTTTTAATTTTTGGCTTAGAAGTCAAATATTTTATTGTTTCCTATATGTTTTATTGACTTACCATTAAATTTAATGCTTAGGGAATTCCCACTGTGGCACTGCAGTTTAAGGACCCGACACTACCTCTGTGAGGATGCGGGTTTGATCCCTGGCTTCACTCAGTGAGTTAAGGATTCAGTGTGGCCACAAGCTGCAGTGTAGGTCATAAATGCGACTTGGATCCAGTGTTGCCATGGCTGTAGTGCAGGCCTCAGCAGCATCTCCAGTTCAGCCCCTAGCCTGCAACTTCCATATGCTACAGATGTGGCCTTTAAAAAAAGAAAAGAAAATTTTATGTTTTTTTCCTAAAGTTTAAGGGTGAGTTTTCCATAAGGAAAGCATGATGCAAATGAAGTCTGAGGTAAACTGAGAGCCAGCTGATAAGACTTTCTGAGAAGCTTGGTTTTACTTGGAAATAGGAAGCTATTGCGAGATTTACTGAAAATGATTTTTGTTAACTATTACCAGCTGCTTCTACTTGGAGACTTGTTTAGAGAAGATTAGGCAGAAAAGAGATAACTATTTAGAAGTCATTATCAATAATACAAAATATGATGACTTGGAAAATAGTAGCTGTGGAAGTAGTGAAGAATAAACTGTATATTCCTAGAAAAAAAAAAGTCACAATAGAGTTTTCCAAAGAAAGGGATGACCTCTGAGAGAAATAATAACTTTAAGAATTTCTTGTGCAGCTAGAAGGATAGTAAGGCCAGTAAGTAATGGGGAAATGGTAGATGAAGTTTTGGAGGAAACATCAGAATTTTAGTTTAGGATATGTTATGTGAAATACATTTATTAAACACTAAGTGAAGATAGCAGATAGGATTTTGATGTTCACAATAGAATTTTTCTGGAGACATAAAATTTGTCAGTTTTTAAGGTGTCAGTGTTAATGTGTAAATGCATTATATAACCTCAAGACTGAGTGCAAATAAGAAAAGAGGTATAAGAATTTGACTCACAACAATCCCAAATTAAGGGTGAATGTTAAAAGAATCACCAAAAAAGCTGAGAATGGGGAGTTCCCTTCGTGGCTCAGTGGTTAAGAAATCCGACTAAGAACCATGAGGTTGTGGGTTTGGTCCCTTGCCTTGCTCAGTGGGTTAAGGATCCGACGTTGCCATGAGCTGTGGTGAAGGTTGCAGACGGGGCTCGGATCCCGCGTTGCTGTGGCTGTGGCAAAGGCCGGCAGCTACTGCTCCTGTTAGACCCCTAGCCTGGGAACCTCCATATGCCGCAGGTGCGGCTCTACATAAAGGCAAAAACAAACAAACAAAAAAAAAGGCAAGCTGAGAATGAATAGCCATAGTGGAGGGGGAGAAAAAGGCATGTGTCATATTAATTAAATCACATGTAACAAGCGTTCCAGGTGGAGAGAATAATGGGCAATATCACAATGAGTTCAAATAGATTACTGAGAATTGCCTATTGGGTTTCACAGAAGATCCCTAGTTATCACAACATGATTAATTTCTATAATGTGATGGTATGTGTGAGAGTGGATGGTAGGAAAGAAAATGAAGACAATAAGCTTAACTATTTGTAAGAATTTAGCTAAAAGGGAAAAATTAGATGGTATTCGAAAGTTCAAGTAAGGTCAAGACAATTGATTTATGAGTTTGGAGAAAGGCAAGCACATATTAGCTCATAAGGAAATAATTCAATGGTGAAGAAAGAAATTATGGCAAGAGGGGAAAAAGAAGTGGCATAGTATTCTAGAAGTAAAAGGAAAGGGAAACAGATTCTAAACGGTTTGACATAATAGTAGGAACTGTCACTTACATGATGAGTGTACAGAGGTATGTAGAAATATGGGGAGGTGAGAATATGGTAAAGTTATTTTCTCATTATTTTGTTCTTTCGAGTTAAGTTATCAACTGAGAGAGCTTAAGTGTCGGGACTTGGAATTTTCTGGAGAAGGGACTATATTTAGGAAGGTAGAGTAGAACTGCAAGTATTAAGAATTCACTTTTAATGGTCAAGATTTTCAAGCTAGACAAGTGTATTCTGTTCTATAATTTTCTCCAGCTATATTCAAATTTAACTATCTTTTTTTTCCAAATAAGTATGAGGAAAAAACTGTTGAAGACCTAAGCAATAAAAATTCCGATAATTTACCATGGTTTTTAAAATACATAAAGATGAAAGATAAGAGACTGGAGAAGCTGAGTAGCTTCCACATGGACTGTGTTTCTTTTAGGTCAAAGGATTATAGAAGTCATGATACAAAGGGACTAAACTAGAAAGATAAGAGATGGTGACCCCAAACTGTCTTGTATGAAATTGTGGTTATAGGGGGATGAAGCCTGACAAGATCAGAAGTGTAAAAATAAAAAATGACTGACTTAGATGGGGTGAGGAATAAGCTCATTGGAGGAAAGATGGAGTAGGTGGGAGAAAAGGAAAGCAAATATGAGCTAAATTCATAGATTAGAACTAATGTATGGATTGGTAAATGATACTAACAGTGGCTTATGGGTGATAGAGTCTGATGACAAGCAGTACAAAGGTGGGGATTTTAGGGAGAAGGGTACGAGCATAGTCTGGAAGCAACAATAAAGAGTAAGCAGTTGTCTTCTCTTTCTCTAATGGTATGACTTGTGAGAAAAAAAGAGTAAACACCAGGGGCTATACACAAAGCAGATTTTAAGAGCTGGTTTTCAGTCACAGAAAGAATAATATAATTCTTTAAAGACTTAGCATAAGAAAAGTTTGGTCAATCATGGACCTTAGTACCTTAAAGTCAAAGTGTTTCAGAAATTAAGGATGGATGAGAAACTACGGTTCCAATAGAAGATGTGCAGAATGTAAGGTATCAGGATAAGGGAATCTTGGACCTCTGAATATTTACAGAGTAACTAGAATTACACACAGATAAAGAACATGATGAGATGGACTCTAATAAACTTAAGGCAGGTACGGATAATGAGAATTGGTGGTAGGAAAGAGGAAGAAGAGAGGTGACTGTGGCTCCCTAAATGTTTGAAAATCTAATTCTTGTGACTCTGTCGGAGGCCCCTGGTAAATGTTCTAGGATGGGGAAAATTAAAGAATTTTAAAGAGAAACAAGAAGCAGAGGGGTGGCAGTCATAAACACAACAGCTTCTTTTCAGGTTTGGTGTCAAATACCTCATAATCTTGTCTGCTTTGAGCTGGACTGTGTACTCATTCTTTTTCTGTGCTCAATAGGTTAGTGTGATTCCTATGAGAAAAAAATTATGGAAAATGTTGTTTTCTATATTGAAATTAAATGTATCTTGTATTTTGCAATGTCATTTTTACTTCTTGGAAATCAATATGGCTAAGAGCTGGTATCATAGCTCTAATCATAGTGTTGCTTATGTATGTTTTTCAAGTCTTTATTTGGCAAAATAAACCTATATATTGATTCCTATTTTAGTTACTATTTTCTTGTTTAATGCATAAAACCTGGAAACAATGACATACTTAATAAAGTCCAAACATTATATGTAGTCTAAAATATACTCTCCATTTTGACCTCTCACTTTATCTCCTCAATTTCTACCTTTCCTGCTTTATATTCTATGGCCTAGCCAAACCAAATTCTTATTTTCTAATATGTGTAGTGCTTTAAAGCCTCTGCAAGTTTTGATATTGTGGTGCTTTGCTTTACAACATTATTTTACCAGTCACCACCTGATAACTCTTGCTTATCCATCCATGGAGATGGAGTATTTTATCTCAGGCATTCCATCCTTTATTTTTTTTTAATCACTTAATTAATTTTATTTCAATTATAGATGTACAAAAATCATCACAAGTCAATTTGATAGATTTTGTGTCCCAAGCCCACAGTGCATCCCCCCACCTACCAGATTGTCGTATTTGAAAAACCAAGGTTTTCCAAAGTCTGTGAGTCATTGTCTGTTCTGCAAAGTTCATTGTGTCTTTTTAGTTTCCACATGTTAAGTGGTAGCATTGGGTGTTGCTGTCTAATTGTCTGACTGGTTTCACTTCACATGAAAATTTCTAGGTCCATCCATGTTGCCATAAATGTTGTTATTTCGTTTCTTTTAATGGCTGAGTAATATTCCATTGTGTGTATGTACCATATCTTCCCTATCCACTCCTCTGTCGATGGGCATTTAGGTTGTTTCTGTGACCTGGCTATTGCATAGAGTGCTGCAATGAACACTGGAGTACATGTGTCTTTTTGAGTCAGGGTTTCCTCTGGATAGATGCCCAGGAGTGGGATTGCTGGATCCAATCGTAATTCTATTTTGAGTTTTCTAAGGAATCTCCGTACTGTTTTCCACAGAGGTTGCACCAATTTGCATTCCCACCAGCAGTGTAATAGGGATCCTTTTTCTCCAAACCCTCTCCAGCATTTATTGTTTGTAGACTTTTTTGATGATGGCCATTCTGGCTGGTGTAAGGTGGTACCTCATAGTGATTTTGATTTGCATTTCTCTGAGGAGCAATGTGGAACATCTTTTCATGTGTTTATTTGCCATCTGCATGTCTTCTTTGGAGAATTGTCTGCCTAGGTCCTCTGCCCATTTTTTGATGGGGTTGTTTGTTTCTCTGGTATTGAGCTGTAAGAGGTATTTGTAAATTTTTAGAGATTAATCCCTTGTCAGTTGAATCATTTGCAAATATTTTCTCCTATTCTCTGGGTTGTCTTTTCATTTTGTTTAGGGTTTCCTTTGCTGTGCGGAAACTTCTAAGTTTAATTAAGTTCCATTTGTTTATTTTTCTTCTTATTGTCATTACTCTGACAGGTGGATCTGAGAAGATGTTGCTGTGGTTTATGTCAGAGAGTGTTTGGCCTATGTTTTCCTCAGTTTTATAGTATATGGCCTTATATCTAGGTATTTAATCTAGTTTGAGTTTATTTTGTGCATGGTGTTAGGAAGTGTTCTAATTTCATTTTTTTACATGAGGCTGTCCAGTTTTCTCAGCACCACTTATTGAAGAGGCTGTCTTTTGTCCAATGTATATTCTTGCCTCCTTTGTCATAGATCAGTTGACAACAGGTGCATAGGTTTAATTGTGGGCTTTCTATCCTGTTTCACTGACATATATTTCTGTCTTTGTGCCAGTACCATACGGTTTTGATGACTGAAGCTTTGTAGTAGAGTCTGAAGTCAGGGAGCCTGATTCCTCCAGCTCCATTTTTCTTTTTCAGAATATCTTTTGCTATTTTGGGTCTTTTGTGCTTCCAAACAAACTTTAAAATATATTGTTCTAGTTGTGTGAAAAAGGTCCGTGGTAATTTGATAGGGATTGCATTGAATGTGTAGATCGCCTTAGATAGTAAGTCATTTTGATAATATTGACTCTTCCAATCCAAGAGCATGGTATGTCTTTCCATCTGTTTGTGTCATCCTTGATTTCTTTCATTAGTGTCTTATGGTTTTCAGAGCACAGGTCTTTTGTCTCTTTAGGCAGGTTTATTCCTAAGTATTCTTTTTGATCTGATGGTAAATGGGGTTGCTTCTCTAATTTCTCTTTCTGATCTTTCATTGTTAGTATATAGAAATGCAGTCAATTTCTGTGTATTAATTTTGTATCCTGTGACTTTTCCAAATTCATTGATGAGCTCTAACAGCTTTCTGGTAGAGTCTTTAGGATTCTCTAGGTATAGCAGCATGTCATCTGCAAAAGGTGATAGTTTTACTTCTTCGTTTCCAATTTGGATTCCTTTTATTTCTTTTACTTCTCTGATTGCTGTAGCAAGGACTTCAAAACTATGTTGAATAGTAGTGGTGAGAGTGGACATCCTTGTCTTGTTTCCTGATCTCAGCAGGAACGCTTTCAGCTTTTCACCACTGAGAATGTTTTTGGCTCTGGGTTTGCCACAGATGGCCTTTAGTATGTTGAGGTAGTTTCCCTCTATGCCCATTTTCTGAAGGATTTTTATCAGAAATGAGTGCTGGATTTTATCAGAGCCTTCTGTATCTGTTGAGAGGATCATATGGTTTTTATCCTTCAGTTTGTTAATGTGTTGTATGACACTGATTGATTTGTGGATATTGAAGAATCTTTGCATCCCTGGGATAAATCCCACTTGATCATGATGTACAATCCTTTTAATGTATTGTTGGATTCTGTTGGCTAGTATTTTAAGGATTTTTGCATCTATGTTCATCAGTGAGATTGGCCTGTAATTTTCTTTTTTTGTGGTGTTTCTGTCTGATTTTGTTTTCAGGGTGATGGTGGCCTCATAGAATGAGTTTGGGAGTGTCCCCTCCTCTGCAATTTTTTGGAAGAGTTTCAGAAGGATAGGTGTTAGCACTTCTCTAAATGTTTGGATAGAATTCACCTGTGAAGCCATCTAGTCCTGAACTTTTGTTTTGTTGGAAGTTTTTTAAATCACAGTTTCAATTTCAGAATTTGTGATTGGTTTATTCATATTTTCTATTTCATCTTGGTTTAGTCTGGGAGATTGTACTTTTCTAAGAATTTGTTCATTTCTTCTAGGTTTTCCATTTTATTGCCATATAGTTGCATGTAGTAGTCTCTTGTGATCTTTTGTATTTCTGTAATGTCCATTGTTACTTCTCCTTTGTGATTTCTAATTTTATTGATTTGTGTCCTCTCTCTTTTTTTCTTGATAAGTCTGGCTAGGGGCTTATCAATTTTGTTGATCTTTTCAAAGAACCAGCTTTTAGTTTCATTCATCTTTTCTATGATTTTTTGCATTTCTATTTCATTTATTTCTGCTCTGATCTTTATTATTTCTTCTACTAACTTTAGGTCTTGTCTGTTCTTCCCTCTCTAGCTGCTTTAGATGTAAAGTTAGTTGTTTATTTGAACTTTTTCTTGTTTCTTGAGGTAGGCTTGTATTGCTATAAACTTTCCTCTTAGAACTGCTTTTGCTGCATCCCGGAGATTTTGGAGTGTCGTATCTTTTTTTATTTGCTTCTAGGTATTTTTTAATTTACTCTGATTTCGTCAGTGATCCATTGGTTGTTTAGTAGCATGTTGTTTAGTCTCCACGTGTTTTTGTTTTTTTGCCATTTTCTTCTTGTTGATTTCCAGTTGTATAGCATTGTGGTCAGAGAAGATGGCTGATATGATTTCAGTTTTCTTAAAGTTACCGAGGCATTTGTAGCCCAGGACGTGATCAGTCTGAGAGTAAGTTACATGTGCACTTGAGAAGACTGTGTATTCTGTTGCTTTTGGATGGAGTGTCCTATAAATATCTATTAAGTCCATCTGATCTAATGCTTCACTCAGGGCCTGTGTTTCCTCATTGATTTTCTGTCTGGATGATCTATCCATTGCTGTAAGTGGGGTATTAAAGTCCCCCACTATGATTGTGTTGTTGTTGATTTCTCCTTTTAAGGTTGTTAGCAATTGCCTTATATAATGTGGTGATCCTATGTTGGGTGCATAGATATTTAAAATTTTTACATATTCTTCTTGGATTGATCCTTTGATCATTATGTAGTGTCCTTCCTTGTCTCTTAAAGTGTTCATTTTAAAGTTTATTTAGTCTGATAGGAGTATTGCTACTACAGCTTTCTTTTGATTCCCGTTGGCATGGAATACTTTCTTCCATTCTCTCACTTTCAATTTGTATGTGTCCCTAGAAGTGAAGTGGGTCTCTTGAGGACTGCATATATATGGGTCTTGTTGTTCTATCTATTCATCTAGTCTATGTCTTTTGGTTGGGGCATTCGGTCCATTGACATTTAAGTTAATTATTTATATGTATGTTCTAATTGCCATTAACTGCTTTGGATTTTTGTTGCTCTTTTTTCCTCCCTTCTCTTGTTGTCTCCTCTCATAAGATGACTATCTTAAGTGTTGTATTTGAGTTGATTATTCTTATTTGTTTGTGTATCAATTGTAGATATTTGGTTTGCAGTTACGCTGAAGTTTTGTCATAGAAGTCTATATATAAATGAGATTGTTTTAAGTTGTTGGTTTCTTAATTGCAAGTGTATCTCCAGTGTCCTGTATTTGTGCTCTCTTCTCACATTTTCTGATTTTGGTAGCATGATTGTGCGTGGATGATTTAGTATTTTTACTGTATATATGCCTTTGCTGGGGAGCCTTGTCATTTGTGGTGTTTTTGTTTCTGATTGTGGCCTTTTCTTTTCTGCCTAGAGAAGTTCCTTTATGATTTGCTGTAAAGCTGGTTTAGTGTTGCAGAAATCTCTTAGCCTTTGCATAACTGTAAATGTTTTGATGTCTCCTTCAAATCTGAATGAGAGCCTTGCTGGGTAAAGTAATCTTCGTTGGAAGTTTTTCCCTTTCATCACATGAAGTATATCATGCCATTCCCTTCTGGCCTGCAGAGTTTCAACTGAAAAATCTGCTGATAACCTTATCGGGGTTCTCTTGTATGTCATTTGTTTCTTTTCCCTAACTTCTTTCAGTATTTTCTCTTTGTCTTTAATTTTGGACATTTTGATTAATATGTGTTTCGGGGTGTTCCTCCTTGGGTTATTTTATGTGGTACTCACACTTCTGGATTTGAGTGAGAGGTTCCTTTACCATATTAGGGAAGGTTTTGGCTCTTATCTCTTCGAATATTTTTTCTGTCCCCTTCTCTCTTTCTTCTTCCTCTGGCACCCCTATAATATGGATGTTGGTGTGTTTAACATTATCCCAGAGTTCTCTGAGACTCTCATTTGCCTTCACTCTTTTATCTCTTTTCTCTTCTGCATTAGTGATTTCCACTAAACTGTCCTCCACCTCGCTGATTCATTCTTCTGCCTCCTGTATTCTGTGTTGGCTGCTTCTTATGAATTTTTTTTTTATTTTGGTTGTGTTTTGCATCTCTTCTTGCTTATTTTTATATCTTATATTTCTTTGCTCAGTGTTTCCTGTAAACTATCAATCTTTGCCTCTAGTTTATTTCCATTGTCTTGTATCATCTTCAGCATCAACAGTCTAAAGTTTCTTTCTGGGAGGCTGATAATCTCCTCATCACTGAGCTGTTTTTCTGGGCTTTTTTCTTTCTCCTTACCTGAGTTATAGTTTTCTGTCTTTTCATTTATATAGGTTTTTGGTGTTGTTACCTTTTTTCACACAAAAGAGTTTTAGCCTTTCTTACTTCTGGTGTTTGCCTCCCCTGTGGCTGAAGTTGGTTTGGGGAGGGGGCTTGCTGTAGGCTTCCTGATGGTAGGGACTGGTTGATTCCTATCCCTGTGATGGGTGGGGCTTTTTCTCTGGGTGAGATTAGAGGCTGGCTGTGTGCCTGAGGGGACTTTAGGCAGCCTGTTTACTGATAGGTGGGACTCTGATCCCTCCTGGATTATTGTTTGGCCTGAGGCTTCTCAGTGCTGATGGAAGGGACTAGATTTTTCCCAAAAAATGGCCGTCTCCAGTGAAATGCAGACTCATGAATGTTCCTGAGAGCTTTGCCTCCAATGCCCCGCACAACAGGCCACAGTCAACCCCTGTCTTCCAAGGGGATCCTCCAAGAACTGCAGTCAGGTTTGCCCCAGATTCCTGTGGAGACTTTGCTTTGCCCTGGGACCCAGTGCACGTGAAAGGCTGTGTGTGCCTTTCAAGAATTAGGTCTCCTTTTCCCCCAGTCCTTTGGAGCTCCTGCACACAAGCCCCACTGGCCTTCAATGCCAGATGCTCTGGAGGCTGTTTCTTCCTGTGCTAGATCCCTAGGTGTGGGGATTTGATGTGGGGCTCAGAACTCTCAGTCCTGTAGGTGAGTCTCTGTGAAACAGTTACTTTCCAGTCTGTGGCTTCCCACCTGGGAGATATGGGATTGCTTTTATCACATAATCACCCCTCTACCTTTTGATGTCATATCCGCTTTGTTTTCTGGAATAGAATATCTTTTTGAAAGTTTCCAGTCCATTTTTTTGAAGGTTGTTCAGCATTTGGTTGTAATTTTATTGTTTTTATGGGAAAAGTTGACCTCCAGTTGTTCTATTCTGCCATCTTAATCCAATCTCCACATTCCTCTTTCTTTGGGGGAATCTTAGCCATCAAAGCTGGAGTCAGGAGATGTTCATGATGGTGGTCTTCTGGGTTGCTGCCTTGAATAACAGTACTTATGAAATGGGCATATTAATCAGAGATTAGAACAAACCAGGAACATTCCTGAAAAGTTTCATGTTCTAATAATCTTTAACTCACAGGCAATTGTGCTCAGGGTGTTTAATCTTTAGCTTACAGGTATTTGTGTTTAGGGTGCAATTAAGTCAGGGAGAAGGACAAGGAAGAACTCTAAGCTGTTCAGTTTCAAGGCATTCATTTCTGAAAGAAGCATGAAGAATGTAAGTTTTCTCTTAGGTGTATAAGATGCCTATATTATTATGTGTGTTCCTTGAGAGGGAACCAGGATACTGCCACAAGACTGTGCTGTTGTTGCTTGACCATTTCTCCCTTCTCTGATAAACAACTCTTTGAACCTGTCTGTAGGAACTCAGGAAAGGTCAGGGTGGCTGAAAGAGACCTATTTCCTAAGAACAAGAAATGGGGGACACAGAAAGACTGTTGGTCCAGGAGCCCCACAGGATCATGTCTAGTTTCAGGATGAAGTCAGTTACGTCAGCTCCCAAAACAACCCAAGCAGGCAATGAACTCACCACAAAAGTTTCATAACTAGATAATCTAGGTAGTCAATTTAAAATAAATGTGACTTTCATTTCAAAGCACTAATAAGGACATTTTGTGTAATATTTATCATGTACCTATATACTCCTAAAATACATTCATATAAAAGTTATTTTCAATTCTCTTGAACATATCATTATATTTAAAATTACAGTATGCATAATTTTCATTATATTTCTTCATTTTTAGTATATCATTTTCATAAATATTATTTTAGTAGCTGCAAAATATGTATTTATATTAATGTGATCTCAAACTATTCCTTTAATACTAAATATTTCAGTATTTCTTTTAAGTTAAAGTGAAGATCTTAATTTGTTAAACTGTGTTAAGTAATTTCAATTTTATGATTTATTCCTATAGGATGAATGAGTAAGTAAATGTTTGGTGATCAGAGGGCACAACACCTTAATTGTTCCTGCTGCTAAACTTTACATTCTAAGTAGGTCATACTAAACTGTGTTACCATCAGCAGTGGATTACAATACCAATTTCACTATGCTTTCACCTGCTTAACACTTCAATTTAAGCCAGTGATTAATTAGTCCATAAATAATGAAAAGCTGTAGCATGCTGAAATCCTTGCCAGATACTGTGGGAGGAAACGGGCAACAGAAAGAGCCCTGAATATTCAGGTCCTTGTGATCCCCATGGACTAGGAAAAGTATTCATCTTCAAAATCAGTTTTGAGGTCAAGACAATGGTTTCTTTTAAAGAAACCGTCCAATGTGTCTCCCTTGCGGTTTATTGCTATACACTTGTCATAGCTCCAAATAAGGTTACAATTAGCCATGGCTTCTACTAGGAAGGGGAAAGGAAAATAAAAATACCAAAGCTAAGCAATATTTCAAGTAATTAAAAGTTTAAAAAAAATCGATTTTGGTACTGTAACTCTGTAGATTTAAGTTTTCTAGGTTTTCCTTAAATGCTGGATGTTGTTTTCATGAAAGTTCATGATGATAGAAGAAAACCAACCTGAGTGACAGACTCAGATACTAGTACATTTACTATATTGAAAATGGAAATGGTCCGGTTCCTCTGGTTGAAATTTCCCTCCTCCACAGATTTTAATGGTTCAAAAATTCTTTAGCATTAATTTAGTTTAAAAAAAAATCCCCTGTCAAAAATCACTGAATATAAGGACATGTTGTTTACATAGTTTAAAATCTAAATTCCAAGTTATATCTTTGTATGGAATTATTTACATAGAATTTTTTCCAACTAAAATATTTGCACATTTAAAATGGCACTGCATATTTACAAGGGTGACTCAATACGCAGTATGATCCAATTCTAGTAAAATGTAAATATGAGTGGGATTAAATTAATTTCTAACACGCTTTCAAATATATAGTAACAACTTTTCACCTTTAGTGTTTTCTTTTTTCTAGAGAAGATTGTCAATAAAGAAGGCTTTAAAGTGAAAAACAACTTCAAGCAATACATTTCCCTTTTTACCCTTGTCAGTCTGAAATCCCATTTGGAAGTTAGATTCTGTAAAAGGAAAGGATGTTGGAGAAAAGATTTGGGGAGGGTATGAGTGAAGTATGGAGTGAAAAGAATGAGGTGAGGGAAGGGTCTCATTCACAAGCATGCCAGTGCCAACTTCTAGAAGTAGGAAAAAAAAAATGAAAACCTCAGAGATACTAAGGAGCTTTTAGACTTTGAAAAATGAATAAAACATTGCATTTGAAATCCCTTTGTGCTCTACAACAAAGAGATAACTTTTATCATAAAATAAAGATTTGACAAACTCAGCAAAAATGTCCAAGGAAACTGAATTTACAAAGAATCATAAATAAAATTAAGCAAAAATAAATACTGAGAAAGGTTTCCATGTGTTTGAAAGTTGGTAAAATGTTCTTTGAAAGATGTTTTCAATTAATAATTATATAGATTTAGATTAATAATTCCTTACATAATTTAATCTATGTAAATAAGAAATTATATGCCCTGTAGGCAGGTTCAGTTTGATCATAGCAGATTTGTGGGAGAACTGATTTTAGAAGGTAGTTTGAAGTAGTTCATGTCTTTCAAACATAGCTATTTATCACTTTCCTCAAAAAAAATATATATATGAATGAAATTGTTCATTATTTAAAAGTAGTTCTCCAATTGTTAGTGGTAAGTTTTTCCAAATTTTTTAATTTATCAAACTATTACAAGTTATTGTGTTTCAGAGTTGTTAAGTATATTTTGTAAATAATGCCCACTTCTATTGCATTGGTTATGATTCTTACATTGCTATTCTTTTAAATATTTGCATCAGAATAAATTATTTAAATATTGATGTACTTAATTCTTTTTGTATTTAAAAAATTGAGTTAATTGAATTGCTTGTAAAGTGTTACTAGAAGAATATAATTTGAACCAAGACTTGAGGAAGACAGGTGGCTTTTCATCTTACAAAATCAAAACCTACCTTTTGCAAAGCTTAGTGGCAATTATTTCCCTAGGAATATCTGTCCAAAAATTTTGTGTCTTTAGAATTTTGAGTGAAGTTATTGGCATTTTAGCTTAATTTCTTATAAAAATTCATTATAAAAATTTAATAAAAAGGACTTTTATTATTTTGACTCAAAGAGAATGTTATTTTCATCAACCTTCAGGGTCCCTGGCTGGAACTAACCATTAAACTGACAAGGACAGATTAACTGGAGAAAAGCATCAACATTTTTTTTAAAGATCTTTGCATGTACACTTATCTCTAGGGTAGCCATGATTAGTTTTATACTCATCACATCATATAACAAAATCTGACTGGGGAAAGGGAAAAGCAAGAATCATAATTCTGGATTTGATAAGAAAGGAGGAAGGAGGGGGTAGGATACGTCAGGGATCACTCCAAACTGTGGACATGGGGCCTGGTTTGACCTAATGCTTATTTTTGTGTATAAAGTTTTATTGGAACAGATGTTTTTTTTTTCACATTATCTGATTACTTTCTAGCAGCAAATTTAGGGTTGAGTAATTCTGACACACCATATGACACAAAAGCACATGTTTGCATACCATATTGTCTCCTCTGGCTGCCATAACAAAATGCCACAATGTGGGTGGTTATGAAAAATATGCATGTGTTTTCTGGAGTTCTCGAGGCTGTTAGTTCTGGAGGCTGTTAGTTGGTGACCCAAGGTGTTTGTAAAGTTAGTTCCTTCTGAAGGAGTGTGAGGGACTATCAGCTCCATTTCTCTTAGCTTCTGGTGCTTGCCAGCAATCTTTGACTTTCTTGGGCTTGTGGACCTATGGCTCTTTGCTCCTCTCATCACAGAGCATTCTCCCTGTGTGTACGTCTGTGTATCTCCTCTCTTCTCTCTAAAGACATCTATCCTTAGAGTAGGGGCCCATCCTACTCCTGTATGACTTCATCTTAAGTAATCACATCATAACAAGCTTATTTCCAAAGAAGGTAACATTCTAAGCTTCAGGAAGCACATACGTTTGAGAGAGACATTCTCTAACTCAGCACACTTATACCATTTCTCCTTTTACAGAATAATTGTATTGTCCCCACAATGTTTATGTCATTGTGCAAAGCACTAGAATAAGGTTAAATGCTGCATACTTAGCCCTGGATGGGTTGTGGGTCTTCCCAAGCATCCACCAAAAATATAATTACACACCAGCTACTATCTGAGTGATACTAAAATAGTCAAAAAGTACACTACACAATAAGCAGACATTTTATATTATGTAACTAACAAGCTGATTCCTTTTCTGTATAAGATTAGTCAAATTACTTAGATTAACAACAAAAATGTGTTGTCATTGAAATTGTTCAGAGCATTTTGTTGGAGGAATTGATTTCTTATTTAATTTTTTATATTCTCAAGTCTGTGACTGATAAAACAAATGGAAAGTTGACATGTATACAACATAAGGAATAGAAGGCTTTTTATTCGGATTATAATTTGAATTTTCCAATTCACATAAGGTGACCACTTGAAGGTTTATTGATTTACCAGTTGTTAAATAAGGGTTAAATACTATTTTTCTTCATATATTTATGCAAAGTGTACTTAGAAAGCATATTTGCCGAATAAAACATTTCTACATTATAACATGAATCACAATTTTTAAGACTGTTTATTATACAAATTAAACTATACAGAAGAGCAGAGAAATGAAAAGTCACCCAACATTTTATCCTTGCCTATCCAGAAATATCCATAGCCATCATAGGAGAAAATCATTCCACACATCTTTATTAATATAAACTGATAAAAGAATGAAAAATAATTTTATTACTGAGAAATGGAATCACACTGTACATACCACTGAATAAATACATTAATTCTATTTTTGCCTATTTTAGTAGAGGAAAAAAGAAAACAAAATTTGAAGTTCATCAAATTTTTATTCATAAAGTGTTATATATGAAAAATGATAAAATTTAACAAATACTTTTAAAATTCTAGATGTTGGAATGACTCATGCTTGAAATTCATACTTCTAAATTACTCTTTACTATGATGATAAACTTAGATTTTTTTTCAGTGCCACTTTGATAACTACAATGTTCTGTTACTTCATTTAACTTTTTTCATCATCCAGTAAATATCAGTTATGTTTGTATTTGCCTGGCATTAGTCTGGTTATGTTATGTATTACTGATTTGGACACTATTTGTATTCTGTTTTATATGAATAATTTCATTTTTGTTTTGTTTTTGTAGACAATTAATTGAAGTTAAAGACTATCACTTGTTTTACTGTTGTTCCTCTAACTTTAGTTCATATTTGATAGAAAGTTTCCTTAAATTATTTTAAAAATAATATAAAATTGCTCTAGTCTGAGTTTTTGCTTGGTTGAAAACCTGTTCATAGTCTGTAATACATGAACTATTACATGAACTAATACATGAGCTATTTCTTTGACTCAAATTACTTCATGATCGTATGTTCAAGAGGATTCATGAAATTGAGATTCAAGCTGGCCTGATTTTATTCATTTTGTTTCAAACTAATGCTTTGGGTACTAAATGCTTTTTAGTTGATTTTCTGACTGAATATGATTTTTTTATCATCTACTGGAGTGCAATAATTTATCATCATGTCTTTATGTTCATTCTGTATCGGTTTTTCTTGGACATTGTATCCTTTTTTGATCCACAGAGTACAAGGTGTCTATTATAAAAGGTTTTTAATGAAAAATAGTTGATTTGCAATATTGCATTAGTTTCAGATGAACAGTATAGTTATCTAGTATTTTTGCAGATTATATTTCATTATAGGTTACTATAAATTAATAGGTATAATTCTCTATCCTTGTGGCTTATCTATTTTATATGTAGTAGTTTGTATCTGTTAATTCCATACCCCTAATTTGTTCCTCCTCTCTTCCCTCTTTCCTTTGATAACCACAAGCTTTTCAGAGTCTACTTCTGTTTTGTATATACATTCATTTGTATTATTTTTTATATTCTACATATAAGTTATATATTTTTTATGTTTTTTATATTCTACATATAAGTATTTATCTTTGCCTTATATCACTAAACATAATATTCTCTAGGTCTATGTGTTGCTGCAAATGGCAGTAGTTAATTCTTCTTTTAATGGCTGAGAAATATGTGTGTGTTTGTGTATACCCCATCTTTATCCATTCATCTCTTGATGGGCACTTGGCTAGAAAATTTGGAATAATCTGTTATTCTTCACCCCTTTATAAATATTAAATATTTGTATTAGAGTTTTTCATGTGTCTTCCATATCTACCATTTTCTTTCTAATAACTTTTACGAAATTTTATTTTAATTTCAGGATTTTTTCAAGTCCAGAAAAACTGATGAGTTCATTTTTGGCTGGTTCAAGTAATATTATATGTTTGATGTTTTCATTTTTCTCTTCTATATCTTTACCATAGCTTACTGGTTCATTTTCATCTTAGACTTTGAACTGCTTGCTTAATACTAAAGGTGTATTTGCAATAAGATCTAAATAAACTTAGGTTTAGATTTATTGACCTTAGAACCTAAAGAGCAATGTTTCTGCTCCAGAAGTCCATCTCCTTTGTTTCCCTCTTTAGTAGGTCAGTGTGGTTTGCAGTAAAGTGTCTTAAATAACAGCCTTCCCGTGTTGTGATGTGTCAGAGGCTGCTTACTCTTTCTCCTGTGGCCTGTCATGTATAGCAGTCTCCCTGAATTTGAGTGCCAGGATGTGCGGCCTGGAAATATTTGACAGTACCAGCTGCTTAAGCTCTACATCACTTCATGTTCTGTGTTAGCACCCCTTTCTTGGCTGATACAGAGCCTTAAACCTAATCACTATAATTCAAGCTTCATTTGATACCCCTTTCAAAACCTTCACATTCCCTTTAGGAGTGTTTGTATTTACCTAATATCTTAAGTTGTATGAGGGGATTCTCACATTATAACTACATTTTAGTCTACATTTTAGTCCACATTTTCTCGGTATGGTTCACACTTCTGGTTTCATGTTCAGATAGTGTTGTCATTTTTTTTTTAACTTAAGCTTTATAGATCCATTTTGTTTTTATCCTGTTTATTCTTCCACTTTGATTTGGAGAGGATGGTGGCACAGAATGACTTTTACTGTGGTTTCAGAAACCAGCAGTACTTGTGTTTCATAACATTTAAATTAAGGAGAGAGTGTTGGGAACTCTGGCACCACTTTCATAATAACACTACAACATTCTCCGCCCTTGACTTTTTATTTTAAATGAGTCAGAAAGCTTTCTAGGAATTTTAGTGTGTTCCTGCAACCAAGAAAAGATGAGCTCAGGGCTTAAGGACCTGGAGGAAATGTTAAGAGCTTGCATCCCCAAAAACAGCTATGCCTGGCAGTCCAGTTCTCCATTTGAGGCCTATGACTGAGTAATGTTTTCACTTTATTATTTATGGCATTTATTGATTTTAACCTTATTATGCAAATATGGGAGTTAAACCAATAAGAGTAAAAGCATTTTCTATTACTCCTTTAGTTTATATTCATTGGCTGTACCATGGCAAAAATTCCAAGCACTGGATTACATTCCCAAAGAGCTGGATTTATGTAACAATATATTGAATTCATCATAACAAAAACTTGAAGAACAATTCAATGCAGAGCCTCAATTTGTATATCCAGTGTATTTATTTCAGAGAAAAAAAATTTAATTTTTCTGTATCCAGAATTCTTACATGATGCTCTGTAATTTTTGTCATGTCATTAGTGAAAGCTGTTATATTATTACTCAATTACATTAAGGCTTTTAACATGTAAGGTCTATATATAGACAAATAATCTGAATCTGAACAGCAAACTCACTTAGAATGGCTTATCACTGCCTTTCTCGGCAATAGATCTTAACTGTCATTGTTTAATGCCTGACCATTATGGATGAAATACACTGGCTTGCTGAGGCATACCACAGGGGAGTACTATGTCTTGAAATAGTGTTTTGGTCTGATACAGGCCTGTCATCTTTGATGTCAAAATGGGTCTGAAATAATTTATACATTTCCCAGTTGATACACAAAAAGCACACTGGGAAATAGGTTGCTCACTTGTCGTATCTGGAAATTTACTTGATTTGTTAAAATGTGCTTTAAGGAAAAGTTACCAAAGCCAGAAAATTAGGTTTAAACAGCTCCAAGATTCCTTGCTTTATCTCTGCATCATTTAATTCTATTACTCATCCATATTGTTTCTGTCTCAGAAACCATATCATGCTATTTGTTTTAATGTTTGTGCTGGCAAACTGTTCTGTACAGTCATCACATTTTGAGTGAAATAATTCAGCATATAGATAGATGTGTGTTTTCTAACATGAGGAAATGCTGAAGTCATAACACCATGTTGATCCATAGCATAATTATCCCTGCCAGTTTTAACTCACATCATCAAAGTTTTTAACATCATATTTCTGAGTCAGATTTGAAAAGTCATCATTCTGAGTTTTTTCAGTTACTTTCAAGAATGCCTCACAGTATACTAATTTGTACTGACAAAATTATCTTTCATCCTTACTGATTTAAAATACTAATTTTGAAAAAAATTGTATAAAATTATAAAGGACAAAGTTTAATGTTGTGCCTGCAATATGCCATATGCTTTAAGATATTAATTTAAAAAAATTATATAAAAAATAAAGGTTAAAGTTTAATGTTATATCTGCAGTATGCCATATACATGTTTAAACATTGAAACAATTATACAGCTTATTATTCATCCATTTTTTCTGACAATATAACTGAGGCTAAGAAAAGTTTAAAACAATTTTACTCGAGGACATGCAGCTATATTTCTTTCAAAAAGTAGCATGTGTTTTTAATCCCAATGGGCTGAATTTCCTTTCATTTTTAAACAACAAAATGAAATAACATTTCAAAATAAACATATAAGCATTTTTAGTTTATAAATTAATATACAAATTAAAGCAAATACATTCTTATGTTTGTAGTACCATAAAATTTGTACCTGTTATCATATACCTGCTTCTCTCTTACAGTTGATTATTCCTAAACTGAGATTTGTCCCCAGATTATACTTATAAGGCAATTCCTAACCCCCATCTTTCCCTTCTCAATTTTTTATTTAGGTCATATATGCTGTGCAATTATCACACAAATGTTTACTATCCTTATTCTAATTTTTGTGACAGAATTTAGATTTTTATTTTCAATATTTGATGATATATGCAAAATTCTTATAATTTTCATTTATGGTCATTCCAAATAGGTCATAAGTTGTTTGTGGATAAGGACATAATAAATACAGATTTTCTAAAGCTTTGTTAGCAATTAGATCATTTCTAAGGAGGTGATTATGAGGAAAAGAATAGCTAGTAAGTGGAAATGTGTATAGAATATTTTAATAATTTGCTTTGAGCAAGAAAAAGTCATCCTGTGTAGACATGCAAAATGATTTTGTTCCAGTTTTCAATATACAGTTAATAAGAAATAAGTTTATTCTTGTCAAAGATACGAACATAAAATCACTTAAATTTCTAGAAGTTCATTATTTTCTTCCCAAGTTTGTTCAAATAGGCCACATAATATTAATTAGAACTTCTGTCCTCTGAATGGGTCTCAAGAAGCAGTGGAATGATGTAAACAAGTTTTGGCTTCTGCCATAACCACCTTAGAACAATTAACTCCCAGAAGAGATGAAAGAAGGAATGGAGGTAGAGATAAAAATATAGAAAATCTTTGCTGTAAAGTAGTAGGCAGGTGCAAAGATTTGAATCACATGAAATTCAGGGTCATGTGACAAGGAGATGCATTGTTCAACCAGTATTCCAGTTGTTACTAGAGAAAAAAAAAAGGTGATTGGTTTGTTTGATGTAAATAAATTTAGTACCCAAAAAGTGCTGAACTAAAAAAATTTCCAAATTTTCATGGGATATGAAAATCCTCCTAAATTCTTCTTCTTCCTGTTCCCTAAAATGTTGACCTACCTCCTTTTGACTAAGTTATATCCAAGTTATCAATCTGTTCTCATGTATCTAAAATTTCTGTAGTCTTTTTCTTGATACTTTTTGTCCTCCTCTTTTTCATTATTTTCGAGTAGTTTAGGGAAATTTCACAGGAAGAACGTTTCATACTCTATATTTTTCCCTGGTGAAGGTGCCTACGGGAGAATGAAAGAAGCTGAATGTTTAGGTTTTCTGCATAATCTCCTTGTCTCTTACAAAAGCTTATCCAACCCACTTTTATCTGAACTACATATTGGCTCTTTAAAAGTGTCTTACCAAGATAAAAAAGAAAGCTTACTGCATAATTATCCTGATTATAAGTTATAGAAGAAAAAAAGTACCTGCTCAGAAATTACTTGTTGATTGGTCATTGATTAGTCTCACAGGCAAGGGCTCTAGCTTAACTAAAAAAAATTACCAGTCAAGCTGAAGCTTGTAAATAACAGACATATTCAATGTGAGTATAATATGTTGAAACTCACAGAGAAGTTAAAGACAATTTTTAGTCTATCATTTCTACATGCTCATATGAATTGTTTCATGTCAAAATCTGACGCTTGATTTATGGTTTAAAAAATCACAAAATTAAAAAAAATTCAATAGCAACTAAAACATATGTGTAGATTGATATTAGCATGTACTTATGCTAACCAGTTTAGCAAATATGCTGAAATAAGTGGTGGTACATATATGAAAGATTTTTCTCTGTAATTTTCCTTCAGTTGTTTTTTGTTGAATCTTTTCCATCTTTTAATAATTTCTCTGGTTAAGTCCATGTATCTCCAATCACTTTCAACCAAAAGGTATAAAATGGTCCATGGAGTTCCCATCATGGCTCAGTGGAAAGAAATCTGATTAGTGTCTATGAGGAGGAAGATTCCATCCCTGGCCTCACTCAGCGGGTCAAGGATCTGATGTTACTGTGAGCTGTGGTGTAGGTCACAGATGAGGCTCAGATATGGCATGGCTATGGTGTAGGCCAGCAGCTACAGCTCTCATTTGACCCCTAGCCTAGGAATCTCCATATGCTGAGGGTGCAGCCCTAAAAGGACCACAAAGAAAAAAAAAGGCATCCTTTCTAATTCCATTTATAACCTTTTTTTTTTTTTTCAACTAGTCAACCCTAACATCAGTGTCTAGGATTTGCTCTCATGACTTAGAAGAGGTGAGCATGGCAAACATTTTCATCCTTTTCCAAGTCCCTTATCTTTGAAGTGGATAGAAAATTATAGGCTCTTCCTCCTTTTCCATAATGTAATGGAAAAGGGAGCGGGCTGGGCTTATCTTGTTTAGCCAATTACTTGTCAGTGCTATGGATACGCCCCATCTTCCTCTCTGGCTACTAATGATTTCACCTGCCACTGGCCTCTGTTTATATAGTGACCCACTATATACCATGTGCATGATTATAGTCTGTGCAAGATTCTCTTGCAGATCTCTTCAGCTTCACCCTAGCACGATTTCCAATGATACCTCCTCCTAGAAGTGTCACTTCTGTACACTGCGTCCTCTAAATCTTTGCTAGCCTCTGATTTCTCTTCCAAGAAAGAGATTACCTTATGTGGCAGGCAAATGCCTGTGTGAAACCATCCATTCTGTGTGGTCCTCCAGTCTCCATATGGAGCCGTGGACAGGTCTTTATCCATGTCCTTCAAGGGCACAACAAACAGTGTGGAAGGAAAAGACATTCTCTTCCCAAGAATGTTGCAGCAAAGTTTCTTGCTTTTTGTTTGTTTTGTTTTTTCCTGCTAACACAGTCTTCTCCAGCAAACTTAATGACTTAAGAAATAACCAGGTAAGAAGCACGCATGCTGGAGAACACTTGCCAAGCTCTCTAGAATGTCCTTTGCCAAGCTCCTGTAGCAACATAAAAGGGAGTTAAAAGTTTAGCTCTTTGGCATGTATCCATCTAGAGAGCATGTCATTCTCTTGTCTTTGTCCTGTAAATGTCCCTCTACTTGGTTATCTGTGGATGTGAGGAATGCCCTCAACCCTGATGGGGAAGAGAAAACTATAGCATTTCTCACTTCACACTAAACCAATAAGAATATTCCAATGAATTTTGAAATAACCACCTTCATTATAATGTTTGATGCTTGTGTCAGTTTGTTTTTCTGGTACTTGGTAACCATTTACCTTTTATTTTGGATTCTCCAGTTCTACAGCAGAAATCAAGTTCAATATCTTTCTGTAGATTGGACACATATTTTGTTTAAACCAACGTAATAGCAAAGTTAGAGTTCTTAAATCTACGTTGTCCAAGACATTTTTTTAAAGTGCATTTTCAAAATGTACTTAAGCTATGTACTCAGCATTTCTGGGAGAAATAAAGCAGGTCCTTGGCCTTTAATGAGGTAGAAAGCAAAAACATAAACTATAATACAATTCAATCAATATAAAGGAGTATTTAATTGAGTGAATCCTGATGACAGAGAGGAGAGAAGAGAAAGGGAGTGGATATAGTAAGTTAAAGAATCTATACCACACTTGAAGTTTGAACTTGATTTTACAGTGTGTGAGTGTGACTTTGCAGGTTTATTAAGTACAACAATTAAATAACTAGAAATACTACACAAAAATATTCACCTATGTCTTATTTGGATACTTCTGTGGTTTCATTTTTTAAAATATTGATGTAGCTAGAAGTTTGTAAATGTTATATACTACAAATTGAAACTACATAAATGTAAAATATTAGTTAACTCTTTAGCATTAAAACAAACCTCTTATACACAACTTTAAAGATGTGAATAATTGTTGTGAAAACAGCCTCTGTCCACCGGTGCTGAACAGAAACGTGGAAACAGAGTTTTGGGTGAAGGAGAAAAAATAGTTTCTTTGCTTTGCCAGGCAAAGGAGCCACAGCGGGCTAATGCTTTAAAGACTCTGCCCCCTTTTGGGGAAGAATTGTAAGAAGTTTTACAGTCTAAAAGGAAAAAAAAAAAACAGGGTTTCAAATAAGAACCAGTGTTGGGGCAGACATGCATTCTTTTATCTTTGGCAGGAAGCTTGGGCCTCTCAGCTAGCATCAGGAGATCTTGGCATGATCCTTTTGATGGTCTTCTGGGTTACTGCCTAGAATAACAGTACTTACAAAAAGGCCATATTGATCAGAGATTTGAGCAAACTAAGGCAGTTCCTGAAAAAAATATCTTGTACTAATAATCTTTAACCCACAGGCAATTGTGCTCAGGGTGCTTAATCTTTAGCTTACAGATGATTGTGTTTCAGGTGCAATCAAATGAGGGAGAAGAACATGGAAGTTTTCCAAGCTGTTCATTATTAAAGTATTCATTTCTAAAAGAAGAATAAGGAATATAACTTTTCTCTTAGGTGCATAAGATGCCTATATCATTATGTGCATCCCTTGAGGGGGAACCCTAGGGCAGGGTGCTGGTTCCCCCTCAAGGGATACACATAATGACTTGACTGTTCCTCCCTTGTCTTTGCATCCCCTTCCTTTCCTGATTAGCAGTTGTCTGAGCCTGCCCCCTTGAAACTCAGAGAAACCCATGGAGGATATTTTACTTTTAATAGTACGTATGTATATCCCACCCTTTGCCAGTACAAATTACAAGCTCATCTCTATCCACTATAACACCAAAAAAACTATACATATTTAATTTCATTTCATTGTTTTCTATTGGCAGCATTACGTCTCAATCCTAATTTGCAAAAACAAAATACAAAATGCCAAAGTCCACTTTCAAATTTCTGTAGTTTTGACCCATTTCTCTTCTCTGTGTATTTCCCTTTTTTGGTTATTCAAATTTTATTTCAATCTTGAAATTGTGTATGATGGGAATTTTAGGGTTAGGTTAGTAGCTTCCTGTTTGAATACCAGTATGCCTTCTCTTTGTTTTCTCCTATTGTAAAACCAGATATTTACAAAATAATGCTATAGTGACATTAATCAAACAATAATGAAATTCACTGTCAATATAATGTGAGAAAAAATTGCAAATTATTGATAAAATAAGCAAATAACAAAGTACAGTCATTTGGATGTTCACGGTTTTGCCTAAAGTCA
The DNA here is from genome assembly GCA_004024745.2 of Catagonus wagneri. Taxonomy (NCBI): domain Eukaryota; kingdom Metazoa; phylum Chordata; class Mammalia; order Artiodactyla; family Tayassuidae; genus Catagonus; species Catagonus wagneri. The sequence continues at coordinate 2,777,852 of PVHT021183530.1, read as the reverse complement.
AATATTGGTCAGACAATTGAATATTAGAGAAACAATGACTTGCTAACCAAAGGAAATCACGTCCATAAACATAGCTCTAAAAGCATACTTTTACTACCATTAATAATTTATTATTTTTATACCCATTAAATTTGAATTTGATGTGGAGACTAAAAACGTCTTACCTTCATTCTGCCAAACTTAATTTTGACAACTTAGAAATCTAGTTTTAATCTCTTCATCACATATTATTTTTCTCTTGTGTCTTTTCCTTTATGTAAATGTAGCACTCTTTAATCTCTTCCATTGTTAGATTTATAAATTAATGTTTTTGTCCTTTAAGGCAAAACATTAACAAGAAAACTCATTTAGATTATATTTTGGTACAAGAATCAGTAAATCAAATGTTAGTCAAGAAAAAGAATGGGTAATATATTTTAAAATTTCATATGTAATGATATTTTAAATCTTTCTGGAAAAGCTTGTTTGAGGGAAGTCTTTCTAAACATCACATAAAGTGGACACCATAAGGCATGGAACTAACAGATTTGAATATGTAGAAAGGTTTTAATACACATTTGAAAAAATTTACACAAGGTAATATGGCCTTATAGACTATTAAAGATCTTTTGATATAAATGTAAAATTAATGTACAAGTTGTATGAAAAGCATACAAATTAATAAAAGGCAATATGATTTTTAAAATGATCTCAGGAGTTCCCGTCATGGCTCAGGAGAAATGAATATGACTAGTATTCATGAGTATGTAGGTTCAGTCCCTGGCCTTGCTCAGTGGGTTAAAGATGTGATGTTGCCATGAGCTGTCATGTAGGTTGCAGATACTGCTTGGATCTGGCATGGCTGTGGCTGTAAGCCTAGTCTAGTGGCCAGAGATCCAATTTAACCCCTAGCCTGGGAACTTCCATATGCTGTGGGGGCGACCCTAAAAACACTAAATAAATAAAATGGTCACATTATATAACCAGGCAATTTATGCAATAAATATAAAATGGCCAATGAAAAGATAAAAGATGCTAAAATTCACTAGTATTAGTCAAATCATAAAAAAATGATTTTTCAACAAAAAATATTGAAAAAATCTAATGTGGTTATTAATAATATGAGAGAAAATCTATATTCATTCCAGTAGGAGGTTCACAAATATTTTTAACCATTTTTTTTTGCCTTTTTGCCTTTTTCTAGGGCCGCACTCGCAGCATGTGGAGGTTCCCAGGCTAGGGGTCTAACAGGAGCTGTAGCTGCCGGCCTTCACCACAGCCACAGCAACGCAGGATCTGAGCTGCGTCTGCAACCTACACCACAGCTCACCGCAACGCCAGATTCTTAACCCACTGAGCAAGGCCAGGGATCGAACCCACAACCTCATGGTTCCTGGTCAGATTCGTAAACCACTTAGCCACGATGGGAACTCCACAAATATTTTTAACCATTTAGGATGCTTTGGAGAAAGTGACATATCATTCGATCTAGCATAAAAATTTCATTTTATGAATGTTTCCTACAGAAATGTTTAGGAATGCAAAATTTTGTACAGTTGTGAATAGAAGCACTGTTTAAAATGTCAAAAACCAAAACAGACTATTTATCATTAGAACTATTCACAATTTTTGCTGTGTCCCAACTGCAAAATACCATGGAATGATTAATAATATTGTTTGCCTATATGTTATGACAGAGGAAATAAATAATGTTAATTAAATATGCATTGTAAATAACAGTTTGATCTAATGTATGAAAATAAAAACATATATAGGTACATAGCTACATAAAGATAGGTGTAGATACATAATAAAACCAAATATATATAAGAAAAGAACTTTAAAAATCAGTTATTGGAAGTTCCCATTGTGGTTCAGCTGTCAAAACCCCAGCTAGTGATCATGAGGATTCAGGTTTGATCCCTGGCCTCACTCAGTGCATTAAGGATTGGGCATTGCCATGAGCTGTGGTGTGGTTCTCAGATGTGGCTCGGATCCTGTGTTGCTGTGGCATAGGCTGGCAGTTGTATCTCCGATTTGACCCCTAGCCAGGGAACAGCCACATGTTGCAGGTGCAGCACTAAAAAAAATCAATTATCCATATCTTAGGAAAGATAAAAATGAACTTTTATTTCTGTATAAAGGATTTGCAGTAAATGATTAATATATTAATTTTACGTGAATAAAACAAGATTGATTACCTATAAAACAGAATTTCAAAAAAGGCTTATAAACAAAGTTACGGAAGTTCTTAGAAAAAGATTAGAGAAAAAAAGTTTTTTGAAAGAAGTTTCTAGAGCCTCAAGTTAAGGCATGAATATTTTTACAAACTTAGAACATGAAAAATCTATTGTGAATTTTATCTTTTTAAACTATGCAAATCAACCCTGTTTAAAAGAACAGGACTAGTATGTCTTATTTTTATACTTGCTCTTAGATTGCACAACACTTTGAAGCAAGCAGCTGCCATGAATTCTGAAAACTAATCTGCCTTCATTTGATATCTATGCAAAAGATGTTTAAAAGAATTTGAGACATCAGTGTGACTGTCAAGCAAGCGGGAGTGATGTGATCTGTATCAGGAGATTACGCTGAGTCAGTTGTTGGGAAAGGTGAAATCAATTAATCACATGCTTCTCTAGGAAACATTTAGTACAGAGCAGGACTGTGAAGGAGTACGAACAGGCACTTTCTGAAAAGGCATAAGAAAATGACCTAGAAAAGATAAAGGCTGGAAATAGGGAAAAAATTACCTACATTACTAAAAAGAAATGATGGAATACTATTCTAGGTGGCTTATTTTTAATTTTCATAAATAATTAAATGTCTTAGCAGTACTCTCAAATCAGGAAATGGCAACTGAGCAGTAATTTTACTAACAGGAAGTGATGAGAATCACTGACACCCAAAATATTGATCCTAAGATCTGTTGGATGAAATATTCCATTTTTAAAATTGTTTGCCTGTTATATAACTTACTGTCAAAGCTTTCAAGTTCTTTTCAATACATACGGGAACATACCTATAAAGATATTTTAAAGTGCTTATATAACATTTAAATGTACGTTAATACCTACAGTCATTAAGACTCTTAAATTAACAGAGATCAAGCAGTCATTAATTTCATGAATGATAGTTTGGTAAACTGCAACTTTAGGTGATCCAGAACTTGAAATGAGAATCTTAATGAAAATCTTGGTAATATAGACTATTTTAATCCACATATAGGGAAACAATATATTCAAATATTAAGCCCAACATATATACTTTAACAATGACAAATTACATTCCTTCCCTTTAACGTTTTGATGATAAAATGTGGCTTGTCTAAAAGTTTCCTTGACCTAAATGAAAAACTGAGATCTGTACTTCTTTTGTTTTCTTTTAGAGAGCATTGAGCATTGCAATCTTAGTTGATAAAATAGAATAACTCTAGGAATGATCTTGATTGGATTGTTGATCACATGCTGAGACAATTGGATCACCTACAATTACAATTCAAATAGGAAGCCTAAAAGAATCACTCAGACAATGAAAGCAGTATTGAGATTGTGATCTTCCAGTATGTAAGAAGAAAGGGGGAAATGATGATATTTGAGGTATTCAATCCTCAAAGAAATCTTTTGCCAATTATGGTCCATGGAGATGCTGTGATGTGTCCCCAAGTCCTCCTTCAGGGAAGTTTTGTTGCCCAGTTACTGAGGCAGCCCTCACCTCTCAACCCCATCTACAGTTATTTCAGCTCCAACCTTCACCCAAATTTACACTCCTTCTCTGGGTAGCCAACATCTCATAATGAGTTACATGGATAAAGGCAAACAGGAGTTTTAGACTTGGTAGTCTTGGCCCAACTCTGGACAACCTTCCCCCCCTTCCCTAATCCCCAGGCTATTTTAACTGCAGATCACCATGTGGAGGGTTCTTGCCACACAGTAGTTGGGCTGGCACCTTAGCTTTACTTCTATCTCTTGCTCAACTGCCTTCTCCTTCCTTCTGCAAGTAATGGTACCAAAGGTACTCCCTAAATGCTAACCTCAGCCCAGAGGTGGCTTCCAAGAGAACCTAACCTATTAAATATCCAAAATCCCTTTCAGAGAATGCCTACTATCTCAAGAGTCATCTACTCTATCTACTACGATGTTTTAAAATTTCTCTCTTAAAACTATGGGAAGACAAACATTAACAAGCACAAGAAATAGGTACAGGATCCCAAATTCTTGACCACCATGCCTCCTGCTGTTAGGGAGAAGTCAGTATAAGTCTTTGTTTGTTGTTTGATTTTTCCACTTATCTATGTGACTTAGACCACGTATCTTTTATTTCCTCTGGGATCCAAGCAAGTGGTCAGTAAATGTTGGTTGTGTGAACAAAGAAATCAATCTTATTCCTACGAATTTGGATTGTACTGACAGTGTTATTTATCTAACAACTGTGTAATCAAATTGTTTTTAAGCTTTACTCCTGAAGTTTAAATTTGTCATGATCATTGTGGAAATTATTTTATAGATTTTGCACTCTGAATAAAGTAGCTTGTTTTAAAACAATGAAAAATTCAGTCAAAATTCCAGATATTTAAGAAGCCTTCATAGATATGACAGGGAAAATAGTAAAAAAATTTTGACAGGATGAGTAGGGAAGCAGGCAAAATAATTTTCATTCACTTGCCTCAGATGTATGTCACCCTCCACCTTGCCAAAAAAGTGACATTTTGGAACATTTTTTAAAAGGCCTTTAAATTATGTCTCTTTAAACCTCAGTAAAAGACATTGTATAACACATTTTTGTTTTGAAAATATATGTAGAGTTATGACTTTTATAGAACACAGATGTACATGTCTATTTCTATCATCTATTAGTCAGCTGCAATTACAGTTCTTTTTAAAACCATATAGTTTAAGGCATACTTCAACGCCCCAAATCTCTTCATTTTGTTCAAAGCAAACCTAGAATATTTGAGACAAAGTAGGTACTTCAAATATTTCTGGTTACACAAAATGAACATAAAATTAAAAGTCTATTCATAATACATAAAACATTATTTTAGCTTTAGTATATTATGAATAATCTATTAAGTAAATATGGTAGTATGTTAATATAGGAAGGACTTCTTAAGTTCATTAACATATTTGTTATAATTTTCTATCAATCAAGATGGAAATAACCATTAATATTTTATTAATAAAATACATTATAATTGCAAGGAAATGGGCTTTGTTTAACAAATATACTTGGGTATAGAAATTAATATACCTTCTGGAATGTGGACACAATGAGTAAGCTCAAATCTAACATAAAATTGCAGAGTTGAGAAAAAAATTATTTAACAAGATAGTATTTTGGAGTTCCCGTTGTGGCTCAGTGGTTAACGAATCTGACTAGGAACCATGAGGTTGCAGGTTCAATCCCTGGCAATTCTAAATGGGTTAAGGATCCGGCGTTGCCATGAGCTGTGGTGTAGGTTGCAGATGCAGCTCGGATCCCACATTGCTGTGGCTGTGGTGGAGGCCGGCAGCTACAGTTCCTGTTGGCCCCTAGCCTGGGAACCTCCATATGCCATGAGTGCAGCCCTAGAAGGGGCGAAATGGCAAAAAGGCAAAAAAAATAGTATTTTAATAATAATAGTAAGATATTTATAGTCATTAAGTGTCACTACAGTGTTTTTTTTATTTCAAGAGGATGATCTAATGCTGTGCTTTAAAATCAAACATAAATAAGCACTTTTAAAAGAACACATTAAAATATGTTTGCAGTAGGTTTTAATTTGCTCTAGAGCTTAGGACCAAATATTCTTTCACTCATAAATATTAAATTCCTGAAAGAAAAACTACAGTGATGAGAGAATCATAAAGATCTCTAAAAATTAAATACAATTTAGAAAGTAAAAATAGTCCTATTTAAGTTACTTTTAGCTCTCTTTGTGGAATAGCCCCTCTCCTACCAAAAATTAAATGTAAGACTATTAGGCATACTTTGAGTTGATGTATTTAAAAATGCTCCATTGATTGTATTTCAGAAAAATCCATCACTTTCCCGATTATCTTACATATTGCAAGATCAATGGCCGTTTTGATGCCATTTTTCTCTGTCTGAGAATTTGGTTTCTGCTTTCTCTTTGAATTACAAGGGTAGATGACCTGGCTGACTTATCCAATAATCTACAGTCCAATCAAGGTCATGTTTCTATTTAATATTTGCCATAATTTTAAGAGATTTTCCTTCTGAGGTCAGCAAACAGGACCTTTAATTTGATTATCCTGTAAATGGACAATTCTAGTTTTCCTAGAATCACAAAACCAGTGAAAATCATTTGCCAAAAATATCAAGTTTAAGAACAAAAAATACTTGTGTATTTTAGAACTTTGGTCTTGAGTTCCCAGTTGCTTTTTGCCACTTCAAACTTCCCCTTTGTCAATACATGTTTCATTGCCTTGTTGCTGTTATTGGATGTAGGATCAAGGCACTGAGGCAAGAGCTACATCTGGTACTTACATAATGGCATGTGCTATGATGTGTACTATTTCCCCTGTTCTTCAGTCATTGGCACATGACTTAGTCTGATCAGGCTGCTGTAATAGAAGAATATCGTGGAGTGGGTAGTTTACAAATAACAGACATTTATTTTTCGCAGTTCTGGAGGTGAGGGGGTGTCAACATGATGGGGTAAGGGCCCTCTTCAGATTTTCCTTATTTCTCACATAACAGGGGCCAAGTGAGCCCTCTCCCATGTCTTGTATAAAAACACTAATTCTCCTCATGATTTCATCACCTCCCAAAGGCCCTACCTCTTAATATCATCACTTTGGGGGTTGCTTTTCATTTTGGAGGGACATATTTATACCACAGCAGAATATAATAAGGCTAGTCTCCTCAGAGAATTCTCCACCCCATCTACCCACAAGCTCTTTTTTTAAAGTCATGCCCTCTCACAACCATAACATTCTTTGTAGATTTATACACCTAACTTCATACTTCTGAGATGTGGAAAAAAACATGGTGCTCTGATGTTTGGAAAGACCTCTCAGGGCTGCATCAGCTCTCTCTTTCAGATACCTTGCCAGTGTAGCCAAAGGAGGAACAAAGGGGGTCATACTAATGTAAAATTGCAGTTCCAGTTTTTCCAGCAACATGGTGAAAAGCGGGGATGTGAGGTGATGTGCTCCAGCTCTTCTTAGGTAAGTTTCCCAGGGCTCCCAGAAAACCTTTCCATGTGCATCCATTCCATTGGATAGAACTTAAACATGTCCCATTCAGCTATAGCACGTGGGACCTAGAAATATAGCTTTAATTTGGATGGCTAAGTGCCTATATGGAAGTTCTAATATTAGGGATAAAAGAGAGAAGGATACTGAAGTACCACAGGCAGTTTACCCCTTTGGTCATCCAAATAGCCATGCTTAATTTTTTTCCTCTCCACTCATCTCAGGGTAGTTAACCCTAAAATCCTAAAAGCTCTACTTTGCTCCATTGCCAAGCAGTGAGAAACTTAGCTCTCACCCTCTGTATTTCTTGGGTATGAGTCAGTGAACCAACCACCCAGTCCTCTAACAAAGAGAGATATTACTGAATTCTACAATTTGACAACTCTCTCTCCTGGCTTGAGGTAAAATGTAAACACATTCTCCACATTTCCCCCTGCCATAGAGATTTGGGAAATTACAACAAAACTGTCCCTAAAGATTTTACATTTTACTCATAATATAAACATGTTACTCAACATAAGTGTGTGAAATCGTGTAACCAAATTTACCTTTTTTTCATTGTCTCTAGGGTGTTCAAATTCATTTCACATACACATTGCTATTTGATATCTATCATTATCTTGCTGTCCTAGTTACATTTTTCACTGTAACATCCTATTAGCTATATACTGGCTTAGTCTTTTGAGATTTAACCAAATATTTTTCCGATTATTATTCTTTTATCCTTTGCCCTTCCTGTGATTCAAGTAGCTAAGCATATTTCCCATCAGAAAAAGTACTTTTAAAAGCACACAGACATAGCTACAGGTTTTCTGTTGCAAGTACATCTGCTTGGAAGTAATAGGTTGGCTGGAAAAGGCAGGGGTGCTCACCAAATAATCCAGATTTTAAACACTTTGCCTAGTATCTTTGTAGTTAGGCCTGACCAGGTGGTTCACTCCACCCAGTATTCTGAGATCAAATAATATGTCACCAATCAATGGAAATTTGTTGTTTAACAATTGTAACATTAAAAAAAAAAAAACAGGTGGCCCTCTAATTCATTCTTCTTTTGGTGACTGAAGAGTCTGAGTTTTTAGATGATGCAGTTTAAGAAAAACTGAGCTATGGCAATGATGGGAGCTTGTCCCTTGCCTCCCATTGTGTATATTTAGAATACAAAAGAGAAATAATTTTTGGTTTAAGCCTCTGGGGCTTGGAGGATTACATAACCTATTCTAGTTAATACAGTTTCTGAAAAATTGTTAAAACTGAGGGGGAACGTGAGGAAAGAGAGCTATGTAAAGGATGGGTTCTTGAGAACAGCTTCTACATGGAGTCTTCCAATTATGTCTAAGACCAAGAATGTTTGTGGCAATATCTCTAGAGATTTGAAGACCCTAAAAGCAAAGGGGCATCTGTGCCCAGATAAAGAGAAAACTAACATTCAAAATCATAAAACAAATACATAAATACATACACACACACATATACCTGATTATTCTATGCAAAAGGATCTCTTTTAGCTCTGGCCCTCTCATAAGCAAACATCAAGATGAAATTAAACATGCAAGAGATCTAGTGAGAAAAAATGCCTCATAAAATACAAAGGCAGAACCAGAATTAGACATAGCAGGCCTTTCGCAGTGATGCAGTTCTGACATTTGTGAAATGGAGGGAGCAAGCAAGAGGAGTGGGCCAGAAAATCTTGGATTTTAGGATTTTTCTAAGAAAAATTGTTCCTGGCCAGTGTGGATTGCACAAGACAAAGCTTCCCACCAGAAGAGTCTGCCTCCTGTAGGAGTGGCCAACACTGGTACCCATGCCTTGCTCAGTTGTTGGTTGGGGACATGAAGGGGGTGTGGGAGAATCACTGATATGAGGGTCCTCAGGTGACCAGTCCTCTGGTTGCCTGCAGCATGCATTCCAAAAGGCTTTATTTAGTTCTACTAAAGCCCACGGTCTACTCTGTGCCAATAAAGATTGTTTCTGTGTACATTCAGGAACTATCTCCTAGCCCTAGAGCGTTGTTATGGGCTTTTTTTTTCTTTTTGCTCTTTTTTAATGAAATTCATAGGAACAATGTTGATAAAATCATCTACAGCTATTCTTGCTACAATGTGTGTCCAAACCAAAGTGAGTACTTATTTTCTCCCTTCTTCACCCCTCTGGCTACTTTTTTTCACAACTCTTCAGAGTTTGATGACTTAAATGTTGATTTGACCTAATCTCTTATTCCAGAGAGGTCTGAGCACTAAGTAATTATACACTGCTAAGGTTAGGATCACTACATGAAAGTGCAAGTGGATCTCCTATGTTAGGTACACATTAGGTAAAAGGATGACACCTTCTCTTGCTGAATGAGTCAGTTTCCTTGGAAGATGGTAACTCTTTTCTCACCTATTGATCTGTAGATTGAAGAACTACCAGGAATTCCCATCGTGGCTCAGCAGAAAGGAATCCTACTAGTATCCATGAGGATGAGGGTTTGATCGCTGGCCCTGCTCAGTAAGTTAAGGATCTGGCGTTGCCCTGAGTTGTGGTGTAGGTTGCAGACAAGGCTTGCATCCCATGTAGCTGTTGTTGTGGTGTAGGTTGGCAGCTATAGCTCTGATTCAACCCCTAGCCTGGGAACTTCATATGCCAAGAGTGTAGCCCTAAAAACAAAACAAAACAAAAAGAAGTACCAAGTTCTCTGGTGCGTTTTTAACCATGTAAAGCCCAGAGCTGCAGGATTGGAACCATGATAGGTCACTGGGAGTTGACAGCTGTACCCCCTTTTCATTGATTCTTGAACTCACAAGCACTTCGTGTTTGAGATACAGCACAAGAGGCCTTGGTTTGATGCATATACTGCATCCTGAAAAATAGTACCCAACCATTCAGCATAGTTCAGAGAACTACTCATGCTGATGCTTCGGAAGTACCTCTAGTAGACTAGCATTCTGTGAGGTTAAATACTTCTGGATGTCTCGGTACATGACACAATAAATGAAGTTCAGGGTCATGAGACTATTCCTATATACCTCCTTTGCTGTGAAGTGAATGTTCTGGTTGGAGAGGATATTGTTGATCAAGTCTCCATAAATCCTCAGATAGTGTAATGGCTGAGGCTATTCAGGAAGGAATACTCAGAATATTTTATACTCAGAATATTTTTACATGAGGTAATACTTGTGCAACTTCCAGGATGGGACAGGTTTATTGTAATTGACTTGTCAATGCGTGGCCCCTTAGACCATTATATATAATTTTCACTAGGGACATTCAGTATCTCAGAGTAAGAAATATGGTGATTTTATAAAAGCAAGAGTAAAAAGATGAAATGTAAACCAGGGAATAAAATTAATATTCTATCACCATCATAATTTCTCAAAAGTTGAAGTTTTTGAGTTTCATGCTTATATTTTAAACATCTCTTCCATATTGCTGTGAGAAATTTTGTGATCTCTCCAATTTTCCTAAGATTTGTAATAGTGGAGGAATTTCTTATATTCCCTGGCCTTTGACATTTCTCTAGCTCTAAACTGTTGCACATGGCTTAATTTTGTTTACTCTAAACTCTAATTTTAAAACCTGAGCTTTTACTTGGGGAACAGACTTGTGGTTGCCAGAGGGGTGGGGGAGGGAGTGAGAGGGAATGGGGTTAACTAGTGCCTCGGTGATGGAAAAGCAAGGAGATCCAGCTGTATAGTACAGGGAACTATGCCTAATCACATGTGACAAGTCCATGTATGTATATGTAACCGGGTCACCACGAGGTGCAGTTGGAAAATTTGACAGAAATCTGTAAACCAGATATAATGCAAAAATAAAAAAAAAAAATTAGATAGTGGTGATGGTTGCACAACTTTGTGAATGTGCTACAAAAGACTGAATTGTATACTTTAAAAGGGTGATTTTTATGGTATGTGAATTACATCTCAATTTGTAAAAGATGTTAGAGATACAAGTATTATAATAAAGAGAACTAATCAAAAAAAAAAAAAACTGAGCTACTTCTTCCTCCCAAGTGTAGGCATGGCCCCCCATTCTACAGAGATGCAAGGTTTCTACATCTAAGAGATCTTTCTGATGGTTTGAGAGCCTCTGTAATGAAACCTACCTGCCACCACATGGCCACTGCCTTTTATTTGATTTTTTTTAGAGACAGTTTTCCCAAGTCTGTAGCTTCTTTCAGAAAAACCTTTTTTTTTTTTTTTACAAAAGGAGAGGATAGAAAAAGTATTTTTCCTCAAATTTCTACAGGAATAAAAAGATAAGTCCTTTTCTGTTCTTTGGAGCAACAAACATCAATTGCTTTCAACTGTTTCATTAAGACATTTCATCCTTTATTTCAAACCAAGATGGCTACTCATGTATTCTCTAAAAAAGACTTCTCCAAATTTCTGTGCTTATAGCCATAAAGTGATGCAAGAAACTCTGAAATGGCAATTTTTTTAAAACATTTCACATGCAGGTACTGTTATCATTTTATCATTTCCCTGTGGTAGACTCTGTGCATAGACATGAGGATGACAAAAATCATGCTCTCCCTTCCAGACCATGTGACTTTCCCCTTATTTCCATGTGGTCTTAACTAAAGGTTTATTTCCTATGAGTCCCTGGATCTTAATTTTTCCCTTGGTTCAGAGTGGGAAAATATAATTATTGATAAAATATTTTCTGTGCTTTATATAGCCTTTACCATGTGTGCGTTTGTTTTGGGCTTTGTTTAAGCTACAGTTGCCTGTGGGGAAGCTGGAATAGGTGTTTAGAGGAAGAGTTGGCACAAATAAAGAGGATTCTTTAATTCTAAAATTATCTTCAGAGATGGCTATATGGGTGTTGTAAGCAATCACTCTACTTTGGCTGATTCTTGGCAGAAATGTCCAGGATTTTCTTGATTTCCAAGAGATAGCTGCATAATCGACCACAGTCCCTCCTTGTGATTGTGCTGTTTTGACAGGATATCCATCCTTTGTAACCAAATACTCTTTCACTAACCTAATGTACAACATAATACATCAGGACGGAAAGAATACTTAAAGCGCATATGCAAGGTGGGAATACTGGGGAATAGCTGCAATGTTTGAAAAATGAATGAAAAAGAAAAAAGTATTGGCAACCATTTTCCTTATGAAGTTGTATTCCATCTGTCTTCGTATTCTTACTGATATTTAAACAATTAAGAAATTTTCAGTTAAGAATAATTTTCTCTTTGAAAATTGCATGAAATACCTTAGAATATACAAGAGTTATGTAAGTACCAGTGTTTTCTATTACATCTGTTATCACAGCTCACTAGTTCTGATCATATTCTAAGTCAATTAAAATGAAGAGTCAGAAGGCAAACCCCAGAAAGGTGAGATTCATACAAGCTCAACAGTCTGCAAAAAAACGGCTGCAATTAGAGCTTAAAAGGTCAGATGAATCACCCCATTTTCTAACTCACTGGGAGTTACTGATTACAGCAACAGCTAGGAAAGTAACATATTGCAGTTGCTTATATGGCTGTCTCATCCAAATGTTCTATAGAGAACTTCAGCTGATGGGATCACTTAAAAGAAAACACTTTTTGTTTTTCCATTTAAATATGCAATTTTATATTCATATCTATGGTGTATATATCCTATGTGATCTTACATTTAACCTTTAAAAATGCTTCTTTTTTATACAACTATTTCAAAGTCTGTAAACAGTCATTTAAATTTCATAGTGGAATACAAATACCCACCCCCCACACTTCTATATTTTGCCCTTGTATAATAAAATACAGTATCTACTTTCCAGAACTCTGATGTGGATTAAATAAAGATTTGAGAACAGTGCCTGACCAAGAGTAAATTATTCACTAAATAGGAGTTATTAATATTGGATAGCGTATTTTATATATAATATATATATAAATATTTCTCGTTTTTTTTTATTTTGTTATGGTTTAAACAAACCTGTTTACCCATAGTTCTAAAGACTAGAAGTTCAAGATCAAGGTTTCAGTTGGTTTGGTTTCTCCCGAGGGCTCTCTCCTTGGCTTGAACTGCCCACCTTCTCACTGTGCCCTTTTGTCCTATGCACACCTATCACTGCTCTTTGTCCAAACTTCCTCTGCTTATAACGGCACCACTCATGTTAGATTAGGGCCCATCCTAAAGGCCTCATTTTAATTTAATTGCCTCCTTAAATACTTTATCTTCCCATATAATTCCATTTTGAGGGACTGGGGTTATAGGACTTAAGCCCATAAATTTAGGGGAACACAATTCATCTCATAACACCATCTATGAGCAAATGCTCATATTATCTTTCCTATCTGTATGATTCTGTGCTCTTTTGGTATTTTTTTCAATCGTGATAAAAAGCATGACATAAAATGTATAGTCTTAACCGTTTTTAAGTGTATGGTACTGTCAGCTCTATGTAATTGTGCAGCAGATCTCTGGAACTTTTCCATCTTTGCAAAACTGAAACTGTACCAATTGAACATCAACTCCCATTTCACCCTCTCCCTGGGATAGGCACTCTGGACCCATTCCTTTCTTCACCTTTCCTGCTATAGAACTGCAGTTGTAGAGCTCAGTTTGTAGAAACACTCCTATTTCTGAGCTGCTCTGGCAACTGTTACGCTGTAGTGTTGAAGGCATGTCCTGGGGCCAGCTGAGATGAACACTTGGCTCCCATCAGCTGAGGGAGGCTGCAAGCATCGGATCCCCTTGGTTCATGACTGTGGCTACATCACTGCCTGTAGAATTGAGACTATTTAATTTATGAAATTCTTTATTCACAAATGTCTATAATTACAATATGCATGACATTTCCTACGCGTGTGGAGTGAATAATGAATGAATGAGGTTAACAGTGGGATTTGAGACGAGATCGCACACGTCTAAGAGCCATGGAAGGGAGAAAGCCCTGAAGGAATTCAGTTTAATGAATGCCCAAAGATGAAAGTGATAATAAATAGGCTGATCAAGAATTTGATATATGGGTAGGTTCAGTATAATTTTCACTGACACAAAAATCAGTCAAACATGTATTGACAGGTATTGATAATACAGCAAAATAACAAATTTGTATATAACTGTTTACCATTTTTTTAATCTCATGTTTTTGAACGTGTGATAGAATGAAGACAGTGTGAGACAAGCAAGGCTTATTCCTGATTGTCACATTCATTCCATGAATATTTGAAAATCATATTTGAGAAAAATATAGATGGTGATTGATTTTCCCATTAGTTTGTGTGGTCAAATTTTGTATCCCTTTCATATCTGTGACATTACATTTGATCTCTTAAATTTTTAAACCTGGGTTGTAAGATTCTCTCTGGCACATGATTATTAGAGACTATTCTTATCAGCACTGACGATGTTGGTGAGTTCTAAAATTACAGTGCCTCAGGATCTATCAGATGACAGAATTTCTCACACCCTGTTGCTATTTGATTTAAAATCATTTTCCTTGGGTCACATCCAGCTGAAACCAAGTGCTCTGTAAACGGAATGTCTGCAGCCACAGCTGCTAAACGTAGGCCTTTAGTAATACCTCCAGTTTATAACAGGGAGAAATTTTGCTTTATTCTTCTTGATGGAATGATTCCATGTGTCTTTCGATCAAAACTCTTTATGGTTTTGAGACAGTGGTGACACATAGAGGTAAATGGTAGAATGTATATACATTGAGGTAATTATTAAATAGGCTTTGGGGGTTCCATGGTTGAAAAGTACCTTCCTCATGTGTAAGGGAGAGCGTAGTGGGTCAAAATTAACTCTGTGATGGGCTAAAATTGTTCTTGATTCTCTTTTCCTATTAAATGCATTTCATCCATTACCAAACCATGCCATTAGCATAGAGCAGCAGGGAAGAATTCTGGAATTGCTTCTGTGAAGCCAGTTTCATCAGGAAGTTAAATGAATAGGGGTTTTATTTGTGGTAGGTTTTGGAGGTCATACACAAATTAGCATATATTTCAAAGTATTTGAATAAACACCATGATGTGTGAGGATAGACTCATATTATTAGGGAGACTCTTAGATATTGAAAAGAGTCTGACAGACTTACTCTGAGTGGATTTAAACACAGAGTCCTTCATGGCAGTCTCTCTACCTCCACTTGTAAATTGGTGTCTTTGTGAGATAATTCGGAGAACAAGGCCATGTGCTTGGCACCCTTCCCTTCAAGTGCTAAGCACATGGTCTTTGGTCTTACAGGAGTTCTGGTCCTTGAAATGACAGATTCAGTCACAGTACTTCAGTGTTTCATGTGTTGGCTTTGGAAAGGACCTTACATTGTATCTAATTCAGCTGTCCACTGTACAACCCCACTCTGGCCTTGGTAATGCCTGGATAGGATAATGGCTTTATTTTGTACAAGTGGTTCATATACATGGTTCATGGTGGTGTCCAGTGTAATCCAGGATGTAAGATCATAGTTACAACCCTGATCATGTTATTTTTACTCATGACAATAGATAATGAAGCACGGGGCAGGGTGACTTCATGTGGCTATAAATTTTTATATAGGAGTTCCTGTCATGGCTCAGTGGTTAATGAACCCAACTAGTATCCATGAGAATGTGGGTTCTATCCCTGGCCTTGCTCAGTAGGTTAAGGATTCAGCATTGCCGTGAGCTGTGGTGTAGGTCACACACGTGGCTTGGATCTGGAGTCGTTGTATCTTGGTAAATAGATTGGCAGCTAAAGCTCTGATTCGACCCCTGGCCTGGGAACCTTCATATGCCATGAGTGTGGCCCTAAAAAGACAAAAAAATTTTTTTATATGTATAGAGAAGGAATCTAATTTCAAAAACAATTGTTGCTTCACTTTGATTTAGGGTACTGTTTTATTGGTAAAACAGTACTAATGATACACACAGATTATTTTTCACAGAAGTTAAAACAGAGTTAAAAGAAAGTTGTATTTTGTGGATGCCCTTTAAAAATTTCTGTCAACTCATTTTAGATGCCTTTCCCTTACAACTAAACCTTGTGGGCCATGGAAACAAAATTTAATTAGCTTGCTTTGAAGAAAGTGAAAAATGGTAAGAACAAATATCATCTCCTTCCATCCTATTTGCCTGTGACTGTCACACCCAGTACCAGTCAGTCTGTCCCTCAGGGTTCTTCAACATCTTTCCCTTCTTCAAAGACCTTGAGCAAAACCACAAGAGTCTCTGATCCTGGCATGCTGATTGCACCACCACGCTTCCCTTCCACTGCCAAGCCCATGGTCTTAGTCTTATACCAGCTCTGGTCCTTGAAATTACAGATATCAGTTGCTGTACATCGCTACTTAGAAGAGGACAATCTTGGTATTGGAGAGGATGCTAATATTGTATCATACTAAGTTGCCCATTGACTATATGTTCCCGCCCTGGCCTTGGTCATGACTGGGTCTTCACGTCTCAATTTCCTAGCTCTGAGTTCTGTCATAGTTTGTCCAGGGCTAAATATTCCTTATCTATGACATAAATTCTACCACTGGTTGTGCTTAGTAAATAGTATTAACTTTCCTCTCACAGTTTCAACATCAATTCCCAGGCCCAGGACTTCCACTGATGGCAATTACAGTAATGGGAAATTCAGAGATTAGACATCAATCCATATGAAAATACTCAAAAATCTTAATGAGCCAATTATTGAGCTTGAGTCAGTGATCAAGGTGGGGACATTTTACAAGGTGAAATAATCCTCTATTACGTGCAATTCCTTAGTTTCGTGGAGAGATCTAGAAAACTTTGTAATGTTCCAAAGAAAAAATTAAGTGATTAAAATATTGGGGCAAAATAAGAAAACCTTGAACTCAGAAAAATAAAGATAACCTGGGGATTAAGTGATGCAACATACAGCCAATTCTCAATTTTAATCAGGAATAAGAAAAAGAATTATAGTAAGTAATCTTTAGGTTTATTTTCAATTTAAATCTACTTGACCTATCCTTGCCCTATAGGATATAAAAATGTCTAATACTTTAGAAATTTCATAGTCTCCTTCTGTAAAAACACACAGGTACACACAAAAGCACTCTTCCACATAGCCATGGGCTCCTACGCAGATGCTGAAATAGGTGATTTTAGTTTCTTTTTTTGTTGTTTTTTGTTTTTCTGTTTTTGCTTTCTAGGACTGCACCCCCAGCATATGGAAGTTCCCAGGCCACGGGTCTTTTTCGTTTCTTTTACAAATAATACTGCATGTAAAATTGATACTCTAAATGATTCCAATCTGTTGAGTCTGTGCTACTTTGATTATTGAAATGTTTATAATACTAATTCCAAGTTAAATTGAAAGTCAATGGCCTTTCTGGAAATTATTCTTTAAAAAAAGTTTACATTTGTAACATTTTGCTAGAGCAGCAATTTACTAGAAAGTGTTAATTTGCTCCTTAAAGAATAAATAGTATTGGAGTTCCTGTTGTGGCTCAGTGGTTAGCAAATCCAACTAGTATCCATGAGGACGTGGGTTCGATCCCTGACGTCGCTCAGTGGGTTAAGGATCCGGCATGGCCATGATCCGTGGTGTAGGTTAAGACATGGCTCGGGTCAGGTGTTGCTGTGGTATAGGCCCCCAGCTATAGCACTGACTGGACCCCTAGCCTGGGAATGTCCATATGCCATGGGTGTGGTCTTAAAGACAAAAGACCAAAAAAAAAAAAAGTATCATACCTTGACCTGTAATCCATATTTGAATTCAGTGAATTTTGAATGGTTTCCTAAAACTTTATTAATCTCCAGTGAATTAAGTTTTCCTACTTTATTACATGGCTGAGTAAAGTAGTCTTTGAGTCTCAGTAATTATAGAAGACACTTCAAAATTATTGTCATCAAAATTATTGTCCAATCACAGTGAGCTTGGGCACCTTGCTGCCAGACACCCACCAACTAGGCAATACATTTATTTTTGCATTTGTTCTTATTTTTGAGAAGCGTCATTATAAATTTAGACGAGGCTCATAGCTTAATTGCATTTTGCACTAGCAAATATTATGGCTTAAATAATATTCTAACATGAATTCAGTCCACCAACTCACACAAATATGTAAATTGCTTCTAGGAATTATAATATTCCACAATCATATCAGAAGAAAAGTCTTTGATCAGATGCCCCCATGAAGGACCCCACTTTTACTTCATCATCAATTTTTAAGAGACAGATACTTTGAATCTTATTTCACAAGGTATAAAAATGTTCAGTTTGTGGGAAATGATATGGTAGAAGAGATTTAAATTGGTTTGAACCTGTACTTAAAGGTACTTAGGCTCTGTCTGCAACAGATGATGTAATCCTTAAATGAGGCCTGTACATAGCTATTGACATCTGCTGAGGAGCTCCATTGGCTGCAAAAGATTGATAATGCTTTGCTAAAGCTATTGTTGGTAATAAAATTACCAGAATGGGTGAGTTTTTGGTGCCTGTGACAGAAGACTCAGTTTTTCAACTATGGTGTATGAGGTCATCTCCTAGAGCCTTGGTTAACGTCCGCTGGATCCAAATAATAGGGTGGAGATAAATGTTAGGTGAGTATGCTGTAAAGTTGTGTTTATATTTGTAACATAAATTGTGATTTTTTTGGAAGATAAGTTGACCCAATGATGGTATCAAAGAGGCATTTGCCCTCTCACACCTAACACACTTGCACACTAAGCATGAGATACCCAGGAAATCAAGCAGCATGCAATAAGAACCAAGCCAGGCTGAACAAAATTCAACCAGTCTTCTAAGGATATAATTTCTTAAGTTTTTAGCCTGAAATTGAGGGCTGTGTCTACGAAGTGAGGTAGAGTTGCCTTTCAGTTTAGTTGCTGCTATACTGTTTGAAAAATTTTCAACATTCTTACTACTTTTGTAGGAATGGACAGAGAGGAGGAAGAAAAGAACTAAGGACAGGCAAGTTATAAGAAATTTCACAAAAATCACTCAGAAACCATTTTTAAAATGATAATGCTTTATATAGGATATTTATAAAGTTGGAAAGTAGAAAATAAATCAGGGAATTGTCATATATATATATATATATATATATATATATATATATATATATACACACATAGTTCTGCATGGTTGAAAACAAGGGAAAGGGCAAGTGAAATTATTTCCAGCAAGCATATAAGATAGCTAATAGGAAAAAGGAAAATTCAGTAGGGAAATGCTTGTTTATCCTTACATGCTTCAAGATACTTGATTTCTACCCAAAACTGTCAGTGTTCCTAAGTTACAACTGGTAAAGCTTAGGGAATCAATATCGGATAAATTCCATGAAGGAATTTTTGACTCTCTGTTAATTACCTCAATAATGTTTATTTTTGGAAAGGGCTTGCTTCCTCATTTAAAAATTATTTCAAAATTAATGTGTGCTGCATATTGAAAAGCACACACACAATGGCCAACAAGATAATGATCATATTTTATTCATCAAACTACCGCTCCCCTTACAAAATATTACCTCAGTGATATTCTACCCCTTGGGGACTTGAGAACTCAGCAAAGATCATGTGAAACAACATTAACAATAACACCAAAGGAACGAATAAATACAGAAAATGGCAAATAGTTTGCTTCCTTCACCAAATGAGCAATCATAAAATGTTTTTGCAATTCAGGCTCAAATTTCAAAAATTCTAAGAGCTGTACAAGGAACCAGGCTATATATATGTAAATGTCCTCCTTCATCCTCTGTGATGAGGCCACTGAATTGTTACCAGCATGGTTTGTGCTTTGAATCATTTCACCACGGGACGCTTTCTTTTTAACTTTCATATTCAATTTCACTTCGTAAAAAACAATAAGCATGTTCAAGAAAGCTGGGTGATTGCGAAAAGGAGTTTGAAGAAAGCAAAATTAATAGGTCTCTTTCAGTGCCTCTCCTGGCTGAGTGGTGCTGCCTCTGGAATTTTAGATTGTTTGGAACTTATGGAAACTTTCCTTTAATGACCTAGCATTACCCCAGACTTCACTTCTGCCTACAGGTGACTTTAATATGTAGAGGAACAATTTTTAAAAGAAAATAGAAAGTGGTCACTTAGTCTAATCCAGCTAGAATTGAACCCTGTGCACTGGTACCTGTCTATGCAAATCATCGTCACTGAAAAAAAAAAAAAAATTCCCAGAAGGACCATGATTTTGAGTTTAAGAATTCACGATATTCCTTGGCCACAGAAAGACATGTTTCCTCTCCATTTCTTTTGTATGACTTCTCAGCCTGCATTATTTTTTTTTAATCTGTAAAAATGGGAGGGGATAGCTTTGTTCCCTCTCTTTTTATTTAAGGTTATTATCAGGATAAAGCAAAGTGAGGTATGTAAAATGTCTTTTCAAACTACACAGTTGTACACAACATAAACCTTACTGCTACAATTACTGTCATTACTGAGATTGTCTTGTTGCCTTAAGCCATTAAAACCTCATGACCATACATGACCAAACCATAATGAAAACAGTGAGTGAATCACAAGCTGAACCCAGAAGACAAATTTTGAAAACATAACTTATGGCTACAACAAAGATGGATAGTTCTAGACCTTTAAGCATCCCTAATGATATGGCACCTATGGTTCTGTGAAATTACAAAATAGTTCCAGTCTGTTTTTCATATTCTAAACTTGAAATATAAAAATTCCAACACTCTTAGGTCAGAAATATTATATACCTACTAGGGTACCAGGAGGCTTTAATGAGTTGGTAAGTGGTGAAGCTTAGAATAGCACCTGGCCCACTGTCAGGACTCAATGTATATTGGCTTATATTTTCCTTAAACTCAATTCATGTGGATCCTGGGAATTTTTTTTTCATATTTCTGACTTTGGGCAGGTTACTTGTCAGATATGTGATATATTTTATAAATGAAACTAGGGCACTAAAAGTTCGATTAACCTGTCCAGAGTTACACAGGTGGCAGAGATGAAGTCAAGATGGAAAAGTCACACACACAGGCTCCAGAGGCCACTGTGTTAAATGCTACACAGAATTGCCTCTCTGATGAACTGGTTATTAAACATGTCAAATATTACCCAAAAGTAAGGCAGATGAGAGCCTCAGAAATAGGGATGAGAACTTTAAAAGACTCGGTGATATAACTTATTTAAAAATGCAGAGTACTAGGAGTTCCCGTCATGACAACGGAAATGAATCTGAATAGGAACCATGAGGCTGTGGGATGGGTTCGATCCCTGGCCTCACTCAAGGAGTTAAGTATCTGCCATTGCCATGAGCTGTAGTGTAGGTCGCAGAGGTGGCTCAGATCTGATGTTGCCATGGCTGTTGTGTAGGCTGGCAGCTGCAGCTCCAATTCAACCCCCTAGCCTGGGAGCTTCCATATGCCACAAGTGTGGCCCTAAAAAGCACACAAATACACACACACACACACACACACACACACACAAAGAGAATGCAGAGTTCAGAAACTTAAAGGTGCCCAATAAATGGGTTTGACCCCAAGGATGACCTTTGGGCGCTGTGCTGCATTCATTGCTTCAACAAGTGCAGGGGGTTCCGGTTCTGCATCTGCAGACTGTGTCCCTTCTGACAGAAGCTGGGCCTTATCTCAGTGGTGAGGTAGAGTTAGGTTTGGACAGGGTGGGTAGGGAGGAAGTAGGGAGACACAACTAGGCACAGGGATCTTTAGGGGGGCACAACTGCAAACTTCACTCTGGTCTGAGTGGCAGACAGACAGGTGTCACATGAGAAAAATCAGGTGAGAACCAGGAGAGCCCAGACCACCCTGATCCACATAGCCTCCTGGCCTCACAAGAATAGACATGCCAGGAAGAATTATAGCCCTCTAAAGGCTCAGATTCAGAGCCCAGGGCCTGTCGTCTAATGTTACACATTGAGTTGGTAATTGTGGCCCATCCATACCCATTTTGTTTCAGTTTGTGTGAGATTGGGGAGAAGTTACAAATAAATTGAGCCTTAGTCTCTAAAGGGGTGAGAAATAGAGATAGACTTAAACCCAGGACTGACTGAGAACTCTACGTTCTTAATTATGAAATCTATTAAGTTTGACATTTTTCATTTCTCATCATGTATTGCTAATGGTCATCCTGAACTTGCATGAGTATGTGTGTTTATGTACAAGTGATTGAACAGCTGGCACTTTTGTCATAGTCAGAAATAGCTATCTCTATCTTTATTATTTCAATTTGCAGTTGAAAGACACACTGTGAAAGCCAAACTTGCAAAACTCACCCATCACCAGTTTGCATAGGTGTTTCGCTTGGCCTTTCTAAATTTCATTGAGGACACTCTTCTGATAGTAATGAGAAATGTAGTATTTGCACATTATAATATGTTTCTTAGTCACTTCCATAAATTGAGAGCATTAGAATAATTTAATCAGAAGATATATATCCAAGTGGTTCATATTTATAGAGAAATCACCTTTTTCATCTTTTAATTGCTTTAAGTTTGTTTCTAATATAAGCTAAGCAAAGCCTAGTGTAGAATAAATCTTAACCCCAGGTAAACCCAACCCTAAGGGCTGTGGTTGAGCTCGATTATAACCCATTTGTCAGCTCTGCCTTGGTTGATGTCCTCAGGGAATTTTATCTACTGTAATTTCCAAGTGATTCATTTTCCTGTCGACATTGAAAGAGGATTTTTTGTGCTTATTATATCAGTGGTTATAGTATGTGCCAGGGGATGTGTTGTGTCTCAAATCACTGGAGTTTGGCTGAGCATTGCCCATGCATGTCACCTCTGGGTCTGGGGATGTAAGCCTTGTACTCTAGTATTCAAATTATACCCTGCACTGGAAATTTGTCTTTAAGGTGAGTATCCCTGTGGCCCACTTTAATACTCCAAACTCTTGTCGAAATTTCCATAAATGAGCACCCTAAATGTTTTTATTGTATTGTCTGTGAGCTCAGCTCATTCGCCTGACCTTAGAGCCACAAGTGTATTGGTTCTGGCTGAGGTATGGTAGATAGCCAGACTCTCTCCCAAGGCCTTAACACTGATTTCTATCTATTCCACCTTCTGCGCTTACTCACCCTTAGCTCCTTTGATTAGTTTTACCTTCTCTGCGGCCTGTAGCTGGTTTACTCTGGATCCAGAACTCTTCATCAAAGAACCAGAGGAATGAGACAAAGGGGGTTCTTTGGCAGGCTCTGTGATTGCCTGTACCAGCAGGGACTTGGCCTGTTCACATAGGGGGTAAATCCTCCTCAGCTTCTCTTAGGAACGTGCTCTTGAAAATACTACCACAGCCATGGGTCTTGCTGGGCTGATTTCTCCTTCCACACAAATGTCTCTTTAACTCAGAACTTTCTAATGCCCCACAGTGGTATAGGAGTGTCAACACCCCCACCCTCTCCAGAAAGAAGCTAGCAATTATCTTTCACTAGAGCTATACTGGGAAGCTACATTAGGTAGCTTTGGAAGCCAAACCTCCAGACCTCTCTGCTGGTTACCGTAATTGATTTAAGATCCAAGGCTGTGTGTATTTTCCTCTGCAAATGCTACTTATGTCATACTGACTGTTCATGAGCACCTAGAAGGACTGCCTGAGTCACAGTCCTTTGTAAAACTTTAAATGCTTATGTCATCCCAGCCCTCATTCATTTTCAGGCATCTTTCTGTCCCTTGGGAATAGGGATCAACAGAATTCCTAAATAAAAATGTGATGTTCTCGATCTGAACAGCCTGCTAGTCTCAGAGATTTTTGCCTGGTGACAGGGTCAGTGAGAGAAAACGTATTTCTTAGAGTTTGAAGAATGGCCGCAGTTGCTCCTGGAATTTCATTGTTGCGATAAGCCTTGACTTTCAGCTGTATTTATCAGAGAGCTGCTATTTGTCACTTAGATGACTATAGTCCTCAATGCCTCTGTGGTTCATTCTACAAGTCAGCTTTCTGATATCACCACACTGTTCTAACAAACTACTCTTAATGATTGTGAAGCCAAGTCCTTTACTAGATTATGACAACAGGGCACCAAATTCAAATATCCTTGTGGTGTTAGAGTAGGCACAAACCAGAATTCAGTCCATCAGGAGGCAAGTTGTACTGGCTGGACTCCAAAATTACTGATGAAAAGAAGACCTTAAGATGATAGTGGCATGTGAGTCCTCTTGACCTATCACACTTCTGTAGTCTTTCCCATATCAGGTACAGTTGAGGTAATTGAAGAAAATACCTGTTTAAATTTTGATAGCCTACTGCTAACTCAAGTAAACCATATGCTTTATAAACTCCTCAGACAAACCTACCAAAAAAGGTAGTCTCTGCAATCAAAACCTCCACTCCATGCATTGCCATAATCAGAAAAATTCTTACATTTGTCCTACACCATTTCTGTATTGCTTAAAATTGGCTACTTAGGAAAGTCTGGGAAACTCACGTGTTCCCTATTTATTATAAATAACACTAGAGAAGAATGGAATTAGCTTAATATTTCTTGTAAAAAGCATAAAGCCAAAGTGGCCAATTCATATGTAATATCTATTCTAATTAGGCATTAAGGTAAAAGCAAATAGATGGCAGAACATCCTTTCTAGTCACACATTTAGATTCATCTTAGTCTTCATCTTAGTTCCTTCCCCTGCAGCAGCGTCTTCATACTCTCCACACTCTATACTCTCAAAGCTGCAATTTGAGGAATTTCGGAGTGTGGTTCCAGAATGGCCACTAAATACAGATATCTGGAAATCCTGAAAATTTTTGAATATCAAACTATCTACTTCACCCAAATCATGAGTATGACCCAAGCTTCCTTTTTAAAAGCTGAGCATATGAATTTCAGCCCTTCAATCTTCTTCAGACTTCATGGCTTTAAATAAGGAGGTTCATTAAACAGTCTTTTTTATTATTATTATTTCCTTTTTTAACACATGAGTTTATTTTTAAAGGCAATTTAAGGTCTGCCTTACAAATGAGGGCAAGCTATGGAGGTTTCCCAAACCCCTGTCCTTACACATGCACAGCCTCCCCCGCCAACAACAACCCTCTCCATCAGAGGAGTACGTTTGTTACAAGAGGTAAGTCTACATTGACACATTGTCATCACTCAGTCTGTAATTTACACTAAGGCTCACTCTTGGTCTTGTGCATTGTTTGATTTTTGGACAAATGTATATTTGTCTTGTGAGCACAAAAATAGAATCATACAGTGTAGTTTTTCTGGCCGAAAAAGTGTGGCTGGGAGTTTCTGTTGTAACTCAGCAGGTTAAGGACCCAGTGTTGACTCTGTGAGGATGCAGGTTTGATCCCTGTCCTCACTCAGTGGGTTAAGGATCCTCTGTTGCTGCAAGCTGTGGCATAGGTTGCAAATGTAG
The DNA here is from genome assembly GCA_004024745.2 of Catagonus wagneri. Lineage (NCBI taxonomy): Eukaryota > Metazoa > Chordata > Mammalia > Artiodactyla > Tayassuidae > Catagonus > Catagonus wagneri. The sequence goes on along the minus strand of PVHT021183530.1, from coordinate 2,752,453 downwards.
CTCTCATTCGACCCCTGGTTGACTTCCATATGCCCCATGTGTGATTGTAAAAAGAAAAAAAAAAAATGTGCCTGTTCATCCTTACCCTCCAACAGCCCCCGGAAATCACCAATTTTTTTTTCCTATCTCAGTAATTTAATCTTTTCCAGATTGTCATATAATTGGAATTACATTATGCAGCCTTTTCAGATTAGCTTATTTTACTCAGGATTATGCATTTATACTTTTTACATATCTTCTCATGGCTTGATAGCCTTTTTTTTTTAAACACTGAATATTCATTATTTGGATATGCGTTTTTTTTTTTTTTTAATCCATTCACCTGTTGAGCACATCATGAGTTCTTACAAGTTTCCCAACTACAAATAAAGCTTCTGTAAACATCTGTGTGCAGGTTTTTGTGGTAACCTAAGTTTTCAAATGCTTTGGGCAAATACCAAGGAGCATAATCAGAGGATATTATGGTACGAGGATCTTCAGTTTTATAAGAAATCATTAGCTGTCTTCAGGGGTGGCTAGAGAGGTTTGCATTCCCATAAGCAACCTCTGAGTGTTCCTGTTTTTCCATATCCTCACCAGCTTTTGATAATGTTGTGTTCCAGGTTTGGGGCATATTAATAGTGATATAGTTGTAACTTGTTTTTAATTTCCATTTCTGTGGTAGTATATGATATAAAGCATCTTTTAATATGCTTATTTACCATGTGCATATCTTCTTTGGTGAGGTGCCCGTTCAGATCTTTGCCTATTTTTTAGTCAGGTTGCTTGTTGTCTTATTGTTGCATTTTAAATAGTTCTTTGTATGTTTTGAATAACAGTTTATTTGGATGTGTTTTTTCAATATTTTCTCCAGTCTGATATAATTTTTTATTATCTTGACATCGTGTTGAGTACAGCACACGCTTTCAGTTTCAATGAACTCCATCCTTATTATTTCTTTCATGGTAAAAATCGTGCTTTGGTGTTACATTTAAAACATAATAGTAGCCATACCCAAGATAACTTAGGTTTTCTTCTGTGTTTTCTATGAGGACTTGTACAGTTTTACATTTTACATTTCATTATGTGATCCATATTGAGTTACTATTAGAAGACCATAAGGTCTGTGTCTATATGCTCCATTGCATTACCTCTGTTTCCTTGCTGAAGTTCAGCTACTATATTTGGGTCTATTTCTGGATTCTCTATTCTGTTCCAATGATTTTTTGTCTGTTCTTTCACCAGCACTAAATTGTTTTGATTGCTCTAGCTGTGTAGAAAGTGTTGAAGTTGGGTAGTGTTGGTCCTCCAAATTTTTTCTTTTACCTTAATATTAGGTATGCTATTCTGGGTCTTGTGACTTTCCATAAGCTTTATTTTATGATATTCATAAAATAACTTGCTAGAATGCTGATTGGCATTGCATTGATTATGTACATTAAGTTGGGAAGAAATAACCTATTGGAAGTACTGAGTCTTCCTGTCCATGAACAAGGAATCTCTCTCCATTGATTTAGTTTTTTTATTTCATTGATCAGTTTCATAGTTTTCCTGATAAAGACCTTGTTTGTATTTTGCTTGATTTATCCTAAATATTTCAATTCTTTTGGATACTAATGTAAATGGTAGTCTGTTTTTAATTTTAAATTCTACTTGCTCATTGCTGTTATGTAGGAAAGTCATTGGCTTTTTTATATTAATCTTGCATCCTATGAAATTTCTTTAATCACTTATGAGTTCCAGGCATTTTTTGGTCAGTTCTTTCACATTTTCCACATAAAAAATCATATCTTCTGCAAGTAAAGACGTTTTTTTCTTCCTTATCTGTGTATCTTGTATTCTCTTGTCTTACTGCATTAGTGAGATTTCCAATAAAATGTTGAAGAATGCTAAAAAGGGGCATCCATGCCTTGTACCTGATTTTAGTGATAAAAGCTTAGAGTTTCTGGATCCTAAGTACAGTTTTTTGTGGATATTTTTTATCCAAGTTGAGGAAGATCCCTTCATTCCCTTGTATACTAGGTGTTATATCTTAGATGGGTATTGGATCTTGTCAAAGGCTTTATCTAGTGATATGGTCATATGACTTACTTTATCCTTTTGAGGTAATGGATTAATTTGTGTTGAATCAGATATTCATACCTGGGTTAATCTCAATTGTGGTATATAATTATTTTTATACATTGTGACATTCAGTTAATGTTTTGTTTAGGGTTTTTACACCTGTTTTCCTGACAGCTATTTGCCTATATTGTGGGGAATTTTTTGTATTTTTAGGGCTACTCCTGTGGCATATGGAGGTTCCCAGGCTTGGGATCGAATCAGAATTGTAGCTTCTGGCTTACACCACAACCACAGCAACGTGGGATCTGAGCTGTGTCTGGAAACTACACCACAGCTCATAGCAATGCCAGATCCTTAACCCACTGAGAAAGGCCAGGGATCAATCCTGTGTCCTCATGGATTCTACTTGGGTTCATTAACCACCAAGTCACAAAGGGAATTCCTTTATGTTTTTAATCTGGTTTTGATATTAGGGTAGTGCTGGCTTCATGGAATGAGTTAAAAAGTATTCTTTCTGCTTCTACCATCTAAAAAAGATTGTATAAAATTGGTATAATTTCTTAAATACTTGGTAGAATTCACTAGTGAATCTATCTGGGCCTGGTGTTTTTTGTTTGGGTAGCTTATTAATTACAAATTTAAGTTCTTTAATAGATTATAGGCCTATTCAGATTGTCTATTACTTGTGCAAGTTTTGTAGATTGTGTCTTTCCATCATGTATTGTTCCATTATATCTAGGTTTCAAATTTGTGAAGATACAGCTTTTATAATATTCCTTAATTATCCATTTAATCTCCTTGAAATCTGTAGTGATGTCCCTTCTTTCATTTATTGTTGATAATTTATGTCCTTTTTTTGTTGTTGTTAGACTTACTGATTTTCTTGATCTTTTAAAGGAACCATCTTTTGGTTCTATTGATTTTTCTCTACTGATTTTTTTATTTTCAATTTCATTGATTTATGCTGATTTATTTTCTTTTGCTTATTTTGGATTTAATTTGTTGTTTTCTAGTTTCCTATGATGAAAGTTTAGTTAATGGACTTTAGATTTTTCTTCTTTTCTTTTTCTTTTTTTTTTTTTTTTGTCTTTTTGCCTTATCTAGGGCCGCACCCACAGCATATGGAGGTTCCCAGGCTAGGGGTCTAACAGGAGCTGTAGCTGCCAGCCTTTGCCACAGCCACAGCAATGTGGGATCCGAGCTGCATATGCAACCTACACCACAGCTCATAGCAACGCCGGATCCTTAACCCACTGAGCAAGGCCAGGGATCGAACCCGCAACCTCATGGTTCCTAGTCAGATTCGTTAACCACTGAGCCACAACGGGAACTCCAGATTTTTCCTTTTTTCTAATACAAACTTTCAATGCTGTAAATTTCTTTTTGAGTTCTACTTTAAATACATCCTACAGACTTTGATAAGTTGTGTTTTTATTTTTGTTTAATTGAAAATACTTTTGAATTTCTGTTTCTTTCTTTGACCCACAGTTATTTAGAACTGTGTTGTTTAATCTTAATGTGCTTTGGAATTTTCTAGTTATCTTTTTGTCATTGATTTTGATTTTAATTGCCTTTTGGTCTGAGAATGGACGTGTGTGTGTGTGTGACTGTGAGAGAGAGAGAGATTCCTATTCTTTTAAATTTGTTAAGGTGAATTTTGTGGACCAGAATTTAGTCTGCTTTTGTCAACATTCCATGTGAACTTGAGAAAAATGTGTATTATTTGATTGTTGGCTATACTATAGATGTCCATTATATCCAGCTGATTAGTGTTGAGTTCAACTATATTACGTTACAGATTTCTATATCTTCTTAGAGAACTTACATCTTTATTGTGATATAATGCACCTCTTTATCGCTGATAAATTTTCTTTTTTTGATATCTGCTCTATCTGAAATTAATATAAGTACCCCTGCTTTCTTTTAATTAGTGTTAGCATGGTATATTTTTCTCCACCCATTTACTTTAATATTTATGTATCTTCATATTTAAAGTGGGCTTTAGGCAGACAACATCCAGTTGGATCATGATTTATGATATGTTTTACCACTCTTTGTCTTTGATGTGTTTAGACAATTGACATTGCAAGTGATTATTGATATAGTTGCATTAATATCCAACACAAATTTTTAGTCTTCTATTTGTTGTCTTTGTTAGGTCTTTGTTCCTATTTTTATCTTCCACTCTTTTTTCTGCCTTTTGTGGTTTTAATTGTGCATTTTATGATTTCATTTTCTCTCCTGTTTTAGCATATCGATTATACTTTTTTTAACCTTTTTTTAATGATTACCCTAGAGTTTGCAATATCCATTTATAGTTAACCCACGTCCACTTTCAATTAACACTATGTCACTTCACTGGTAGTCTGAGTTCCTTATAGTAAAAAAATAATCCTAATTCCTCTGCCTCATCATTAGTGTCATTAATTTCATTTACATATAATGATACATAAGCATATATATGTATATCTTGTACACAATTTGATACATTTTTGGTATTCTGAACCAACTCTTATGTTAGGTCAACTAAGAATAAAAGAGTTAAAGTTTTGATACTTTTACTCTTTACTTGTTTGATGCTTTTTCAGAGAGCTTACTGTACTACTCTGTGTGTGGAAGTTGATCATCTGTCAATGTTTGGTATTCATATGGAGTCCTAAAGCCATCTCCTTAGGATACTAAGGATGACTGTGTTTTCTTTGTTCCACTTGGAGTGCTAGAGCCAAGTGGAGTTGGGTATTTACTTTTCCCCTGTGTGAATTGGGCTCTTGTAATAGCCTAGTAAATTAGCCTCCCCTTAGGGTAACTAGTTTCCCTTTAAAGCAGACTTCTTTTTTTTTTAAGTAGACTTTTTAAGAAGAACAGAGTGCTCTGGATTTCAAAATGGTTCCTTTTCTCCCTCCACCAGAAGCAGGAGACAATTTTGTTGTTGTTGTTGTTGTTTACTGAGAGAAACTGGTTGAGCTCCTGGAGGTAAAAAATAGTGCTGTGAAGTCCTTCTGAAGTTGTTAACTCAAATTTGTCCCCACAGAGCCTCCAGCAGTTCTTTAGTCACAGTTCAGGTTTTCCTTTCTGGCATTGGTTCCCATGAAAAGTTCTGCTTGTGAATCTCTGCTCGCATAAACCCTGACACCCTGTATTTGTAGCTTTCTGTCTTTTCCAGTGTTGTGAAGAGCCGTTTTCCCTTGACATCCCCTCTCTCATGAAGCATTATCAATTTTTTTAGTTGGTTCATCAGTTACGTGTTATTTTAGGAAAAAGTGATGACTTCTAGGATCCTTGTATGTGAAAATAAAAACCCAGACCAACCATCGTTTAAAATAATTTCTGTTCTGAGTCACGATAACTATAATTTGAGTTTTTGAAACGTAGACTAATTTGAGTAAATTTAGTGAGGCCATTCAAGTAGTGGGAGGTCAGCTGGTAATGTATTCTCACCCCCAAGCTTTGAGTGATTGATGTGTTCTCAGTCCCTTACTGGAAATGCTGGCAGTTCTTTTACAATTATTATTACATCCTTTTTAACATTTTATTGAGAATACTACAACTCACCTGATTTCAGTATATAATGCAGTGTTTTTAGTATATTCATTGAGTTGTATACCGCTATCATAATCTTATTTTAGAACATTATAACCAACCACAAAAGAAACTGTCACTCTAATTTCCCCCATCACTCAAGGACACCCCATTCTAGAGCCCCCCCCCCACTCCCAACATGCACAAGAAACTAATAATCTACCTTCTGTATCTATAGCTTTGCTTGTTTTGGATATTACATATATATGGAACTGTATATGGATTTGTGAATAGCTTCTTTCACTTAGCTTGGTATTTTCAAAGTTTATCCATGCTGTAGCATGTTAATAGTAACCGATTTCTTTTTATTCCCTAATAGTATTCTGTTAAAAGGATTTATCCATTCAACAGTTATGACATATAGGTTTCCTATTTTTAGCCATTATAAATAATGCTTTCATAAACATTTGTGTGAAATTTTTTTTGTGTGAACGTGTTTTCATATCCCTGAGGGGGAGTAAATATCTAGGCAAAACTGGACCATAGGATGCTCTGTTCATATTTTGAGTAACTAATTGTACTCTAAAGGAGCCATATTATTTTATATTCCTACCACTAGGGTGTGAGGGTTCCAGTATCTCTACAACCTCATCTACATTTTCGAAGATGGTCTTAAGTATAGTATAGTCATTCTAATGTGTCTGATTTGGTATTTCATCATGGCTTTGATTTGCAGTCCCCTCTCAGTATTGACCCTGCAATTGTTTTCATGTCCATATTTCTCATTTTGTGTCTTTTTAGGAGAAATGTCTATTCAGGTCCTTTTCCCGCAAATAACTTTTAATTGTCTTCTATGTATTTTTGATTTTTTATGTCCTTTATAAATTCCAAGTATGAGTCCCTTAACCCAGAGATTATTTGTAAACATTTTCCCAATTTTAGACATTTTTTTCAGTTTCTTCATGGTATATTTTGAAGCACAATTTTTTAATTGCAAGAAATCTAATTATTTCTTGTTGCTTGTGCTATTGATGCCATATCTAAGACGGTTTTGCCCAATCAAAATTAAAAAGGTTTATTCCAAAGTTTTATTCTAACTGCAATAGTTTTAGTACTTATGTTTATGTCTGATTCATTTTGTGGGTTTTTTGGTGTGTGATGTATGGTTTCTATGTCACTCTTTTCCATGTGGATAGTCAGTTGTCCCAACACTATTTGTTGAATAGATTATCATTTCCCTAATTGAATTGTCTAAACATCCTACTCAAAAAATCAGTGGACAGGAGATCCCGTCGTGGTTCAGTGACTAACGAATCCGACTAGGAACCATGACATTGCGTGTTCGATCCCTGGCATCGCTCAGTGGGTTAAGTATCTGGCGTTGCCTTAGCTGTGGTGTAGGCTGCAGAGGCGGCCCGGATCTCGCATTGCTGTGGCTCTGGCGTCGGCCCGCAGCTACAGCTCCTGTTAGACCCCTAGCCTGGGAACCTTCATATGCCTCAGGTGTGGCCCTAAAATGACAAAAGACAAAATAAAAATCAATGGACAATAAATGTAGATGTGTGTTTGGATATTCTCAATTCCATTCTATCGATCTATATGTTTTATCTGAATACCAATACCATACAATCTCAATAACTGTAGATTTGTTGTGAGTTTGAAATCAGAGAGTGTAGCTTTTCAGTTTTTTTTTTTTTTTTTCAAAATCGTTTTGGCTATTGTGAGTCTTTACATTTCCCTATGACATTTAGGATCAGTTTATCAATTTCTACATGAAATCTGCTTTATATTTTGTTAGGTATTTCCTTAAATCTGTAGATCAAATTGGGAGGTACTTCTTAATAGTATGATTCTTCCAATTTATGGTCATGGGATGACTTTTCATTTATTTAGATCTTCTTTATATTTAACTATATTTTTAAGTTTTCAGTATAAAATTTTCACTTCTATTGAATTTTTTCTCCAGTATTTTATTTTAGGATGCTCTTGTATTATGCAATTTTTTAATTTGATTTTTGTGTTGTTCATATTGGAAGAATTTTTCTTTTTTTCTATTTTAGTCTTGTACACCATAACTTTGTTGAATTTATTTATTGGTTCTAAAAGTTTCTTAAGGGATTCTGTGATATTTTCTGCAAGAAAAAAAGACTGTCATTCTCAAATAGAGATAGGTTTAATCTTCTTTTCCAGTCCAAATGACTTTTATTTTCTTGTATAATTGACCTAACGATAACCTCTAGCACAAAGTTGAATAGAAGTGGAAAAACTTGTCTTTTTTTTGTGAAATTAGGGAGAAAGTGTTCTCTTTATTTGCCATTAGTAATGATGTTAGCTGTTGGTTTTCCATAGATACCCATCATCTGTTTGAGAAAATTATTCATTATACTTAGATTGTTGAGTGTTTTATCACGAAGGGATGTTAAGTTTCTGTCAAAAGCTTTTTATGTCTTCTGAAATAATCATATTCATTTCATTCTTACAAAGGCGTTTAATACATCTACAAACGAATAAGACAGCTAATTTTGCTCCCTATCTTTTTATATTTTATTTTTTTGCTTTATTTTAAATGGTATAAGTATTTCTTTGTTTTTTATAACAGGTTTTATTACATACAATCAAATAGTCTTAAATGGTAAATTCAACAATTAAGAGATAGAAAATATATCCTAAATTAAAAGTTTATATTTGTGCCATGATTCTCTAACTTTTCTTATCACAGATACTCTGTGCATTTTTAAAAATAGTACTATTTAACTAATAAGTAGTCATACATGTTTTTCTGTTGCAGGCTGATCAAATTAAACAAACCAGTAACTGTAATACAATTTTGGTTTGTTTTTCTTAGTGATTTCCTTCCAAAATACTCTATCCTGCTTATTATGGAACTTTCCATAATCTGATGAGAATTTTTGTGACTCTTAAACCTCTAGAGAGTTCTGTGATTGCATACATTTAAATAAATGCTTACAGAACAAAAAACCTATTAGTGAACAAAAATTCCCTGGTCACATATGGTTGTAAAAGTAATTTCAAAACCATTATCTTTTGTTAAACATTTTTCAATAGACAGTTTGTCCAAATTGCACGTGGAGCTGCATGCATGAAGGTAATGATAACAGAATTTCTGTTCTGAGATCTTACAGTCCAGTTGGACTAATCCTAATTTCACCATTGTGTTTAGTTGATTTTAGATAGTAATGTTACTGTAACATCTAGAATTTATTTCAGTTGAGATTTGGCAAAATGTTAAGTTATTGCCCAATATAAGTTCAAAGTTATAATAGGTAAGAGTCCAGCCTTAACTTGGAAGGACTTGATTAAATGTGCCATTTCAACCGTTCCTCCCTATCCCTTCAGCAGAAAAGAGGGCATTAGAAAAAAGAGAGTGGGAATTCCTCTTGTGGCTCAGTGGTTAACGAAACCGACTAGTATCCACGAGGGCACAGGTTCGATCCCTGGCCTCGCTCAGTGGGTTAAGGATCTGGCGTTGCCTCAAGCTGTGGTGTAGGCCGCAGATGTGGCTTGGATCCTGTGTTGCTGTGGCATAGGCCGGCAGCAACTATTTATCCGATTCAAACCCTAGCCTGGGATCCTCCATATGCCACAAGTGTGGCCCTAAAAAAATCAAAAGAGTAAAACAAAGAAAAGAGAGTGGGTTAAGTAGTGTTTTGGAGTCAGTGTCATCAGTTCCTTCTCTCTTCTTCCATGTAGATTTGGCTGATGCTTGATCTCTTTAACTCATAGAGTACTTCATCTGGATAAATTCTAGGTGAACCATAGAACTAGAGTGGCTGATGATGCTGGGACCTAGAGATGGTGGGGTAAAGGAGGCATGAAAGAGCTGAGAGGGAGTAATGGCATTTCACATGGCAAGGATAATAAATTTTTTTCATGCTTTACATGGATTCCCCTCAAAGTGGTTGAGAGTTATCTTGGTCCAAATGAGAGGTAAACATTGGTAAAATGATGCCAAGATCAAGAGCAGTTATGGGAACTGTAAAAGAGAACAGGGAGCTCACATGCTGTACTCAGTTGAGAAAATATCTTTGTCTTCTATTCCCATCCAAAATTTCAGTGCAGTAAGCCAGGAAAACAAAGTGGGGGGAGGGAGTAGGAGGGCAAGTGAGAATGTAACCCACAGGAGAACGAGGTCAACCTGTACCAAGGGGAAAGAGGACTTTTAAATTGAACTTGAGATTGAAACATTCAGCCTCAATATCTTGCTCAGTAAATTGAGAAAGTGTGAAAAAAAAAAAAAAACTTTAGAAGTCAATGGAAAGTTTATTAGAGATACTGGCTATTGTTCTTGATACCGAGGTGGTGGTGATTCTACAGAGCAGGATCAGTAGAAGTTAGTGCCTAAATACTGCTTTTATCTGTTTATGACACAGTGATTTCTTTGATTTCTATTCAATTATTTACGTGCAATGAAAGGCATAATAATCTAACATATTTAGGTAAAATAGAACATAAAAGCAAGAGCATTTGTCAGTGATTGTACGTAAGCTCTGTGGATAGACTGAAATGACTGGATGATTGCCTACACATACAAAGCAAATAGATCTTGTTTTCAAATATTCAGGCTTCTATATTTGTAAATTGTTTTGGTTCTGCTTGATGGCAGGTGAACTTTAAAATGTGAAATTAATTCTAGAATTAAAAAACTTTCAGTGAACTGAAAAAAACGTATTATTCCTTTCTCCCCACTAACTCTTATTCACCCACTTCTCCTGGCATCCGTCTTCATTCTGTGGTGCGGTTATGAGAGAGAGGTTAATGAGTGGATGTTTGGAGAAAGCAGTGTGAAGCTTTTGAATAATAGAAAGATTAATATATAATCATGGAAATACATAAGAATCGTGTTATTGGTGATTACATAAAAATGCCTTTTAAAAATTTCCTGCTGTAACAAAATCTTAAATGCTGTATTTATTTCTGTACCTAAGGTAACCAGGAAGTTATCTTGTAAATAAGTTATTTTCGAGTACCCTTTATTTGATATATTTACTTAGTATATTTCCGTATGCACTTTAATTATGACAGTGACTTCTGCCAAGTCCTTTTTAAATATGAAAAAATACTAACAATCATGTGGTATATATCAATATATAAATTTATACCATCTAAATGGTCAAACAGCTATTGAATGTACCAAATTTTTAATCTTCTATCTTTTCGCATCCCTACATACTCACATTTTAGCCTCTATCAGAAATTTTCTATGATTCTCCTGAGACGTTTTACAGAATATTCTGAGTCTCATATTTTTTTATCTTTTGGGTGAATAACTTAATGAGAAAAAAATGCGAATGCAGAAAGCAGTGAACAGGAAATACAAAGACCTGATTTATTTTCTTTACGTGAGCCTGCTTATATAAGTTGACTTTGAGTTAATAGGTATGTAGGGATGTGGGGTGAATTCAGAGCACGTATCTCTAAAAAGCAATACCTGAACTATGCTTCATCAGGGTTATATAATTCATGACAATTGTTAAGGTTCAAAGCCCAAAAGGTTTTTAATTCCAGTCTTGGGCTAAGTAGGTCTACTGACAGTCCAGAAACACATCATCGGAAGTTCTTTAGACATGGAGTTTAAAGGAACTTTGAGCTGCAATGTGGGAGTTGTTATCTGGAACAATTGAAGGTGCAGGGTTCAGAGAAGGGAGTGAATCCAAAAGCGAAGAATAATGAAACATGTTCCAAATCCTTGGGAGCAATGAGGATGAAGGGCAAATCATTCACAGCCGGATACAGTGTCTAAATGTAGCGGTTCAGAGAGACAATATCAAGGAAAAATAGGTCATGATTGAATGAAAAAAAAGACAATTTTTGAAATCTGAACATTTCCTAAGTAAAATATTGTCATTTGAGGCACCTGTTTCATATATTGGCAACATAAACTTGCCATAATCAGTTAAAATAATTTAGTGCCATAGGGTTTAGTGTCTGTAGATAAAGTGAATAAAATATGAGCAAGCATAAGGTGATGTTAACCCTAAAACAGTCTTGAGAATTTTGAATATTTTAATTTAGCATTTTAACTCTACATAGATTTGAAGGATTTCCCATTGATAAAGAAGAGATTGAATGAAACTGTTATTTTTTCATGCTTCACTTCCTCATTGGTTTGGATAATTTTCAGTTGAGATATGCTGAAAAGTCACTTTACTTCAAGTATCTTTCAGAGATAGAAAACTGTCATCTATATATTTTGTTATTTTTAATGTTCATTAAGAATTTGACTTTTGAGGCATTAAAACTAATTTCTGTTCTCCAATAATCCTTTATATTACACAATATTTCCTCCAAAAATCCATTTCTTTTTTCTTTGAGATTCATAGTGTATATTTAGGAAGAACCCCTGAAATAAAACCAGCTCACCTTGATAAAAGATCATATTCAATCATTTTTCAGCTTCTAATTAGCCTTAATACAAATGAGTTCATGATGTAAACAGAAAGCATATACTGGCCATTTAAAAGAGGGAGTGCGTATATAAGTATTGAGAGATAATTTCTGACAGGGAAGGAATAGAACTTTGTCAGAGCTGTAGTGTATGGGACTGAAATTTTGGAAGTTAAACTGTCTAAAAGATTGAAATTGTTACTATGCGAAAAAGGTGAAATTAAGGTGGAATAAAAGTTTCAACTATGCCTTTTTTAAATTCTTTTTTCTCAGTTAATGACAAAGTTAAATGTCAGATTTTAAGACTACAGTTTTTTCTGTGTTCATTGAAATTATAAAATAATCACTACTAAGATTTTTAAACCTAATGGCAAATATTTGCATGATTGTAGAGTGACAGGTTTCTTCAAGGGTGAAAAGGAAAGATAAGGTTGAAATAAATCCCCCTTTTATACTCAGAACCTGTAATCTGATAGCAGTTGCTATGGCTTTCCATCTTTCACACTTGCACACACCCCTCAGTGCCCACAAAATTAAAAGTGTAAGAAGCTTATAAGGCTCATTCAATCATTTTAATGGTACTGCACACTAATGATGATGTAATATGTTTTCCTCTCCAAAACTGAAGGCACAAATGTCTAATGATGAAGACTTCCTTGATGAATAGTTTGTCTTTGTCAAAAATTCAGTGGCAGAATTCCACTGATGTCAGTGCCTGCGTGTTCCATCTGCTGCCTAAAAGCTGGCTGTTTTAGTAGAAGTAGCCTAAGGGAATTCTAGCATATGTAACTCTCTCTTCAAATTCTAAGTTTTTACCCATGAATGTCAGTCTCATTTTCTACTGTACTAACTTTTCATTTTATTAGTATCCCTTGAAAAATTTAAAGGAGGTGTGTGTAAATACAAGTACATGCCTCACGAGTAGTTGCCCACAAATACTCAAATACCTCCATCAACCCCACGTAATAATTAGCATATGTTGAACATTTTTTGTGCATTTTATCCAAGAAAATTTAGAACATTTATTATGAAATTATATATTTATTTTCATACCAAAGTATAGCACAATTACCGCTTCTCTCTAAAGTGGTCTGCCAGGATTTATTACTCAAGATTGAATAAAAATCCACAGAGAAAATAATATCCTAGGAAGATGGGCCAGATAGGGAGGCAGGGAAAAATTCTGATATTTCAAGACTGAGCTGGCAATAAAATAAAACTTAAAAGGTGTTGTGTCTGACCATTTTTTGGAAGATGTTTGTTGTCTTGCACTGAAGTAAGAGAAAGGATGGTCTCCTGGTGCCCAGAGAAAGTATCACACACAGCAAAGACTTATATTGCATAGACTGTGCTGCATGGTCTCTCTTCTCTAGAATTAGAAGGATAGAAACCACAATCCAGGTTGCTAACAGAGTCCTTTCTACATTGTCCAGCCATATGGATTTCCACTGACAAATTGTCATTGGTTGGCATACTTCTCATAATGGAGGTACTAATGCTCTTTTGTCTCAATAATAGTCAAAAGTTTATTAATAAGCAATCTTGTGGAAGAAAGTTATGAAAACCATTTTTATTTTATTAAAATTTCTACAAAATGATATTTAAGGTTACTTTTTTTATAGCTTTTGGGAAAAAAGGGGTACCTGTGTGTGTCCACTTTGCCAAATTTTATAAAATGTACAGTTTACCAGATGATTCTAGGTTTAAATATTCCTTTTTATTTTATCCTTTATTTCAATAACAATATTATGAATCAAAAATTACTCTTGTTTGGGAGTTCCCTTCGTGGCTCAGTGGTTATCGAATCCGTCTAAGAACCATGAGTTTGCGGGTTCGATCCCTGGCCTTGCTCAGTGGGTTGGGGATCCAGCATTGCCGTGAGCTGTGGTGTAGGTTGCAGACGCGGCTTAGATCCTGCGTTGCTGTGGCTGTGGTGAAGGCCAGCAACTACAGCTCCTGTTAGACCCCTAGCCTGGGAACCTCCATGTGCTGCGGGTGCGGCTCTGGATAAAAAGGCAAAAAAACAAAAAAAAATTACTCTTGTTTTACAGATAACAAAAACAAGGGCAAAATAATATGTGACATACCTCAGTTCACAACTTTAATAGAAAGCATGATATCTCTCTTTGAGAATACAGTATTTCTTTTTCAAGACATCATAACTCTCCTCTATTCTATCAGACACAGGACTCACTGAAAACCATCAATACTTTGTTCCAGGTATATAAATTTGGCAACAAACTCTATCAGGTGAGAAGGGATTGGGGAGGACTGATCATACTTATAGCACAGTCTGCTCTTTTGAGGCTAGAACCCAGGGTTGACCCCTCAGATAATTTAACAAGACCTGTAAGTATCTCAAGACATTCTTTATCCTTTAAGCAATGTATGTTTGTTGAAAATAAGTAAACCTATTCTATCAGTTTCCAAAGTTTTGTTATTGGTTATACCAAATTATCACAGCTGGATGGATTACAACAACAGAAATTTGTCTCATAATTGGAAGTTTAAATATTCGTGAGATAAAAAAAATCATATAAATAATTATAAGAAAGGCAAAACAAAAGTAGCCCTAAGAATGGGTTTGTGCCCATCTCTTCTTTGACATAATTAGGAAGGCTATTATTATTTACAAAAGTTAATCTATATAAAGTGTATATTTTATTCCACATTTATACAGTTTCACATTTAGATTTGCTTATTCTAAATGATGGCTAGTTGATAATTGTGTCAGTTGTAATTCAGATAAGCAGATTCAGGTATTTACACTGAGTGAATGGCAATAGAGCTAAGTGGAGGGGAGGGGCAAGGCAAACAACCAGAATGATGTGGATTACGAGTAAACAGAAACTAAACAGAAATAAAATAAGGAGATGGAAAAATTAATGGAGAACTAACTAAAAGGGAGCAAGTCAAAAGATGGAAGGCCCCAAAAGCAGAACAAGCAGGAATGGAGGAATTCACATATTTCAAAACATTTCATGTGCTTGAAAAACATGTCTCCCTTGCCTTGCCCAGACCATAGCTTGCAGTCCTCACCCAGAATAACCTCATAATTAAATTACCCTCTTCAATCTATTTCATGTTGGTTTCTTCACTTTTTTATTATTTTTTCTCCCTGGCCACTAAATGTATTGTCTTGTTTTCTGTTTCTCCTCATTTTGCCCTTTGTAAATTGATGAGTTTCCCAGCTCAGGGATACAGAAACCAGGCAGAAAATGGCCAACTCATCGAGTTGAGAGCAGGAGATAGCTCTGAGTGTTGGGGACAAGAAGAGCATGCAGAGAACACTGCTGGCGGCCTTCCTGAGAGGTGCAGCAAAGGTCTCTTCAGTCCATATATGTGAGAGATCCACCCAGAGCCTGGAGAAGAACTCCAAAGAATTTGAGGGAACAGGAACAGTGCCCACATAGGACTGGAAGTACCGCCTATTTCCTACCAATCATATTGGAAAAACATAATTCATGACTTTTTTGGGTAGAGAACACAGGAGGGTCTTTGCTCATCAGTGGAGAATAATTAACACAGCAGTGAGAGTGGCTCTGGTCCCACCTAATAATTCTTTTTTATTTTTAAATAACAGTGAATTTTATTTCAACTATAGGTGGACAATGATCATCACAAGTCAATTTGATAGATTTTGTGTCCCAAACCCACAGTGCATCCCACCACCCCCCAGATTGTCTTATTTGGAAAACCAAGGTTTTACAAAGTCTGTGAGTCATTCTCTGTTCTGCAAAAAAGTTCATTGTGTCTTTTCAGTTTCTACATGTAAGCAGTAGCGTTGGGTGTTGCTGCCTGATTGTCTCTCTGGTTTCACTTTGCATGATAATTTCTGGGTCCATCCATGTTGCTATAGACTGGTATTTCGTTCCTTTTAGTGGCTGAGTAATATTCCATTGTGTGTATGTACCATATCTTCCCTATCTACTCCCCTGTCGATGGGCATTTAGGTTGTTTCCCTGACCTGGCTATTGCATAGAGTGCTGCAATGAACACTGGAGTACATGTGTCTTTTCAAGTCATGGTTTCTTCTGGATAGATGCCCAGGAGTGGGATTGCTGGATCAAATGGTAATTCTATTTTGAGTTTTCTGAGGAATCTCCATACTGTTTTCCAAAGTGGTTGCACCAATTTGCATTCCCACCAACAGTGTAATAGGGATCCTTTTCCTCCACACCCTCTCCAGCACTTATTGTTTGTAGATTTTTTGATGATGGCCATTCTGGCCGGTGTAAGGTGGTACCTCGTAGTGGTTTTGCTTTGCATTTCTCTAATGAGGAGTGATATTGAACATCTTCTCATGTGTTTATTTGCCATCTGCATGTCTTCTCTGGAGAATTGTCTGCCTAGATCCTCTGGCCATTTTTGGATGGGGTTGCTTGTTTTTTTGGTATTGAGCTGTAGGAGCTGTTTGTAAATTTTGGAGATTAATCCCTTGTTAGTTGAATCATTTGCAAATATTTTTTCCCATTCTGTGGGTTGTCTTTTCATTTCATTTAGGGTTTCCTTTGCTGTGCCGAAACTTTGAGGTTTAATTAAGTCCCTTTTGTGTATTTCTCTTTTTATTGTCCTTACTCTGACACATGGATCTGAGAAGATGTTGCTATCATTTATGTCAGAGAGTGTTTGGCCTATGTTTTCCTCTAAGAGTTTTATAGTATCTGGTCTTATATCTAGATCGTAAATCCATTTTGAGTTTATTTTGGTGCATGGTGTTAGGAAGTGTTCTAGTTTCATGTTTTTACATGTAGCTGTCCAGTTTTCCCAGCACCACTTATTGAAGAGGCTGTCCTTTCTCCAGTGTATATTCTTGCCTCCTTTGTCATAGATTAGTTGACTATAGATGCATGGATTTAATTCTGGGCTTTCTATCCTGTTCCACTGATCTATATTTCTCTCTTTGTGCCAGTACCATACGGTTTTGATGACTGTAGCTTTGTAGTAGAGTCTGAAGTCAGGGATGCTGATTCCTCCAGCTCCATTTTTCTTTTTCAGTATCTCTTTGACTATTCTGGGTCTTTTGTGCTTCCAAAAAATAGAAAAAAAAAATTTTTCTAGTTCTGTGAAGAATGTCTTTGGTAATTTGATAGGGATTGCATTGAATGTGTAGATTGCCTTGGGTAGTATAGTCATTTTGATAATATTGACTCTTCCAATCCAAGAGCATGGTATTCTTTTGATCTGTTCATGTCATCCTTGATTTCTTTCATCAGCACATTGTAATTTTCAGAGTACAGGTCTTTTGTCTCTTTAGGCTGATTTATTCCTAAGTATTTGATTCTTTTTGATGCGATGGTAAATGTGATTGCTTCCCTAATTTCTTTTTCTGATCTTCCATTGTTAGTATGTAGAAAAGCAGTTGATTTCTGTGTAATAATTTTGCATCCTGCAACTTTGCCAAATTCATTGATGAGCCCTAACAGTTTTCTGGTAGAGTCTTTAGGATTCTCTAGGTATAGTATCATGTCATCTGCAAAAAGTGATAGTTTTACTTCTTCCTTTCCAATTTGGATTGCTTTTATTTCTTTTTCTTCTCTGATTACTGTAGCTAGGACTTCCAGAACTATGTTGAATAGTAGTGGCGAGAGTGGACATCCCTGTCTTGTTCCTGATCTCAGTGGGAATTCTTTCAGCTTTTCACCATTGAGAATGATGTGAGCTCTGGGTTTGTCATAGATGGCCTTGATTATGTTGAGGTAGGTTCCCCCATGCCCACTTTCTGAAGGGTTTTTATCAGAAACGGGTGTTGGATTTTGTCAAAGGCTTTTTCTGCATCTATGGAGAGGATCATATGGTTTTTATTCTTCAGTTTGTTAACGTGGTGTATCACACTGATTGATTTGAGGATATTGAAGAATCCTTGCATCCCTGGGATAAATCCCACTTGATCATGATGCACAGTCCTTTTAATGTATTGTTGGATTTGGTTGGCTAGTATTTTGTTGAGAATTTTTGCATCTATGTTCGTCAGTGAGATTGGCCTGTAATTTTCTTTTTTTGTGGTATCTTTGTCTGGTTTTGGTCTCAGGGTGATGGTTGCCTCATAGAATGAGTTTGGGAGTGTCCCTTCCTCTGCAATTTTTTGGAAGAGTTTCAGAAGGATAGGCATCAGCTCTTTTCTAAATGTTTGATAGAATTCACCTGTGAAAGCATCTGGTCCTGCACTTTTGTTTGTGGAAGTTTTTTTAATCACAGTTTCAATTTCAGAACTTGTGATTGGTCTGTTCATATTTTCTATTTCATATTGGTTTAGTCTTGGGAGATTGTACTTTTCTAAGAATTTGTCCATTTCTTCTAGGTTTTCCATTTCATTGCTGTATAGTTGCATATAGTAGCCTCTTGCGATGCTTTGTTATTTCTGTGATGTCTGTTGTTACTTCTCCTTTTTCATTTCTAATTTAATTGACTTCTGTCCTCTCTCTTTTTTTCTTGATAAGTCTGGCTAGGGGTTTATCAATTTTGTTGATCTTTTCAAAGAACTAGCTTTTAATTTCATTGATCTTTTCTATGGTTTTCTTTGTTTCTATTTCCTTGATTTCTGCTCTGATCTTTATGATTTCTTTTCTTCTACTAACTTGAGGTCTTGTCAGTTCTTCCCTCACTAGGTGCTTTAGATGTAAAGTGAGGTTGTTTATTTGAGCTTTGTCTTGTTTCCTGAGGTAGGCTTGTATTGGTCTAAACTTTCCTCTTAGAACTGCTTTTGCTGCATCCCAGAGGTTTTGGAGTGTTGTGTCTTTGTTGTCATCTGCTTCTAGGTATTTTTTAATTTCCTCTTTGATTTCTTCAGAGATCCGTTGGTTATTTAGTAGTGTGTTGTTTAGTCTCCACGTGTTTGTATTTTTTGCCATTTATTTCTTGTTTTTGCTTTCCAGTCATATAGCATTGTGGTCAGAGAAGATTCTTGATATGATTTCAATTTTCTTAAAGTTACTGATGCTTGATTTGTAACCCAGGATGTGATCAATCTTAGAGAATGTTCCATGCGCACTTGAGAAGAATATGTATTCTGTTGCTTTTGGATGGAATGTCCTATAATTATCTATTTAGTCCATCTGATCTAATGCTTCATTCAGGGCCTGTGTTTCCTTATTGATTTTCTGCCTGGATGACCTGTCCATTGCTGTATGTGGGGTGTTAAAGTCCCCCACTATGATGGTGTTATTGTTGATTTCTCCTTTAAGGTTGTTAGCTGTTGCCTCATACATTGTGGTGATCCTATGTTGGGTGTGTAAATATTTTAATTTGTTATATCTTGTTCGTGGATTGATCCTTTGATCATTATGTAGTGTCCTTCCTTGTCTCTTAAAATGTTCTTCATTTTAAAGTCTATTTTGTCTGATAGGAGTGTGTCTACTCCGGCTTTCTTTTGGTTCCCGTTTGCATGGAATA
This sequence comes from Catagonus wagneri, assembly GCA_004024745.2. Lineage (NCBI taxonomy): Eukaryota > Metazoa > Chordata > Mammalia > Artiodactyla > Tayassuidae > Catagonus > Catagonus wagneri. The sequence goes on along the minus strand of PVHT021183530.1, from coordinate 2,733,094 downwards.
TTTTCTTCCATCCTCTCCCTTTCAATTTGTATGTGTCTCTAGAAGTGAAGTGGGTCTCTTGAAGACAGCATGTATATGAGTCTTGTTTTTGTATCCATTTGGCTAGTCTATGTCTTTTGGTTGGGGCATTCAGTCCATTAACATTTAAGGTAATTATTGCTATCTATGTTCTTATTGCCATTGTATTAACTGTTTGGGGTTTTTGTTGCTCTTTTTTTCTTCCCTTATTCTCTTGTTGTCTCTTCTCACAAGTTGGCTATCTTTAATGTTGTATTTGAGTTGATTTTTCTTATTTGTGTATCTGTTGTAGATTTTTGGTTTGCAGTTATGCTGAAATTTTGATTTAGGAGTCTATATAAGAGAGATTGTTTAAAGATGTTGGTTTCTTAATTGCACGTGCATGTCCAGTGACATGCATTTTTGCTCTCCTCTCATGATTTCTGATTTTGGTAGCATAATTGTGCATGGATTATTTAGTATCTTTACTGTATATATGCCTTTACTGGTGAGGCTTGTCATTTGTGGTGTTTTTGTTTCTGGTGGTGGCCTTTTCTTTTCTGCCTAGAGAAGTTCCGTTAGGATTTGTTGTAAAGCTGGTTTAGTGTTGCAGAAATCTCTTAGCTTTTGCTTATCTGTAAAGGTTTTGATCTCTCCTTCAAATCTGAAAGAGAGCCTTGCTGGATAAAGTAATCTTGGTTGGAAGTTTTTCCCTTTCATCACATTTAGTATATCATGCCACTCCCTTCTGGCCTGTAGAGTTTCAGATGAAAAATCTGCTGATAACCTTATTGGGGTTCCCTTGTATGTCATTTGTTTCTTTTCCCTAGCTGCTTTCAATATTTTCTCTTTGTCTTTAATTTTGGTCATTTTGATTAATATGT
>PVHT021183530.1:2674603-2731213 GCA_004024745.2 Catagonus wagneri | reverse complement strand
GTAATCTTGGTTGGAAGTTTTTCCCTTTCATCACATTTAGTATATCATGCCACTCCCTTCTGGCCTGTAGAGTTTCAGATGAAAAATCTGCTGATAACCTTATTGGGGTTCCCTTGTATGTCATTTGTTTCTTTTCCCTAGCTGCTTTCAATATTTTCTCTTTGTCTTTAATTTTGGTCATTTTGATTAATATGTGTCTGAGGGTGTTCCTCCTTGGGTTTATTTTATATGGTACTCATTGCACTTCCTGGATTTGAGTGAGTGGTTCCTTTCCCATATTAGGAAAGTTTTTGGCTATAATCTCCTCGAATATATTTTCTGTCCCCTTCTCTCTCTCTTCTCCCTCTGGCACCCCTATAATACGGATGTTGGTGCGCTTAACATTATCCCAGAGTTCTCTGAGATTCTGCTCATTTCCTTTCAATCTTTTATCTCCTTTCTCTTCTGCATTAGTGATTTCCACTAATCTGCTCTCCACCTCACTGATTCTTTCTTCTGCCTCCTGTATTCTATTGTTGGCTGCTTCTAAGGAATTTTTTATTTCAGTGATTGTATTTTGCATCTCTTCTTGTTTAATTTTTACATCTTGTATTTCTTTGCTCTGTGTTTCCTGTAAATTATCACTCTTTGCCTCCAGTTTATTTCTAATGCCTTGCATCATCTTTAGTATCAACAGTCTAAAGTCTCTTTCTGAGAGGCTGGTAATCTCCTCATCATTGAGCTGTTTTTCTGGGCTTTCTCTTCCTCCCTTATCTGAGTTACAGTTTTCTGTCTTTTCATTTTATAGGTTTTTGGTGTGGTGAGCTTTTGTAGACAATAGAGTTGTAGCCTCTCTTAGTTCAGGTGTTTGCCTCCCCTGTGGCTAAAGTTGGTATGGAGGGGGCTTGCTGTAGGTTTCTTGATAGGAGGGAGTGATGCCTGCCCACTGGTAGGTGGGGTTGATTCCTATCCCTCTGATGGGTGGTGATTTGTCTCTGGATGAGATTAGAGGCTGGCTGTGTCCCTGAGGGGTCTTTGGGCAGCCTGTTTACTGATGGATGGGACTGACATTCCACCTGGATTATTGTTCGGCCTGGGTCTTCTCAGTGCTGATGGGAGGGACCAGATTTTCCCAGAAATGGCCACCTCAAGAGAAGCTCAGGCTGATGAATGTTCCCAAAAGCTTCACCTCCAGTGCCCTACCCCAAAACAAGCCAAAGTCACCCCTGTTTTCCCAGGAGTTCCTCCAAGAATTGCGTTCATGTTCCACCCTGATTCCTATGGAGACTTTGCTTTGCTCTGGGACCCAGTGCTCTTGAAATTCTGCATGTGCCTTTCAAGAATGAGGAGTGGATAGGGAAGTTATGGTACATACACACAATGGAGTATTACTCAGCCATTAAAAGGAACGAAATAACGGCATCTGGGAGTTTTGTAGTATCTGATCTTCCTCCCTTATCTGTGTACAGTTTTCTGTGTTTTCATTTTATAGGTTTTTGGTGTGGTGAGCTTTTTGTAGACAATAGAGTTGCCTCTCTTAGTTCAGGTGTTTGCCTCCCCTGTGGCTAAAGTTGGTATGGAAGGGGCTTGCCAATGAGCTGTGGTATATGTCACAGATGTGGCTGGGACCTACTGTTGCCGTGGCATAGGCAGCTCTAATTGTGCCTCTAGCCTGAGAACTTCCATATGCCATGGTTACAGCCCTAAAAAAAAGAAAAAAAAAGTACATTAAAATACATATTATACATTCCGTATGTTCATGAGTAGAGACAGGAAAGGCAAAAGGAAAACTGAATTTTAATTCCACACTGAAATTTATAGAATCTAAGTTGAAAAATTGGGTGGAATTAGTGGAAGATTAACTTTGCAGTTAAACAAATAGGAGAATCTGAAGATGCAGTGATAGTAGCTATCCAAAATGAAACGCAGATGGGGAAAATTAATAAAATAAAAATAAAGCAGAGAACCAGTAAACTGAAGGACAATTTCAAATGTCCTAATGTATGAGTAATTAGAGTCCATTACTCAGAGAATGTGGGCTGAAAATTTGAAGAAAAATTCTAGGTTTAAATGCATCAATATATAAAATTTCTGCTTTTTTGGGAGTACTTTTTTAGAGAATGAAAAGACATGTCTGACACCAAGAGAAAGTCTGATAAGGAATATTAAGAATGTGTAAAGACAGGCGTTCCCATTGTAACACAGCAGAAAGGAATCTGACTAGGAACCATGAGGTTGCAGGTCCAATCCCTGTCCTTGCTCAGTGGGTTAAGGATCCAGCATTGCCGTGAGCTGTGCGTAGTTGTGGCATAGGCCCTCAGCCTTAGCTCCAGTTGGACCCCTAGCCTGTTAACCGCCATATGGAGATTTAGGTTAACTTCTTTTTAGGGTGTGGCCCTGAAAAGACAATAAGACAAAAAAAATTTTGTTTTAAATATGTAAAGAACTCTCAAATCTCAGTAAGGAAACAACCATCACTCACCTATCAGAATGGCTAAAAATTCAAAAGACTATTGATGGAGAAGTGGAGGAACTCTCAGACCCCTCAGGTTAGAAGGTAAAATTGTCCAAGCACTTTGGAAAATAGTTTAATTTCTAAATCAGTTAAACATATTCCTACTTTATGACCCTGTCATTCCACCCCTATGTATTTACCAGGAGAAATAAAAACATGTGATTACAATGAAATAATTGCAACAGTTATTCCCTCTTGTCCTTCAACAAGTGAATGGAGGAAAACATTGTGGAACAGGCATACCATGAAATACAACTCAGAAATAAAAAGGGAAGAACTATAATAAAGGAACACCATGGAAGATTCTCATGATAATTACTTTGCTCTGACTCAAAGGCTTTTCAGGACCGAAGATCAGGCTCAAAATATTTATTTAGATAGATATTAGGAGTGAAATTACTGGATCATATATAATGATAAAAACCACAATATAATATTAAATATGAATAGCATTAAAATAAATAGCTATTAAATACACTAATCCAAATACAACCTATAATTTTCTTTTATATACCAGGTGTACCACAAGTATTCTTTTATGAAGTACATTTATGGGAGATAAAATTGTATCACTAGCCCTCCCCCAACCCCACAAAAAATGTTTAAGTTGACCTGAGGAGGAAACATATACACACATTGAATAAGGACAGGAAAAGAGGTTTTTCTTTCTTTTTTTTTCAAGGCCTCATGTTCATCTTTTCTCTGCCTTACTCCACTTATTTAATTCTTCTTTCTTGGAAAAAGAAAGAATGGAAGATAAAAGGACAGAAATTATAAAATGTCGTGAAGGTAACAAATGGTTATAATACATTTATGTGTCAAAGAAAAAATGTATATGGCAGGACAAACAGGCAGGGAAGATAGTCAAGATTCTTGCAACAGGGGTCAGGACTGCTGCACTGTGAAAGAGACACTGAAATCAATTTCTCTAAAGGGGTGGGAGGGTTTTTAAGTAGATGAACTAATAGAAGAGTAAGGGAAGACTTCAGGAGGGAGAATGGTCAGTGAGATTAGACTATCTCTGTTTTCTAATCTTCCTTTATTGAAGATAGGCTCTTACCTGCCCACGGAGACTGAGAAAGGGGACTTATCTTTCTTGATGGTGATATTTCAAAGAGTTGGCTCCCAGGTCCTTGAAAAGACATTTCTGAGTTGTAAAACCGGCAGGAGGCAGGTAGAAGATTTACATTTCAAAGGGGTAGAGAAAGAATTTACTATAGCACATTTTTTAAAGTCAGTGGTCTAAGAAAAGGGGAGGTCAAGGGCCTATAGTCGGGAAGAAGCCTATCTGAAGTTGAGTCAAGCTGAGGTGAAGTTAAGGCAATTTTGGTTAAAAGGAAGCGGGGGGGGGGGATGGATATTGAAGTTTTCCAACTGTTCATCAAGTTATTAAAAAAAAATCGTTGGAAGTTTTAGAACTTCTAAATCTATCATGCAACTCAGTAAAATTTTACAGTTCATGTTAATTATGTGAAAAACTAATTTGACCATATCTGTGAATTACTTTTTGTTATAAAAATGACCCAAAAAACCTGAAGCAAGTAGTTCAGGAAATGTCCTTTTACAAAACAATTTTGACAAGTGCCATTTAGTTTTCATTATTTGTAACAGTTGATATTTTGTTAAATGGGTTTGCTATATTTAATCCCAATAGTGAATTCTTACTCTAACTCTCCAATGGCTAATTTTCTGCTATCAAATATTTTCTGGGATGAGGGCTGAGACTTTAAGAATTTGGGAGAATAACCCAGCTTTCAGGTTAACGAACTGAAAATCAACCATCTTGGCACAAATGCCCACATCCTGCACTGTGTATCTTTCGTTAGAAAACAGATTGATGAAGGATGGCTCTTCTCAGCCTATCACAGAAAAAAAAAAAAAAGGATTCCTTTTCTTTTATAGACCTAATTGATTTGGAGTATCTGTATGCACTAATGTTAGACATTGTTCACAACAAAATGAAACTCTAAAAACAAGTCCAATCCATACTTGAAGACTCATTTAAAATGCAAGTCGTGAATTTCAAATTGATCATTCACAAACCAAAAGGAGTGGCAAGGAGGGAATTTTTACAAAGCTAATTACAATGTCAGATGCTTAACATATAAAGTCAGTGTAATATGTGCAAATAGTCCCCCAGGCAATGTGCTACCATCTGCCTTAGGGAAGGGTCCGTTATTTGGTTACTCTATTAGTCTAATAATGACAGTCTTTCCTAAGTGCATGCCTATCGCACTCCCCACACACAGACTGATCACCAGGGAAATGCAAATCAAACCGAGATGAGCCCACACCTTTAGGACAAGGCTGAGAGGCAGGACCCTAGATGGTGACATAAGAGGCTCCTGAACTGTCCCCTCCCACAGACACACTGAATGTCCCCCTACACATAGCAGTTCATTGCGAGAAATTTGGAAACTAGCTGAGTGGTGCCTACATATGAATATATGAGGAAAAACCCACATTGGAAAAGGTAGGAAAAGCTGAGTCATGTTCTCGCTATAAACCCCACTCTGGAAGAGCGCAGCCCTACCATCCAGAGGAAGTGGCCAACTCCCAGTCTCTTCTGAGGCAAAGGGTTTGAACAGCATTTCCAGCTCCTCGACTTTTAAGAGAGATTGCTGTGGTCTCTGCATGTGGGTCAGAAGAATAGTTTCCAGGCTCATACAGGCATGAAAAGAAAGAAGAGTTTATTGAGCATGGTGAGATGGGGAGAGTTGTAATAAGAGACACACAAACATGACCCGACAACTTTGTGACAGGCAGAGCTGTTGATGAATGCATCTTCATGTCTGTTTTTATAGCTCAGGGAGAGGAGAGGTCTCGTGATAGACCTGCTGACCTGCTGATTGGTTGGGGAAAGATGGGTTTTATGATACACTAGCTGGTTGGTTGGGGCATACAAGGCCCTGTAGAGGGGGATGAGTAGTGAGCCACATACCTTTCCTAGTAGGGAGTAAGAAGGAGTAGGCCAGGTGACTTAAGTGGGGGAAGGGGCGTTATAGTGAGATGGGTGGGGGGATGATAAGGGTCTGGTAATTCTCCTCTTGGTCAGAGGCTATGAGTTCAGTCTCTTTGAAGGGGCCTTGAAACCCAACACAGATCTAAATATTAGATCTGAAAGCCAAAGAGGTCACTTCCAGGGGACCTACAGGAATACTGCCCATAGGGAAGCTGTTCCTGAGGGTGTGAGCGTCTTCACCATGGCTCTCCCCCAGGCTGCAGTGCAGAGGATGCAGGCAAAGCTGTCCCTGTCCCAGGCTTTCATGAAAGCGAATTGACTGCCTACTTTATACACTGCTGCCTTTAGGCCTGGCTTTTCAATAGCACAAGTCTAGGGACTGGCTTTGATCCCCTGCTGAGGTTCAGGGGAGCTGTTGGGTACTTCCTTCTCCCCCTGCTCACTCCACCAATATTATCAGACTGCCTTTGTTGCTCTGGAAGGAGCTTGTAGACACATCTGGCATCCCAGCTTTTACAACTGCCGCGCTGGGAACAGACGCCCAGATCACCTGGCTCCAATAGCCAGCGAGCCTTGCATTCACAAGTTCCACAGGACTGAACAAACAAACAGCATTCTTACCAGGCCTGTGAGCATGACCCATGGTTGTCTCCATAGGACTCAGCTCAGAGGGAACAGGCAAGATCATCCATCTCCCATAGTTCACACACAGGGGGTTGACCGCGCACTTTACAGGCTGCTGCCTGAGGGTCTGACTTTTGTTTAGCAAGCAGATGAGGGGGACTGAGATCCTCAAAGAGTCCCCTCACCTTCTTTCTTTTGCTCACTTCAACAATAAAGAGAAGTTGCCAGTATCTCCCTGGAGGAGCTTGACCACCTAACTAATTCCTAATTTTTACAACTTCTCTGAAGGACAGGCACCAAAATCACTAGGAAGGCAAAGAGTTCCTCCTCTCAGTATCTTCCTGGAAGGGATTAACTACACAGTCTTCTATCTGTGACTTGAGGGTCCAGCTTCTCATCAGCCTGCAGGTAGGTGCTGGCTGTGATCATCCCTTTTGGGACCTTGATTGATCCAGGCACACTCTCAACTACTGGGAACCGCTAAGAACAAATATGGAGGTGCGGATAGATACAAAGGCTTAAGAGACAAGCAGAGCCTAAGACTAAGCTGATTAGGAAATTCCTATCCTCCAAGAGACCAGCCAAAACTAGGAAAGGTGGCTGTTTTACTTAATGTGCAGAACTCAACATAGTGAAGGAAGATAAAGAAACAGAGCTTTTGTGTGCAAAGTTATCAGCTTAAAATAGACTTACAGCTATAAAGTGTCTTATGTAAAATCATGACTCAAGTTCCTACGCCCCTCACACAGTGAGGCCAAACCAACTGAAGAGTTGGAGTGTGGAGCAAAGAAAGGTTTTTGAAAGGGCTGTGCCAGGAGTATGAACAAGACCCAACCCCCCTGATGGTTTTCAGGGAAGACTTTTTAAAGGCAACATTTGAAGGGAGGGCTGCAGGGCACATGACTTTCTTCTGTTTGGCTGTTGAAGGTAACAGGGTGTGGTTCCAGGAATATCAATCATCAACCTTCTGGTTCCCACCATTCTGAATTCTCAGAGAATAGTCACCATCCTCCACCTGGTGGAGGCCTTACTTTCTATGGAAAACTCAAAGATATTACTGGATTGTTAAGTACATCCTTTGAAGAGGACCTAGGATTGTTTTATCGCAGTACTCTTGTTTCTTAACTGCTTTGCTTTTGTTTCTGTATCCTTCCCTCCCCTACTTCGTAGCTGCTTGAATCTGCCCTTTGGAACTCATGGAAGGTTTGGGAGGCTGGAATCTTTTCTTGATGAACAAGAACACCTGGGATGGGGGAGGTGGGGACAGAAAGGCTTTTGTACCTGGAAGGGCCCCTTAGGACCCTTCTTGGTTTCATAACAACAAAGCAAAACCTATAGTACATACACAAAAGATAAAGAAAAAAGAAAGCAAAGCACTGTGGAAAATCGAGTCATGAAGAGGACAAGAGGGGAAGACAGGCACAAAATGAAACTGAGGCCCCTGAAAACTGCCAAATTTGATTTAATTTCTTTTCAAAAGTTTATTGCTTTTTTCACCCCTTCCATGTTTCTCTAATGATTGAGGAGAATCAAACAAAAGGGAATGAAATCAAGCAGGACCTTCAGGGCTTTCCATGTACAAAAGCCCCTCTGTATCCCTTGGGTTTAGGTTGTAGGAAATAAAGCTTTAGTTTCCCAGGCCTTCCACAAGTTCCAAAGAGCAGATTCAATAGTTAATGATGAGGACAACAGAGTCACAAGATCCTGGTTCCTTCTGAAGGGACTAGGCAACAGTTTGATGAGTATCTTTGAGAAACTAAGACACCCCCCTACCTGTACCCCACCCAGTGGAGGATGGTGACTATGTGCCTACCAGAAGCACCTAGACCCCAAACCTATTTGAACCAGAAGGTTGATGGAGATGGCTTGAAACATCACCCCGTTACCTCACCACCAACCAATCAGAAGGTCCATTAGCTGATGGACCCCTCTCACTTCCATCAGAATGGTCATTATCACACACCCTTCAACCTTCTCCTGTAACACTGTCTTTAAAAGACCTGGCCTAAAAGTCATTGGAGTGTTTACGTTTTTGGAGCCTAAACTACTCATTCTCCTTGCTTGGCCCTGAAATTAGCTTTTCTCTGTTCCAAACTCTGAACTTTCAGTTTATTAAATCTCACTGTGCATCAGGCACACAAACTTGGGCTTGACAAAAAGAACTACAGAACAGTCAGAAAAGATGTTTTAAATGTCAACAGTACATACCTGTAACAACCTTAAGTATTCTAAATTCTCCAGTCAAGACATGGATAGGTTGAATGGATAAAAACCATCAATATGCTGCATATATTCACACTAGCTTTAAGGAGACACAGATGAAAAAAATATTCCCTCCATTCCCCTCAAAAAAAGGTAAACAAAAGAAAGCAGATGTACCTATGCCTATATAAGACAAAAGAGACTTGAAGACAAGAACTATAACAAGAGACAAGGAAAGTCATGATATAATGATAAAAAAGTCAATTCATCAAATGGCTGTAACAGAAATATTTATATACCAAACATAGGAGCACCTGCATATATAAAGCAAGTATATATGATATATACATAATAGAATATTATTCAGCTTTAAAAAAAGAAAACCCTGTCATATAAATATATATTTGGGGCATTATGCTAAGTGAAATAAGTCAGACAGAAGAGCAAATACTATGTGATGCTACTTACATGGGGTATGTAAAATAGTCAGACTCATAGCAGAGTGCCGAATGAAGGTTGCCAGAGGCTTAAGGGAGTTGGGGGAAAAGGAGTTGTTAATTTACGGGGCTGAAGTCTCAGTTATGCAAGATGAATAATCTTCTGAGATTTGCTTTCTGACATTTTCCTTGTGGTTAATACTATATTGTATATAAAAGTTTGTTAAGAGGGTAGATATTGCGTTAAGAGCAGTATGATGAGGCTGTATATACATGCATATGAATTTTTACTTAGTATAAATTAAAACAAAGCAAAGCCTATCAAAAGATCCCAAGCACCTTTAATTTTACATGCACTATTTCCCTCTAGATGTGGTTTTGTGTGTTAAGAATAGTTACCAAACATTGGCTATGTCAGTGGTCCCAGTGATACTTCCTACATCACGTCTACCTGGCAAGGAGGTAGGAACCTCAGCAAATCTGCTGAGGCTTGTTAACTCTAAATAGCACGGACTCAACAGGCACATGAAAATATGCTCAACATTGCTACTTATCAGATAAATTCAAATCAGAACTATGGTGAGGTAGTTCTCACTCTCATCAGAATGGCCATTATCAAAAAGTTTATAAATAATAAATGCCAGAGGGGGTATGAGGAAAAAGGAACACTCCTACGCTGTTGGAGGGAATGTAAAGTGGTGCAGCCACTAGGGAGAGTGGTATGGTGGGTTCCTTAAGAAAACAAAAATGGAGCTACTATTTGATCCAGTGATCCCACCTCTGGATATGTATCTAGAGAAAAATATAATTTGAAAAGATACAGGCACCCACATTGCAGCACTATTCACATTAGCCAAGACATGGAAGCAACCTAAGTGTCCACTGACAGATGAATGAATAAAGATGCAGATTCAGTACACACACGTATACACACATAATGGAATATTACTCAGGCATAAAAATGCAATAATGCCATTTGCAGCAACACGGATGCAACTGAGATTATACTAAGGTAAATATAAATGATATATAAATATAAATGATAATATAAATGGTAATATAAATATAAATGATATCACTTATATGTGGAAAAAATTATACAAATGAACTTATTGACAAAGTGGAAAAAGACTCACACTCTTAGAAAACAAATTTATGGTTACCAAAGAAAAGGGAGAGGAGGGATAAATTAGGAGTTTGGGATTAACATATACACACTATATAAAGTAGGTAACCAAGAAGGACCTACTATATAGGACAGGGAACTACCTTCAATGTCACGTAATAGTCTGTAAGGGGAAAGTATCTGAAAAAGACTACATACACACACACATATATATACACATTATATTCTATATATACAATGTATAATTGAATTACTTTGCTGTACACCTGAAACACAACATTGTAAATCAACCATACTTCAATTAAAAAAAAAAAAAAACCCTTCCCTCACCCCCCTTAAAAAAAGAAAGAAACCAGCATGTCCTCTCTGATTTTGTGATTGTCATTGTCTTAGCATTTCTTAACAGTGAGAATAAGTAACTGACTCAATCAAGTTTTAGGGTGATTAATATTTATTTTAGTCTTATAGCTGGTATAAGGAACAGAAATTCCACCAATAAGTGGAAGCATAAACCCGATACCAACTGACAATAACATAATTTCTTAAAGAATCAAAAGTTGACCTTCAAATTGACCTTTGGACACAGGAGTTAATAAAACATTTTCCTCAAGCTTGAATATTTTAACGCATGTAATTTTGGTTTATGGCCTTTATTTCCTATGAAAAGATATCAAAACAGTCCCACTTGCCCTATTTTTATTTCTACTTAAAGAAGCTAGATGTTAAACACATCAAATGCATTTACAGTACCTTACTGAATTTGACATTAGTGATACTGGGATGTAAAATTTCTAATTCTGTCATACATATTTTAAATGTAAAAAACAATGATCATTGTGGCTTAGAGACTGTAACCTTTGAATTCTAACAATAAAAAGTGAGAATAAAAATCCACTTAACTGTTTTAAGCCCCAGTGGACTTAGAAAGGTTGAATAAGACAAATACTGCCACCCTTGCTATATGTATTATACATAAAAATAAAATATAAAGTTCTTATTGGATAGGTGAAAATACCATTTATCCAAAGTACTATGGGTAGAGGCTTTTACACACATTTCTTCATTAAATCTTCATAAGTATTCTCTTACATAGAGATAAGGATACTCAAAGCACCAAGAATTTAAATGAATTTCCCACTGTCACATAGTTAGTCAATGGTCAAGCTGAGATTTAACACCTGTCATACCAGTTCGGAGAATCAATGCTTGTTTTTTCATCACACAGGTGCCTGTAGCACATTTCTTCTGACAGTGCTTTTTCTGCATAAATTGTGGGTGTTCTAATGCCAGTTCTGTGTATCTAGCCCCAGTGAGCTTTCTTACTTTGTATATTGTTTGAAACTTTTCAAATTGTTACCTATATGGAAAAGTGAAAAAGTAAGCATTTTGTAATTTTCATGTTATTGGCGTAAAGGTCATTATAAATTCTAGTTATTTTCCCTGTAGCTTTGCCCATTTCCACGTAACTTTTCGGTCATTCTTGACCTTTGAAAAACTTATAAAATTTGCTGTAATTGTTATCTGATTCCACAGTTTTTGAAGCATGACTCTCTTCCACCTCATACACATATAACTAAGCTTTTAGTTTGAGCTGAATATTCTCATGTTTAAAACAAGTTGAATACCATTATTAGAAAAGTGGAAATTAATTTAAACACAGTTGAAGGCATTACTTTACCTATCCAGTCAGCTGCTTTGATTGGGTGTTACTGACTTAATTTTTGAGTTGCCTTTTAGTAGAATGTTATTCCCATCAATAAGCAGTAACTAGAGGAAAGGAATTTAGATACTGTGCTGTCAGGCAGAAAGGTTAAGGTTGTTTTGTATAAATTCAAATTATTGAGTAGCTCTTATATTTTTCTGCCAATTGTTCCAATGACAACTGTGTACAAGGCCAAGTATACAGCAAGACTAGTTTCAATCATTCACTTTCCTGCTTCAGAAGATAGTGCCATTTTTTTGGAGACTGTCAATACTGATTTGAAGGAATCTTTGGGCAGATGGTGTATTTACCACAGTCTGCTCCCTAGCAGCCAATGATATGGCTGTTGTGGCCTAGGATTAATGATACATTCCAGAATGATTTACCATTAAGGTGTTTAATTATATATGAGAAAGAACAGTGTCTCTAAAGAGTTTCTGAATTATGACTGTCCAGATTATTATGAATAAATTTTTTTCTTTGACCCTGTGTTACTTGATTTTAAAGGGCAGCCACAGCATTTATACATGGTGGCCCTCTGGCCAGTGACTGCTAGCTATGATTTAGTAGATGGGGCACAAGTAATGTTTCTATTTTTATAATAATCTTTTTATATTCATTGATGCAGAATACATTTTTATATGTAGCACCTGTTTTATTTATATGTATTGTGTTCAATTAGTTGCAAAGTATCCTTTGTATGGAGTGATTAGAAAAATCACGTAAGCATTCTGTGATTTAGATTTTATATACGTGTATTAGGAAAATAATAACAATAAAATCAAAGGTCAGTATTGACATTAATGAGGGTTCCAGATGTGGATGGATCACCTGTTTTTTTTTAACCTATCCTCCATTGAAACCAATAAAATGCTGATTGATAGGTTAAATATAAGCTCATAATAGTGAAAAGAACAACAATGGAGTCACCAAAATTAAATTCAACAAGTATATGTTGGAGGAAAAAGAGAAATGGAGTGATAAATAATGAAGATATAAAGAAACTAAAAACTAGAATGAGATTGAAAATACCAGTAACAAACACCACAATAACATGTACTTAATGCTCACATACTTGTGATAACAACACATAACTATTGTTTCCCATCAGTTAATTTCCTCATCAAAATACACACTCTACTTGTGCATTGGATTTTTCTCTATAATAAATCCATCTCTGTTGACTGTGATAGCTTCTTCTTCACTGGTTCTTCCTTCAGAAAAAAAGGAAATGTAATATCTCCTATCTTCAACCATCTTGAGTTAACATTTCTATCTGCAACCCATTTTCTCTTCTCTCATTAATTACTAGTTCTTTGAAAAAGAGGTCTGTATTTATTGTGTGCAATTCCTGATGTATAATTAATTCTGTGTCCTGTTCTTACTTGACTATTCAAGCATTTGACATTTACGGCTATTGTCTGTCTTCAAACACTTTCTCCTCCTACTTACATAATACCAATTCCTTCAGGCATTTGTATTGCCTTGCTATTTACTATTTCTCATAAGATTTTGCTAGATTCGTTTTCTATTTTCTAAACTCTATGAGGTGTTAAATATTGGGGTCCCTCAGAACACTGTTCTCAATTCCCTTATACCTTGTATCTACACTCACATCATATATGATTTCATTGAGTTTCTTGGCTTGACTATCTGTGTGGTGAAGACACTTAAATATAGCCTGTTGAAATCTGAAGTCTTGGAACTTGTCTAAAACCTGCAGCTACTTTGGGGTGTGTGTGGGTATATCCAGTTTGGGCTGCTGCCAAGATGATGAATTTGCCACAGTGCAGGCTCCTCCTCCAAAGATCAACCAAAAAGAAGGTTCTGAAGGAAAACATAGATCTAAAATGATAGGAGCCAAGGCTCTGAGGAGATTTTTTTTTTTTTTAATGTGGTTTAAGTTCTCTTGCTCTCTGACTTCTTCACTTTAAGAAAGCAATACTTACTCCCTTATTCCAAATGTTGTAAGGGTACAATCACTGGAATCTGTGTCCTTGAAGGTGAGATCAGGGTAGATCAAAACTCAAGCTTGGGCAGAATTGGAGAAAAAACAAGTAAGAATTTATCTGCTTTTATATTTTCTTTCAGCTCCTTTCTCCAAACTTCCATAGCTGGTGCACGATAATCTGTAGTGCTTCCTGTGAAGATGCTTTTCCTAAGTATATAAAGCTAATGTGTTGAGCGTAATAGTAGTTTAATGAGTTGATACAAAATAGGAGGGATTTACTCTGATAAGTGTTACCCTTGGCTTTCCACCTTATACTCATTCAGTCATCTTTCTTTGGACTGTCCTTTATGCCTGGAGTATTCTTAGCTGATCAGCCTCTAGCCTGTGGCTTTTCCACATACATCCTAAAAAGCCAGTATTCCCAAGGAAGAGAAGCTAAAGCAGAGGGGTACTTGAGATGTAAAATAATGGATGGATTATAGATGCCACCCAGTAACAAACATATTAACATATGTAGACCTAGGTTTTAAAGCAAGCACGATAAGCCCAGTAAATGAGGAAAGGGTTATGTTAGCAATATGAAACCAAAATAACAGATCACATGGAGAAATAATAGGAAAAAATAATCATTAAAATAGTGTTATAGATGGCATATGAGACAACGAGTAACTGCAGAAAACATCATTCTTTCAATTCTTGCCAAAGGGAATAGTAAATCATTGCATGAATTTAAGCAGGGAAAAGACATGAAGAACTTTTAAATTTCACTCCTAGCTAAATTTATTCCCCCGTGTATTCATTAGTTTATGTTAATCAGTCTCTCACCTCCCAAGCCTTCTCTCCCTGGGAAGAACCCCCTCACTTCTGTTATTTCTTAATATAATTTATAGTTTTATTTCCAGGGAATTGCTTGTCATTATTTTTGTTTTATATATTCTTTTTGATCTTATATTTCTTTTTATAACAAAGTATATATACAGTGTTGATTTGAATTCCTTTCAGAGCTCACTAACAGTTTTTAAAATTATATTACACTATACACTCATCGCGTTTTATTTTAATTCTATTGCTAACACATTCTACACATTGAAGAACGATTTCAAGAGAGATCCTATAAGTTGAGTATACAGCTGTGAAAGGAAATTAAACCCTCAGAAGATAGAGATCTGGGAGGAAGAATATTTCTGTTGCATGACCAAGAAGGAGACAGTAAGCTTTAAGAAGTTAAAAAAAATATATCCAGGATAGCTGATTGAGGGGAAAGGTAGCAATTCCTCGTACAAACATTTAAGGGTATTTAAGGAGTTCATTCAGCTACTGAATTTAATAATGTTTTCAATGTAAAAATAATTTTGCTTTCAAATTACAGAATGAAGTGACTTCTCAGTGACTCTGGAGCATGTAGAAAATGCTACCACAACACAGAAGGACAAAACCTTTTTTAAAAAATGAACAAATATACAAATTTTACAATAGAAAAAATATTCCTATGTAAATAACTCTCGTTAAAAGAGAGGTCAAAACAGCAATATCAGCGTTTTTCATGCTACTCCTTTCCTTTCCTATAAAACTTCTTGAAAAAGAAGCATATCTATTTCCTGAAGTTCCTCATTTCTAGCTCACTGAACTCTGGTTCATTCCAGCCAGCTATTGAAATTAATCTCTTTTTAGTTACAATAATCTGTTATAAAAAACATTAAGTAGTCTATACGTAAGAGTCTGGCTTTCTGCAACATATGTAACTATCCTCAGATTATCAAAGTATCTCTAAATTTCAGGTTATTTCATCTGAAAATGTTTTCTATGCTCTTTCTATTTTGTTCTTTCCCGTTATGTGTTCTGCTTCTTCAACCCCAAAACATTTCCCCTGGTTTAAAATAGCTATTATTTTATCTCTGTACTTGTCAAAATAAATACCATCTGCTTCTATGGATTAATTTGATTATAACTCGTGATTTATGACTAGAGTTTGTATTATAGCTCATTTTTAATAGACTAATAAAGTTAGGGACATTATAGTATTAAAACCAGCAACTGGAAGAGTATATTTACATTATTTTGATTAGAGTATAAACAGCTCCTATAAATTAAGAAAATGAAAACAACTAGATAGAAAAATGGTCAAAATACTTGAACAGGCACTTTACAATAAACAATTCTATTCCAAAGAGTGAAAATACATGAAAATCTTTCAACTTCATTAGTCATTAAGGTGAATGCAATTGAAACGAAAATGCAGCAGCACTACACCTAGACAGTTAAGATGAAAAAGGACAGATAAAATCAAGTGGTGGGAAGGAGGTGGAGCAGCCAAAACTCTCCCACATTGTCAGTGGGAATGTAAATATGTAGTGTCTTTTTGGAATAATATTTGGTACTATTTAATCAAATAAAATGCAGGCATATTTTCTGATTCAGGAATTCCATTTTTAGATGTGAACTCAACAGAAACATGTTTATATTGGCAGTGCATGTATATCCACCAAAAGAAACTATAAGAATGTTTATAGCAGCATTACTTGTAATTTTTCAAAACTAAAGAACACATAAATATTCATAAGTAGTAGAACGGATAAATTGTGGCTTATTTATACAATGGCATGATGAGAAAGCCAATGAGAGTGCTCAGTCTGTAACTATTTGAAAAACATGAATGAATTCCATAAACACAATGTTGATATGAAGAGGCTAGACAGAAAAACTTATGTGATATGATTCTATTTGAATAAAGTTCCAGAACAGGCAAAATTATACTGTTAAAGAATCGTTCTCTCTTTAAATAGAAGGTCTAAATAGCAATGAAAATCTCAACCTGATTTCTCTTCCAACACCATTGAAATGTTTTTGAACTTACAGTGGAAGTCTAAAAATCTGCCCTATTTTGACTTCCCTATTTCTGATGACATTGTAATTCCATTGCTGGTCCCATTTAAAACAATAGTCAGATAGTTTTGTTCATTTTTTTGTAGCATTTTCATCTGCTTTATTGCCAAATAAACTGTGTTGGGCAATATGTCTGTCAAATACATCTTTTTTTTCTTTTCAAAACTATTGTCTGTCCTCAGTTCTGTTCATTTTATGCAGTAACACCTGATTAAATTTTGTAAAATTCTATCACGATTATATAAACCCTTCGTCAAAAATATGAAATAAATTGAAATTTTACCCACACTAAGAATTTTTTCATCACTTTAATAGCATTCAGGACTCATCACAATAGGGTTCAATTTGTCTAACCTGACTGATAATACCTCCACACAGAGCTGCAATCGATAGGAACTGGGTCTGTGATCCAGGAATTTACACTGGCCAATCATGTCAGTCACTCTGCCTACAATGCCTTTCTCAATTTTATTTCATCAAATCCTGCCCATGTCGGTTTAAATATTTCTTCCAACATCTGCAGCAACAAAAATTTCCTTGCTTGGCGGGGAATGAAAACTACATCCCCGACGTTGCAGAGACCACAGTTCCATTGCAATACAGCAGGAACTCCTAACTCGTCTTTTAAATTGCTATTCCTTTATGACGGGTTCCTTTTTTTTTTTTTTCTACTGTAATTATTTGTAAAAGTTATTATTTGGTGTAGTTATTTATTTTTAATCCCATGTATTAGACTAGTGTTTGGTGACTTTGAGCCTCTACCAGGGCTTGTTTAAAAAAAAAAATTAGGTTCTACCTCCAAAACATTCTGACCTAGGGTTATGATACAGAATTTTTATTTCTTGCAGTTTCCCAAATGATGTTCTTGCTGTCTGAGTGACACACTTTGAGAACCACTCAAATGAGTGGTATGAGTGAGAGTGAATCCGAAAAGCATAGGTCGTTTTTTTATTAGCCTTTGTTTCCCCAAATTTACATGCCTTTGCCTACATTTAAATGTCAATTTTAGATAAGCAAATGCATAAACACAAAGCAAACATAAAAAACTAAAATCATAAAGCAAATTTTGTTATTTATAAGCAATGATACATAGACCTTAAAAGCTTTGATTGTTGTGAAAATATATTTTTTATTTTTTTATTTTTGTTTTTTCTTTTTAGGGCCATACTTGTGGCATATGGAAGTTCCCTGACTAGGGGTTGAACTGGAGGTGTAGCTGCTGGCCTATTCCACAGCCACAGCAATTCCAGATCCAAGCCGTGACTGCAACCTACGCTGCAGCTTGCAGCAAGCCTGGGTCCTTAACACAATGAGCAAGGCCAGAGATCAAACCCACATCCTCATGGATACTAGTTGGGTTCTTAATGCCCTGAGCCACAGCAGAGACTCCTGAATATATTTTAATAGAAATATTTCAGTTAAATTTACATTTAATTATATTGTGTTTATAAAGCCTTTGGTGAAGGAAAATGTTTTTCATAAGATTGCTTATTATGCAGTAGGGTTATGAGTAATTAGATGGAAAAAAATTAACATCTTAATGTAGAGTGCATGAGAACAAAGCAAGCTCTTACTCTACTAGATTCTAGGGAGAAGAAATTTCCACATACAAAAATTCCCTATACATGCTAAGATATTTTGTGCAAATCAAAATCAAATGAAATCACAATGTAAATTTTGTCAAAATCAGGATTAATATTAGATTTTACCATAAATGTATGTTGTTAATATTTTAGTACTATATTAAATCATGCCTTGAAGTTTACTTATGTAATAGTCATCTCTTTGCATCATCACTTTCAAAAAGAAACATTTTTTTCCATTAAAGCTGGTTTACAGATTTCTGTCAATTTTCCAACTGCACAGCTTGGTGACCTGGTTACACATACATGTATGGATTTGTCACAAGTGATTAGACATAGGTCCCGGTGCTATACAGCAGTATCTCCTTGCTTTTCCATCCCAAAGGCAATAGTCTACAACTGTTAACCCCAGAATCCCATACTAACCCACTCCCTTCCCCACCGTCTTGGCAACCACAAGTCTGTTCTCCAAGTCCGTGATTTTCTTTTCCGTAGAAAGTTTCATTTGTGCAGTATATTAGATTCCAGATATAAGTGATATCATATGGTATTTTTATTTCTCTTTCTGACTTCTTCACTCAGTATGAGGGTCTCTAATTCTGTCCATGTTGCTGCAAATGGCATCATTTTATTCATTTTTATGGCTGAGTAGTATTTCATCATGTATATATACCACATCTTCCTAATCCAATCATCTGTCAATGGACATTTGTGTTTTTTCCATGTCTTGGCTATCGTGAATAGTTCTGCAATGAACATGCATGTGCAAATGTCTTTTTCAAGGGAATGTTTGTCCGGATATATGCCCAAGAGTGGGATTGCTGGGTCATATGGTAGTTCTATGTATAGTTTTCTAAGGTACCTCCATACTGTTTTCCATAGTGGTTGTACCAGCTTACATTCCCACCAACAGTGCAGGAGGGTTCCCTTTTCTCCACACTCCCTCCAGCATTTGTTGTTTGAATTTTTAAGGTTATATAAAATGGGTGGCAGTAACAGAAACAAAAATGAAATAGCGATGATATGTTATGGAAGTAAGTCAAGATCATGATTTGAACTTTCAAAATGTAACTATGAAATGCCTGATAATGCAGCAAATGTAAGTTACTTGATAGGTTTTTTTGGCATACACTTCTTTAAAGATCCATACTAATGGCAAAATAAGGTTAGAAAACACTTTTGGAATTGTGTGAATGTTTTTGGATTGAAAAGCAAAAAGGTGAGTGAATGGCAAAAGCACACACCAACCTTCAAAAGTAAACACAGTGGAAACTCACTCAGAAGACATGCCCAGGTTTACTTTTTACTTAAGATATATATTATTCACAGACAATTTAAGTTCCTACTGTGTCAGGTATCACACTAGGCAAGTAACAGACAATATTAAAAAAAAAAGGAAAAACTACATGCATTTGACTCATAGCTGCACCTCCTAAAAGATATTGTAATAAACACTAATGAGCAAAGCCCAAATTCCATTTCAGTAGAGGTGCTTAGAAGAATTTTCATGAAGATCTAAAGAATGAGTTAGAATAAATGTAATCATTATTCAGTGTTTCCTTTTTCAGCAAATGGCAATTTCATTAGAGAGATACATAAGTCAGAAACTTTGGTTTTCTCATTAACATCTCTTACCCCTTTATATCAATATTTGATATTTAATCCATCAACAAGTTCTGCTTATTTGTATTTATATATAATTCCACAAGCATTCCATCCCTCTTTAGCTCCATTTTCACTACTCTGGAACAATTTTCTATCCTCTTTACCTGTCTAAAGCAATAGTGTGAATAAATCTCCCTGTGTTCTGGCTTCCCTCCAATCGTCTCTCTAATAGTAGACAGAGTATTTTCAAAAATGAAAGTCTGACCCCATCAATGACTTCTCTTGAATATTTCAAAATGCAAGTCTGACCCTTTGAATCACTTCCTGTTGCTTTTAGAAAATGCTCCTTCAACCTCCTAAAACTTCACATTGCTTTGTGAGACATGAAGCTCTGCCTCCCCTCTTTCTTTTGCAGTTAGCCAGAACAGACTTTATCCTTCCAGAACATTTTCACTTGCATAACATTATAAATCTTATTTCTGTTCTTGTTAATAAATTTTATATCCAAAACCTCATTAAATTTTAATTTTTTTATTTATAGGTATCTGAAAGGTGTTTTTCTATATACCTTGAATTTTAAACTATTTTAAGAGGATGTAACTTTAAAATGGGGCCATCCCATTTTGCTTATAGTTTTTTTTCCCTTTTTTGAAGTATGGTTAATTTATAATGTTGTTAGTTTCTAGCATACCACAAAGTAATTTAT
Organism: Catagonus wagneri; assembly: GCA_004024745.2. Taxonomy (NCBI): domain Eukaryota; kingdom Metazoa; phylum Chordata; class Mammalia; order Artiodactyla; family Tayassuidae; genus Catagonus; species Catagonus wagneri. The sequence continues at coordinate 2,710,938 of PVHT021183530.1, read as the reverse complement.
TTATTTATGTATTTTTTTCAGACTTTTTGCCATTATATTTTCTTACAAGATATTAAGTACAGTTCCCTGTTCTATACAGTAGGTCTTTTTTTGTTTGCCTATTTTATTTATAGTAGTGTGTATATGTTAATCCCAAAGTCCTAGTTTATCCCACCTCTCCCTGCTCCCCTCTATGGTAAGCATAAGTTTATCTTCTATGTCTGTGAGTCTGTTTCCATCTTGTAAATAAGTTCATTTGCATTTTTTTTAGTGCTCACAGCTTTTTAAGACTTTATTTTTTAAGAATGGTTTTAGAGTTGTTAAAAATTGAGGAAATACTACAGTTCCCGTATACCCTTCATTTCCCTCAACATTTTATGTAAATATGTTGTATTTGTCAAAATATTGAATTGACATTTATACATTAATATTAACTGAAGTCCATAGATAGTCTTATTTCCTTAGTTTTTACTTTTTCTGTCCCAGAGTCTTATCCAGGATACCACTTTACATTTAATTATCATGTCTCCTCAGACTCCTGTTGATGGTGCCTGTTTCTCAGACTTTGCTTTCTTTTTTGACTTCCTTAAACATTTTGAAGAGTACCAGTCATGACTTTTATAGGATGTGCCAATTTGGGATTTTTCTGTCATAAGACTGGTGATATGAAACATTGGGAAGAAAATCAAAACCCAAAAGGTAGAGTTCCATTTTTATCATGTCATATCAAGAATACACACTTTCAGTGTGATTTATCACTGCTGATACTAACCTGATGACCTGGTTGAGAGAGAATTTGTCGGGTTCTCCACTGCAAAGTTATTTCTCCCACAACTTTCCAGACTGTGCTCTTCAGAAGAAATTCACTAAACACAGCACACACGAGAATTATGACCTTTCCATCCTTAACAACAGAGTATCTACATGAATTATTTGGAATTATTCATGGGGTACCTTTTCCCCATTTGTGAATTTGTTCAAAAATTTATCAGTGTGGATTCATGGATATTTTATACTGTGGGTTATAATCCAATAATACTTCATTTATTTTGCTGCTCAAGTTTTGCCAGTTTTAGACAGTGAGGGTTGTTTCAATTGATTCCTCTACTCCTCTGACATATCCCCATTAGTGTGTGTGTATGTGCGCGTGTGTGTTATCTGGCACTGCAAGATGTTCCCGGGTCATCGTGTGTATTTCTTGCCCCAGTTCTAGAATTAGCCATTCCTCCAAGGAACTTCTTTGTAGTGGACAATGGTATTAGAAATCAAGATAGGAGTCCTAGGTGTATTTGTTACTACCAGAGTACCATTTCTTTTAGGCCTTCTTAGCTGACAGTACAGAAATAGGTGTTTCTATTCTGTCCCACACTTACCTATGAATATTTCTATATGCAATACTCTAAATCTGTGTTAAGCAATATATGAATTTATACTAATAATTCAAATTTTAATCCTTTCCTGCATAGACCACTTTAGCCTTTTCTCCTTGTTTAAGTGTCAGTTCCCACTCCCAAAGTGAGAAACATCTTTCCCACCATCCAGCACCTATCATTATTTAATTCCATTATGTAAATGCAGAGGTTTCAGAATTTTTAAGCCATACCTCATGAGAAACATTTCAGTCATTTAGAGTACAGTGCATATGTGTAGTTCCTTTTCCTTTTAGTTTTTCAGACTGACTTGTTTCCAAATTTACTTAGTCCAAAACCATTGTTCCTCACCTACTTGGAGTAAAGATTTTTCATAAATTTGTAAAACAAGTGAACACTCTTGTCACAGTCTTCATTCCTTCCTGGGATTTCCTGATCTTCTGAATAATTTTTTTGAATTTACATATGTTGAAGTTTAGTCTTTAGCTCTAAGCTTCTGTAAATTCCATAAATACGTAGTGTCTTATACAGAACTTCACATTATCATAGAGAACAATATGACAGCCTTAACACATCTTTGACCTATTCTCTCTCCTTCCCTCCCCAAACCAAACTCAGTAATTATTGTATACTCTCAATAGTTTTGTATTTGCCAAAATGTTGCTTGATTGGAATCATGAAATAGGTAGCCTTATCAGACTGGCTTTTTCTCTTAGCAATGGGCATTTGAATTTTCTCCTAGTATGTTTGTGGCTTGATAGTTTACTTATTTTTATCATTGAACACAATTCAATTATATGTATGTTTCATACTTTTGTTTTTCTCTTGACCTGTTGGAGAATATCTTGGTTGCTTCCCTTTTTTTGGTGATTATGAATAAAGCTGCTAGAAACATTTACATGCAGGATTTCCTATGAACACTGCTTTCAAATCTGTCAGAAAAATACTTAGAAACACAATTGCTGGATCTTGTTAAGACTATAATTAGCTTTGTCTTCAAAAGAGACTACTGTTTTTGCATTTCCACCAACAGTGAGTTCCTATTTTTCTATACCTTTGTCAGCCTTGGTATTGCTGGTCTTTTAGATTTTAGCCACTCTAATAAATGTGCACTATCCTTCATTTTAATTTGTAATTACCTGATGAAAAGCAATGCTGAGCATCTTATATATATGCTTTTTTGCTATTTGTATGTCTTCTTTTGAGACATATTTGTCCAGATCTTTGGCCTACTTTTTATTTGAGGGTTTGTTTTCTTGTAATTGAATTTTAAGAATTCTTAAAAATAATTTGTCAGATATGTGTTTTGAAAATATTTTCTCCCAGTTTGTGGTTTGTATTAAATTTGCCTTTTGAAGAGCAGAAGTTCCTAATTTTAACAAGTTCTCATTTATCTTTTTTCTTTCATGGATCATGCTTTGGGTAATATGTGTAAAAACTACTCACTAAAGCCAGGTCACATGGATTTTCTCCTATATTTAATTCTAGAAATTTTTTGGGTTTGCATTTTATATGTAGGTCTATGATCATTTTTGAGCGAGTTTTGGTAAAAAGTTTAAAGTCTGTATCTACCTGTTTTTTTTCATATAGAAATGGTCGTTGAAAAGACTATCCTATCAAAATTGAATTGCCTTTGCTTCTTTTTCAAATATCATCTGAGTATATTTGTGTCTAAATATTTCTGGGCTGTCAGGTGACATTGATCTACTCTTCCGTTCCTTTGACAATATTGTGTTGTCTTGATTATATTAGTTTTAAAATAAGTGTTCAAGTTGGGTAGTGTCAGTTCTGATTTTATTCTTTAATATGATGTTACTATTCTAAAATTCTCAGCTTTTCCTCTTACATAAGTTATTTTTTGTGTGTTTTGGTTTGGTCTGGTTTTGCTTCTTTCAGGAATTTTGCTTTGTTTTACTATACTTAGAATATGATGTGACTATGTATAGATTTTTTTTTTTTGGCATTCATTCAACTTGACATTCTCTGAGCTTCCTGGATCTATGGTTTGGTGTCTGTCATTAATTTTGGAAAATTATCAGGCATTACTACTTCAAATAGTTCTTCTCCATTGTTTTTTGATAGTTCAATTATGTATATGTTGCATGTTTGAAACTGTCATGAAGTTTTTTGATATTTTCACTTTTTTCCTCTTTACATTTCAGATTGGGAGGTTTGTATTGACATATCTTCAAAGTGACTTATTCTTCTCCTCAGTGGTAGCCACTCTGTTGATGAACATATCAAAGGCATTTTTTTTAATCTCAGTTTTTTCCCCTCACATTTTTTCTTACAGTTTTCATTTCTCTATTTACATTAACCGTATGACCTTGAATGTCGTCTACTTTTTCCATGAAAGAACTTAACATTACTCAGTTGTTTTAAATTTCCGGTGTGATAATTCTAAAATCTGTGTCCCTTCGGAGTATGTTTGTTTGTTTCCTGAGATTACTGTAACAAAGTACCAACAACTTAGTGGTTAAAACGATAGAAATTTATTGTTTCACAGATCTAGAGGCTAAAGTCTAAGGTCAAGGTATCAACAGGATTGGTTTCTTTTGAGGAATAAGAGGAGAATCTCTTCCATGTTTCTGTCCCACCTTCTGGTAGCATCAGACATTCTTTGGATTGTAGATCACTTTCTTTTTATGTTTTCTACCATCTTCCCTCTATACATGTCTCTGTATCCAAATTTTCTTTCTCATAAGGACATAAGTCACTTTGAATTAGGGCCCACCCTCATGGCCTAACCTTAATTTGGCTGTTTACAAAGACTGATATAAACACATTCAGTTAAACCCAAATAGAAACTAAATAGGTGAAGGTACAAATCGAAACAAATTCATATATAGTAAACTTAAATTCAAACATACTAGTAACTACATTAAATATAAATTGATGAAAAGTGCCAATTAAATGTCAGAGATTATTAGACTAGATAAAAAGTAAGTTCAAGTTATATGTTCTTGCATATTTAAATATTCACTTTAAAGAGAAAATTATGGACAAGTTGAAATTAAAAGTTTAAAGTAAACAAATTGTTTAGTAGTGGTTTTAGTCTTTTTTAAATTATCTGATCAAAATATTATTAACAAAGTATACCAAATAATTGAAGAAATCATTCTAAAGTACACATTAGGCTTAGATAATCTATATGCTGGATCATAAAATTCATACTTACTAAATATCAAAAGATTGAAGCTTACTGAATATGTTTCATAACTGCAACAGTAATAAATTAGAAATCAGTGCGAATGTAGTATTTAGAAACTTCAAGTATTAGATAAAACCACATTTCTAAGTAACCCAATGGGTTAAAGAAGAGATCACAAGGAAGTTAGAAAATATTTTGAAATGAATGATAAAATTTCAAAATTTGTAGTATAAAGCTAAAGTTGTGTTTACAGGGAAACAGTGAAGTTTTTTGAGTCAATCAGTATTTATTGATAATTACCCTCCAAGCTTTATTGGGATAAAATTGGTACATAAAAATTGTATCTATTTATGGTGTGCAGTATGGTTTAATATACATACACATAGTGAAATAATTATCACAATCAAATTAACACATCCATCACCTGACATTGTTACAATTTTCTTATTGTGATGGGAGCACTTAAGATCTACTTTTTAGCAAATTTCAAGATACAGTTTTATTAACTATATTCACTGGTATTTAGTTTTGAATGAATTACAAAGATGGAACATTTAAAAATAAATATATATGAAGTTTTCAACCTAAGATAGAAGAGAGCAAAATTAATCCCAAGGTAGTAGAACAGTAACACTAAAGGGCAGAAGTTAGCAAGGTAGAAAACAAACAAGGGAGAAAGTTACCAAAGATAAAATTTCATCCTTTTAAAAGATTAATGAAGGTGATCCAAAACTAGCATAGGAAATTAAAGAAAATGAACACAATTACAAATATATGATATAAAAGTATGCTAGTACATATCCTATAAACATTAAAAATTAATGGGGAGATGTTATGATTAACTATGCAGCAATACATTTAATGACTTAAAAAATGGAGAATTCTTTGAAAAACATGAATTCGAGGAGAAATACAAAATCTGAACAGCCTTATGTTTTAAAGATACTTAATTCAAAATGTCATTTATCTGAAGAAATCTTCAGGGCCATATAATTGGTAAATACTACCAAGTTAAAAAAAATTAAAAACTATCAATCTTTCACAACCTCAGAAAATGTAAAATGATAGTTATCAATATTTTAGGAACTTATTTTTATTGAATAAATATTTTCATTGTCTACCTAATTAAGAATCTATAGGAGTTCCCATCGTGGCGCAGCAGAAACGAATCCGGCACAGAACCATGAGGTCGCAAGTTCGATCCCTGGCATTGCTCAGTGGGTTAACGATCTGGCGTTGCCTTGAGCTGTGGTGTACATCACAGATGCAGAAAGGATCTGGTGTTGCTGTGGCATAGGACTGAGGCTACAGCTCTGATTAGACCCCTAGCATGGGAACCTCCATATGCCACAGGTGCAGCCCTAAAAAGACAAAAAAAAAAAAAAAAAAAACTATAGTTAAGTGGGGTTTTTGAGTTTTTGTTTTTGTTTTTGTTTTTTTACAAAACTGAGCAGTGTTTACTTCTTCTACAATCAGACTGAATGTCCTTAGGTGAAAAGTATAAACAATGAAAATGTATTGGCTGCCTTTACCCTTTCAATTTGTTTCTAAATAAACACACACACACACACACAGCTCTCTGAACAAATACTGCTTTCAGTCCATCAATCAGTTACTGGTTTCTTAGAATTTTTCCTACACTTATGAGTTAGTAGACTTAGCTATCTTGTTGTGGCTGAATACTAACTGATTTTCATATTTTGCAATAATTATTTTGATTGCCTGAAGTTTCATTCTGACTGTACGATACTGAATACCCACACGGAAAAGAAGAATCCATTAGACTATAAACACGCTGGGATAAAAGTTTTATTCTCTATTTACCATGGATCTGAAATTACATCTCAATAGACATTAAATAATAGTGTGGTGCAGTACCACTCCAAATATACAAACAACAGGATAATGAAAGCTGCTACTTGGGGAGAAAAATCCATTCACTGATACTAAGTTATTTGCTGATTCAGGAAAAAAAAATCCTTATAAACATCCCCTGAAGTTATTTGCCTGTTCTTTCATTGTTAAATGCAAACATATTTCACACACTACAGAATTATTTGATAAAATAAAGCACAATTAAATTAATCGGTACCTCAGCATCACATTGTACAATGTAGCTACAGTTCAAAATCAAAATATATTTGTGCTTGCACATGCATTTATTCATTATTAGAATATTATGAGCAAAGATTTAATACCTATTCTCAGTACTATGCTAGGATGACATAGTAAGAGAACTTCAGGTATGGTTTATACTCTTTTATTAAGTATAAAATACTATTTCAGTAAGACTTTCTATTTAAACTTCTATTTGCATTTACAAGATGCATTGTATACAGTTTATCCAGGAAGACCCACAAGATATAAGTTATTTGATTTCTCTAATTATTATGTATTTTCCTATGTAAAGAATGAGTTCTTAATGAATTCCTTCCAAAATCTACCTTTATGACCAACGTACTTCCTTTCCTGTTCTAAAGCAATTCCTTTCCTCTATAACATTTTATATACCAGCATCACAATCTAAGCAGATGTACTATGTAATCTCTAAAGATGAACTACACTTCCTGGTTTCCACACTGATGCATAGCCCGTCTCTTTACATTTGGCTTTTGACCAGTGTGATACAGTGAAGTTTGTTCTAAGTTTCTTCCAAGACTATATCATAAGATGATGTGTATCTTCCCTTTGGATCTTTCAAAACACATGCTCTGGCGAAATCCAACCCCTGTGTAAGAAGTCTGACTACCTTAGGCAAATATAGAAACCGTGTGAAGGGAACGACACACTTAGCCAACTCCAAGCTGTTTCAACCCTCCACTTCATCTACATAGCAGGTGAGGTAAAAAGTCATCCTGAACTTGCTGCCCAGTACAGCCTGCAGATGACCCCCCAGTCCCAGCTGCCATCTGACTGCAGCAGCATGAGAAACACCAGGAAAAGGCTGCTAGACTTAACCTAGTAAATCTTTAGAATTTAATGATATGTTATTGTTTAAGGTAAACTTTTTGGACTCATTTTTTATATTCATTCAACAATATATAACCAACATGTTAGATAAAACAGTGCAGATTTGGGATAGATTTCAAATCAGTGCATCATAAAACCATGCAAGTTATGTAATTAGAATATAAACACTTGGGCTTTATGATAATTTTCAGTTCCTCTTTGTCCTTTAAATTCAAAGTTAAGTGCTTTTTCATAATTTTTTTCATTACCAGAATATAAAATGGGATAATCTTAAAACATTTAAGATTTACTTTTATTTCCTTTCATACTTACTAAAAATAAAGGAGCAAAAAATAATTTATACCATACTCTATTTAGAAGAAGAGGCATGACGTTTCCTGGGTAAGTCTAAGGTTTCAAATCAACTAGAATCCTAGATTTCTCTAGTAGGTTCAGAGGGTGCTCCAGGTTCACTTTGGAAAGAAGACCATGGCAGATGATCATATTTGCCATCACTGGCAAGAGGCTCTCATATCACATACATGATGCGTTTACGCTCCATCAACTCTGAAATAGGTATCCTTTTCATCTTCATTTCTCCAAGTATGTAAGCAGATGTTATTATTGTAGGAATAAGTTAGAGCCATCTTTGGTCTACACACAAAGTAATGTTAGTAAGAATACTTGGGCCCCAACTAATAGGATGCCTTCTCCTGGAAGCAGTCAGAAAAATGTAGTGGAGAGAGGATGGGCTATTTCCCCTATCTAAGGTATTTTAAGGAAAGAATAATAACGGTGCCATGAGAGACAAGTGTCCACTGGGTAGCATTTGTTGAGTGAAGCCTTCATATTTAATCCCTAATACAAAGGAAGGATATATCCCAAGTCAAAGCTTCAGTCCCCTTATTCTCATTAGTCCAGTTTTCTTTCTCTTTCTTCTCCGCTCTAGGTGGTTGTCTTGCCGTATCTTTTCCTTTCCTTATTTTTATTAAGACCTTATTTTTTAGAGTAGTTTAAGGTTCACAGCAAAACTGGAAGAGATTTCCTCTGTAAGCCCAACCCCACACATGAACATTTCCCCCATTATCAATATTCCCTAACAGAGTGGTACAACTGGTATGTTTATTGCAGTGGATGAACCTACATTAACACAAAATCACCCAAAGTCCATAGTTTACGATTTACTCTTTCTGTTATTTGTTTTCTGGTTTTGAACAAATATATAATTTCAAGTACCTGTCATTATGGTATCATACAGAGTATTTTCACTGCCCTGAAAATCATTTTTACTTTCTGTTCATCCCTCCCTGCCACCAAACTCTGTCAACCACTAAACTTTTTAGTGTCTTTAGAGTTTTGCCATTTCCAGCATGTCAGAGTTGGAATGATATATATTTATCTCTTTTACTATTATTTAAATAAAGATATCACTCATCACTATGTGGCCTAAAAAGGCTAGTCTCATAGGAACCAATCAGTATACATGAGGTCAGGTATGAAATTAGAAAAATTATAGTTACTTCACAGATACTACTTAGAGGTCTAGGGCCCTGGGTGTTTAACAGATTTTAACGTATAAGAAAGTTACAAGAGACTAAGACATGATATTCGTACCTCTATGCATATACCAATAAAAGAAAATTGTTTCGTTATTTTTATTATAAAAAGAATACCATTCAGGGGTTCCTGTGTGGGTCAGCAGGTTAAGGATTTGGCATTGTCACTGCTGTGACTCTGGTAACAGCGGTGGCACAGGTTTGATTCCTGGCTGTTGGTGCAGCCAAAAAAAAAAAAAAATACCATTCAAAGAGAAATAGGTAGGAACTGCATTAGCTCACATTCAGTGAATGATGGGCAATATATTCTTTGGTCTTCTCTTCTTTTGAAAAATGATATAATAAATTATATTTCTATTTGAACTAGTTTTGAAAATAGCAAAGTATTGAAGTAAAATACTATTTACTACAGTGGACAAAAAATAATATAATTAGCAAGTCGAATCCAATGCTGATTCAACATAACCCTTTTTACAGTATTCTGCTCTAATAATTTTGCAATTACAATAGACTGAATTATCTGCTATGAAGAAGGCAAATTGAATTATTTAAAATAACTTTCATCTAAATAATAACATTACTGTTTTTGTCAGTTTATTCAGTTTAGAAGGTAGCACTCAGGCAGATCATGAGCCTTTTATCCCAACTCAGTAGAGTCAGAATTATAATTTCAGTCTTCCAATTTTAAAACCATGGGTTAAAATATTATGTTGAGTAGTATGTTAAAAAGATCTAAATACAAAAATTGGGGTCTCTGACCTTAAATTTTTTTTATTGAAACAGTTCCTCATTCTTGTCTCTTTGAACTACAATGACCTTTCATTACAGAGATTAACCTATTAGACCATAAGCACATGAGGTTCAGCTGATTACATTCTCCTCAGATTAAAGCTGGAAAAAGGAAAGAGAAAGGCATAATAAATATCACATATTGTTACCATTTTAAGTTCCAGTCTTCTCTCATGCTAAGAGAAAACATACACATTCCACCAAAAATTATAATCCTATTATCGATATGAGGTATATGTATGTATATACATTTTATGCACTGATTAAAGACCCTCATAGGTAAGCTGTGGACACTTCAGCTTTGGGAGTGCATACTATAGTGCTCATCTTTTCATCAGCTCCTAGAGTAGACCTTACATTTTACTTTTACCAGACTGTCAGCCTTGGGAGTTTTATAGATTCCAACTTCTCTGTTTTTACCATTTATGCTTTAGACTCTTTTTGAAGTGAGTCTTATTATTGAGGACCTAGAGTAGGATGGCCCAAGTAGAATGAGGCGAGTTTGTGTTTTTAATATTTATATTGATTGATTTTACTGTGAATCTAGATGCAGGTGTTTCTGGATCAGAGAGATTATCATTATTCACTGAAAAAGCAAATAAGGACTGTGTAGTTCCCCCAAACAGCCCGTCTTCTACCCCTGGGAAGATGTGAGGAAGGTAAGGGCAAATCTCTCATGTGCATGCAACCAAGAGATAAGTCCCAGAGATCTAATGCACAGCATAGTGATTATAGACAAAGTTGTATTATAAACCTCAAAGTTAAAAGACTACATCTTAATTGTTTCCACCATGAGAACAAAACTGATTGTGTTGTGAAAGAGATAATAATAACTTATACTCCAATGGTAATCATATTTTAATATATAAATGTGTTAAATCAATACATTGTATAACTTGAATATGCACAATGTAACATGTAAATTATGTCTCAGTTTTTTTAAATCTCACAGGTAAAAGGGAGTTCTCCCTTCCCTTCCTAAAAGGAGTAATAGAAACCTTTGTTCCTGGGACAGGGGTGGATAAGATATTGGATTCTTACCCTCACTTTTTGGAATATAAATATCTCTCTCCAAGGGACAGACAAGTCTTGCTGTCAGCATTTCTGGCTTTTATGACCTAGAAATGTCTTTACCTTTGCAGGCCTCATTTTCCACCGAAATGAAAACATTTCTAGAGTTAGGTAAATTTCTGTGTTCACTCACTACCTATACACCTGTAAAGTAACCTCCCAGGGCTTGATGCTAATCCAGGAAGCCTAATTTTCAGCAGAATTTATTCAGAAAGTTGTGATGCTGAAGAAACACAGAAAGATTATTTTTATTCCAGAGGTAAACTGCCTAAGGTGATATAGAAATGAGTAGGGAAAAAAATTTTAAAATAACTACAGATGCTCTGCTGTTTTTCACTCCTACCAGCAATTGGTGGGAACTGGAGTTGCTATAAATCCTTGTCAACACTTGGTATTTTCAGTTATTAGTTTTCCTTCTAAGCCATTTTAAAAGGTATAAAAATGACTTATTTTGGTGTCAATTTGTATTTCTCAATGACATTGAACAGATTTTTTGAGGCTTATTTCACATGACTTTTTTTGATAAAACATTCAAAACTTTTGCCTATTTTTGTTGGTTTTCATTGGTTTCTTGTTAATTTTAAAGAACTCTTTATATATGCTGGAAAAATTTCTTTATAGGCATGAAATTTGAAAATATTCTTTCCAAGTTGTCTTCTAATGCTTGTAACAAATTCTTTGAATAGCACTTGTCTAAATATGTTTTGTCCTGTATCTGGAATCTCTTCTGTTTCATTGGCCTATGTGTTTATCCCTTCATCAATATTACACTGCCTTGATAACTCTAGCTTTATAGTAAATCTTAAAAGTAGGTGTTGTGTGTTCCCCAACTTATTGTTCTTTTTCCAATTTATTTTAGCTATTCTGGTCCTTTTACTTTCCATTTATCTATCAACTTGTTAGATTTATTTTTAAAAATCGTAACTCCAGAAGAGATTTTGATTGAAATTTACAATTCAAATTGAGTTTTTTAATTTGTAAAGAAGTCTTGTTGCTCCAGTTATATAAATCTCAAATTTCTTGTGCTAGTGTTTTATATTGGAAGTACATATATCCTGAACAAATTTTATAGGATGTCTAGTGCTTTGCAGATGGTACTGTTTTTTAACATCAAATTCTAAAGAATCATTACTAGTTTATGGAAATACAGCTACTACTTCTGTATATTGTCCAGTATCTTGAGAACTTATAAAAGTCAAATAGTTCCAGAGTCATTTTGCTATATTCCCAATCCTCCTCCCATTTTTTGTGTTATGGTTCTATGTATTTTATGTCTGCTATGAAAACACATTTTTACTTTTTTTACTTTAGTTACTTAACTTTTAGATCAATTAAGCCTGGGGGAAAACATGAATTTTTATTTTTCCAGAAATCTTCATTCATTTATATGTATTCATGTTGTTCTCTACTGTAACATTCCTACTATGTGAAACACTTCCTTCAACAAATCTTTTATTACTAGTCTAACTGAATTGAAGTTTTGTCTGAGAAAGTATTTCTTCCTACTTTGTAAACTGTATTTGTGTTTTTACTAAAACTCAGCTTTAACGTTTTTCTTTCATCACTTTAAAGATATGTTTGCATAGCTTGTGATATATCAACTAAAATTCTTACATTTCTTCTTCTATGTGTCTTTTGTCTGTGCCTTCATGTTTTCCTCTTTGTCTTTGATTTTTTTTTTTTTTAGCGGTTTGAGTATTTTCTGTTTAAGTGTGGGGAGGTGGAGCAGGGAGATTCTTCATTTATTTTTGTATTCACTCTCTTTTTTCTTGAGTTCAGGGTGTCATTTGAGAAAGTGTCATTATGTTTTTAAGGATTTTCTTCACTCTCCCTTCAGGATTTTTATTCTGCATTTGTTAGACCATGCAATAATGTTCCAAGTCTCATGGATACCTTTTTTTCCCTTTGTTTTTCTCTCTGAATTTTGACTTGAGCAATTTTTTTACTCTCTTGCCAAATTCATTTATTCTCTCCTTAGTCCACTGAATGTCTTTTTAAACACAATTTTTCTATTTCGTTTTCATTTATAGCACTACCATTTTATTTTTCCTTACAGTTTTCATCTCTCTTCTAGAATTACACATCTAATCTGCTCAGTTTCTAACTTTTAAACCAAAGTCTTTACAATACTCATCATAGTTACTTTAAATTTTCTGATTTTTTTCTAACAAAGGTCTCTCATCTCAATCTGAGTCTTTTGATCATTTTGTCTCTACCATATATTTTTGTTATTCCTTGTCCTTTACTATGGCTAATAGTTTTTTTTTTTTTTAACTGAATGCTGGACATCTTCATATGACAGTTGAGAGTGAAGTCAATAGATTTTAAGTCTGAAAATGGGCATGTCTTGCAGTTCCCATTGTGGCTCAGTGGTAGTTAACCAGTCTAGTATCCATGAGGAAGTGGGTTCAATCCCTGGCCTTGCTCAGTTGGTTAAGGATCTGGCATTGCTGTGAGCCATGGTGTAAGTCTCAGATGTGGCTCAGATCCTGCTCTGCTGTGTCTGTGGTGTAGGCCAGCAGCTGTAGCTCTGATTCAGCCCCTAGTCTGGGAATTTCCATATGCTGTGGTGTGGCCCTAAGACCAAAAAAGGGGGGGGGGCATGTCTTTCCTTCATTGGATCTTTAGGGTGAGTCATTGAATTAAAAAAGTTAAGTGCTACTCTGTGTTTGAGAATACTTGTTTCTATGATTATTCTTAGTGTACCATATGATTCATATTGCCGTTACCTTGTATTTAACTTGAGGGCTTTTTGCCAAAGAATTTTTCTTACTGTCTTTTCAGCCTCATCTTTAGTTCTTCCCTTTGTGCTGTACCTCAGAGGATTTGTCTCCATCCATATTCTTTCCCATCCCTTAGCAGTAAACTACAACTTGCAATGTGACACATTTTAGCTGATGGTGAGGGACAGAGTGGGGCAGGTTCTAGGTGGTTCTGACTGAGCCTTATTCGTACTCAGTAACTATCCTCTTGGGTATTTGGAGTGTGGCTTTCTCTGTAGCCTAACCGCAGTTGTGTGTTTTTGTTAGCTTATGCTCTTACTCTCCTCCTGAAAGAGGGATTTTATTTTCCTTTTCCTTTTCCCCATTTGAAATGAGTTTTTGCCTGTTCCTAAAGTATGATGATGCTTATTGCCATTTCTCCAGAAGCATAAGCCTTTTCCTACATTGGAAAACTAGAGGAGAAGTGTCTGGTGAGCAGGTTTTATTTCTCCCGGGGGCTGTTGTTTGTCTCCCCCAGCCACATGCCATGAAAACTGCTTCCTTAGGATGCTTATTAATAGCTTTTGTGGGCACTTAATCAATGTTGGTGGGAAAAAAGCCTACACGAGTACAAACTTGCCTAATTCTTTCTATCCCTAGGTTTTTTTTTTTTTTTTTATCCTATGAGTAGCATACATTTATCCTTCACAAATTCATTAAAAATGTTAGATGAATATTCTAATAAATGTCTGGCAGCATCTCGCGTAATCAGGTAAGCTAGGCCTGATGCCCAGTGTCTTTTTGGAGGCATTTACCTTACATTTTTGATTAGTTTGTCACTCTGTGACCCTAGGTCTCTGATGGGTTAAAGTAAAGCTATAAATCTGAATGTTGTTTGGCTATTAGTTTTGCTGTTGAAAGAAGAGCAGTGAAACCCTGTCCAAGCTTTCTACAACTCATGCGAAAGGCAGAAGTCCACTAGGAGGCATTTACATTTAAAATACAAGGTAAAATTATTTCTATTTTAATGGGAAAATTTGCCATGTAGACTAGCTAGTTACCCCTCTTTTTTATATAGTAGCCCCTAAGCATTCATTTAAGAACTGTTAACACAAAAATTTTTCAATGGTTTTTGCAAATTACAGTTGTACTTTTGACCATAGTGTGAAGACAGTGCTTACAAAGTAAGGGTTCATTGTTCACTGGATGGGAACACAGTAGGATGTCATTGTAAAGCTACCACTCACTGTGTGCTCTCAGAGCTAAACAATACAAATGTGACCATGACTGTGTCACAGTGTCCCAGCTTCACTGTGCCTGTCCATAGGGAGAGACAGTCATAGGAAGAGATACTTCCTATGTAAGATACTTCATGTTATCATAATCAGATTATAAAGCTGTCCAGGAAAATGTGAACAAGGGAGACTTCTCCTGTGTGTTATCTATTTAATTCCATTGCCCTTTTGGTCTCTAGTCTAATATTGAAGTCTAGTCTAATAGCAGTTGTACAATTTAAACTGTGATAACAGAAATGTCAGTTCCTTGACCTGCTGAGCTACAGTGGGAACTCTAGAAGTTATGAAATTTTTATGAGGAATTCAAGAATCTGAATATCTATCAAATATTCCCATAAGTGGAAAAAATAATATCTTGGCATATATAAATCAGTATTTAAAAAAATAAACTGTCATAGGTCTTGCCTAGAAAAGATTAGAGAAAAAATAGTTTAATTTTATCCTCATGTAGTTTGAGATAACTCCTTTCTCCTCTTTGTCTTACTCCATCATGACCTCCCTTCCTAATAGGAGTTTTCAGAGGAACTGCCAGAGACACAGGGTAAACAAAGAGAAAATGGTATCATAGAAACCAAGCACAGAGAATATTTTGAGAAAAAATGAGCCAAGTATTATAAGTAACTATTTGGTTCTAGAATAACTTTCATATTATAACCATATTCTTATGACTTATAGTTTAAAAATAGAAAGCTTATCCTGTTTTCTACACTTCTGTGAACTCAGAATCCCTGCTGATCATTCTGTAGTTTTCCAGAGTAAGCAATTCCCTGATACAAAATGCAAACTATTGACAACAAATTGATAATGTTAATAGCAACATAGAATGCTACTCAGTGACTTCTATGTGCTGATTGTCTTTGTGTATCAAAATATTATTTCCTTTCATTCACAAAAGTTCTTAATGGAAGGAGATTTTTTAAAATGCTATTCGAGTCTATAAAACCTCTGAAGATCAAGGTATTTACTTTTCAGAAATGCAACATTAACATAAAAATTCAATCTTCATATATCTTTGTCAGGATAAAAACTCAAAGGAAAATGGTAACTCACAGTAGAGTCAGATACAGCAGTCTTTGAAGACCTCACACATAAAATCAATGTATGGATTGTGTATAGTTTCCATCTATATGAGAAATAGGCTGTGGCTAGTTCAGTTCTTTTTAAAAATCTATTTCTGAACACACTATGAAAAGAAGGAAAAATATGGTGGGGATCTCGAAAAAAGGAAGTTATTTAAAACTTCAGTTTGGTATATGTGTAGTAAGAAAGTGCACAAAGTTATATGCTAAGCAAGGAGCTGCTAAAAAGCTGTTAAATAACAATCACACTAACACATAACATCTCTAACTTATGAGATACAATTAAGATAAGTTTTGAAATAATATGTCATCTTGTGTTAGCAACAAACATGCAATCTTCCATTCATAGAATTATATTTAGGAAATACTGAAGAGTATGGGGAAGAAAAGTTACTCATAATCCCTGTGCAGAGAAAAACATGATTAATATTTGATGGATTTCTTTTGGCTTCTTTCCAGATATGTGTCTATGTGTGTATACTCCTGTAGATCATACATTTATTTTTATTAATTGTACCTGCAATTAGATCTACCCACTGAAAATAGGCCATACTATATTGATACATTAAAAATGGGACTGAAATGTTACTGCAAGGCTTCTGTTGAGATGAAAAATTAAAATGTGTTAAATTCTTGAAAAAAAAATAATTGTACCTGAACAGGTACTACTTTTATCATTTAATATTGTATAATGTACTTATATGTATATAAAATATTCATACTTAATTGACAATATTCATATTTAATTGACATTTTATTGTAATCTTTCATTTGTGTCAGCTTTCACTTAGCCTTATGCCAACATTTTTCAAATCATCATAGAATCATAAACGTAATTTTTTAAATGCATGCTTACCATTACATTATATTACACTATGTGGTTATACTAATTTTATATTACCATTTCCACTTTGAGAATTTACTTTTTTCCAAGTTGTATAATATTTAAGGTGTCACAAAATTATATGGACTTATTTCTCTGCTGGCTTATCTAGTTACATTCATAGGATGAATTATTCAAAAATTGGTTTACTGTATAACACAAGGAATATGTACAAGCCTCTTTACACACATTATAAACATCCTTTCTAGAAAAATTATAGTGACTTACACACTCACTTAAACTATATGAAAATGACCATCTGAATTTCATTTTAGTGAAGATTTATCAGGTTACTCGAAAATTAGATTATCTTCAGGAAGAAGAATGGTACATATATATGTATTTTAATGAGTTCATCCAAGTTATCTATTTCCAACTCTTAGTGACAATAAAGATCATGCAGATATGGGGCAAGCAGATAAATTATAGTGATATTAACCTAGTTGTTAATAGAATTAAAACTAAGTAGTACAACCTAAGATAATGCTATAGATCCGTATTTAGATAATACAAATTAACGCATTTATTTTTCCTGACTCATTTATTTTATATGGGTTAATTATAGAAAAATATTACAACAAACTCTAGTGAAGCATATGTTATGTAGTGAATCCTTGGTGATACTCTCTATTTTGAATTGGTTAACAAAGACAACTTGGGAAGAGTTCATTGAAAACTAATTATACCTAAGTAACTGAAGGAAAGATGGAAATTAAAAATCTACCATGACACCCATGTATAATTTTAAGTGTTCCAATGCAAGACAAAAGTTAGTTTGATGCATGCTGACATTCTTTAAGTCCCTATTTGCTGAATGTGTGCTTGGTACCAGATCCTGTAAAAGGTCTGGGCAATTGTCAATATACAGATAAGATACTTATGTCTCAATCTAATGGAAGAAGAACATAATCAAGTAGATAAAGTTATATGATATATTATTAAAATGATATATAATTATATACAGTATATACGGTGATGTGTTTTTTGAGAATAAGTACAGCATGTTATATGAATATACAATAGAAATTTCTGACCTTGACATGCAGAGTTAGGAAAGTGACATTTGCAGTGAGTGCTGAAAGATACATAAGAATAGGCACAGAACAAGACAAGAACTTCTCAAGCACTGGAAAGAACCTGGGTAAGGCAGAAAGGAACTTGTGTATTTGGAAAGCTAAAGTAACATCATCGTAAATAGCATGTAGTGAGTTAGGAATACTGGAGTTAAGATGGCAGTTCTCGAGTTAGGTGTTCAGTAACGGGAGGCCACAAAGGCTGTGGTGAGGAATAAGGAATATATCGGGAAAAAAAGGCCATTCATAGAAATATTCAGAAAAAAAATTTAAAAAAACCAAAGTAATCCAATTGAAATTGTACAGAAAGTGTGCAGATTGTAAAGAACCTCTCTTCAAAGTCAAAAGTCTATAGTCAATATATATCACTATAAATGGAATTTTGATCCATGAGAAGGCTTATTTTTCAAAAATACCTAAATACTAAATATAAAGTCTTAACATAGCTAATATCTTGATTCTACTTTAAACTTTTAATTTATTGTGACATATCACGTATGCAAAAAAAAGGTGTAAGTAATGCATAGCAAAGAGGACTTCTGTCTCTAGTTAGATGGTAGGCGTTTGTAACAAACCCTATAACAATGAACATGGAGTTCCCACTGTGGCTCAGCAGGTTAAGAATCTGACTAGTATCCATGAGGATGCTGATTCGATCCCTGGCCTCACTCAGTGTGTTAAAGATTTGGTATTGCTGCAAGCTACAACGCAGGTTGCAGATGCAGCTCAGTCTGGCATTGCTGTGGCTATGGTATAGGCCAGCAGCTGCAGCTCCAATTTGACCCCTAGCCCAGGAACTTTCATACAGTGTGGCCCTAAAAAGGAAAGAAAACAAACAAAAGCCACCATAACAATGTACAATATCAGATAAATTTTAAAATTTATTTTCGTAAAAGATGTCAGAGAGCTATGGTTGCAAAGGAACCTGAAGGAAGAGAAGTCTAGAAGGGTACAAGTCTCTAGGTGGGCAGGAGCTGGGAGGCCATCTTCTTGCCTGGGAGCACTTGAACCCAAGCAGGGGCTGGCATTGGGGCACCTGCCATGGTCACAGGACTCTAAGTGGAGAGGAGAAACAGAGATGCAAGAAGACATACAGAAGAGTTGTTTTCCTTTGTGTTCACTCTGCTACCAAATCTTGAACTTTTGGGCCTTTCTTATTTGGGCGGAAACCTCACCCCTTAGCTGTTAACATATTGTCTTTCTTCTAATTTCCATACTCTCTTTGGAATCCCCAGTTAGTGGGTTAGATTATTTTCTCTCTAACCTATGTTTCATTAATTTCTTTTTCTCACTTTCTCCTGTACTTTAATCTCGCCTTTAAGGGCAGGGATGAACTAGAAAAACTGGCTTTTGTTCTAGTGGATAGTTTTCTCCAGCAAACGCAACCTGCAGTGTCTCCCTGATGGTCTGAACAGCTTTTCTCTCTGCTGGGCTTTCAAACTTGTGTGTGCTGTTTTATTTACAGTGGCCCCCTCGTGGCCTCCCCTGTACCTGCACAGTTGAGTGCTGAAGGATTTGACAGCTCACACCAACTCCTCTGGGATTCTCCCAGCCAACCTTGTAACCCTCCTGCCAGTCTCAGTAATTGCCAAATGATATTTCATGCTGCTAAGTCTTCCCTTTTCTGCTGCTTAAGCTACATATGAGCCAATGATTGCATTCAGCAAGGAACAAAGTCTGAACTAAGATCTGTCCTTCAAAGACAGAATCTTAGTGCATTTTGGCCTGCTTTTCCCTGTCCCGGGAATCACCCTGTTCAGACAGTTTAGCAATTGGCCAGGGTTTGGTGGGAGTTTGTATTCAAATTGATGTCTTGTCCTTTCTGTAGCTAACTTCTTCAACACCACAATTCTAGCCCCTAGAACAGATTGCTAGTGGCTTGTACTAGGCACTCACTTAATTTTTTAACTAATGGGTACCTGTCCACACAGGCAAAGGTCTGAGTCTGAAAACAGTGTTCTCATTTAGTAGAGATTAGAGGTATTTTACAGAATTTGAAGATAATTTGATAGAAATGTTAGAAAAATAGAATCTTTTGAGAGAACAAGTAAGCTGTTTCAGAATTCCTGGACATGATGTGATTAGAAGACTATTAATAAGATTAGGCAAATTACATGATTAATAGTTACCTGGATAAATGCCATCATAGATGAGCTAAAGAATATGCTCTCCTCGAGAAAACAAAGACTTCAAACATTGAGAAATGGGTTGGTCTGCACTTTAGAAACTTAGTCAATGTCAACTTTTAATCTGCTAAACAATAATAATTATTTAGGAATTGTATATGACAAGTCATTACTATATGATATTGTTTGGTTCTTTTTGTTAGTATCTACTAGTGGAGACTCTCCTTACAACTGAATTATATAAAATACTGAGAGACTTGGATAAAAATTTAGGTCAATGAGACAACAAGCAAAAGGTATTTCATATTTAGTATTTATTTACAAAAAATATTTAGAGAGTGATTATTTCTGAATAAGATTTAATAAATCTCACAAGGTTTAATTTCATGCACTTCTAATACATTTTTTTGTTTTCCAAATTTTATTTTTTTAATGTAGTATAGTTGACTTACAATATTGTGTTAGTTTCAGCTGTACAGCAAAGTGAGTCTGAATATATATATATACGTGTGTGTATGTATGTATATATATATATGTGTGTATATATATATATATATACATACACATATAAAATCTCCATTCTTTTTGAGATTATTTCCCCATATAGGCTATTATGGAGTATTGGGTAGATTTCCCTGTGTTATACTGTAGGTCCTTGTTACTTACCAAATTTATACATAGTGTGTATTTGTAAGTCTCAGCCTCCCGGTTTATCCTTCCCCCCAGTGTTTCCCTTTTGGTAACCATAAATTTGTTTGTGAAATCTTTGTTTCTGTTTTGTGAATAAGTTCTTTTGTATCATTTTTATTAGATTCCACATATTAGTGATCTCATATGGCATTTGTCTTTCTCTTTGACTTAGTTTGATAACTTCTAGGTCTATCCTTACTGTTGCAAATGGCGTTATTTCATTCTTTTTTATAGCTGAGTCCACTGTATTTACATACCACATTTTTGTTTATTGCTTTTGTTTTTTGTTTTTTTGCTTTTTAGGGTCACACCCATAGCAAATGGAAGTTTCTAGGCTACGGTCAAATCAGAGCTGCAGCTGCTGGCCTATGTCATAGCCACAGCAATGGCAGATCTGAGCTGTGTCTGTAAGTTACACCAAAGCTCATGGCAACACTGGATCCTTAACCCACTGAGCGAGGCCTGAATCGAACCTATATCCTCATGGGTACCAGCTGGATTTGTTTCTGTTGCACCACAGTGGGAACACCATGTACCACATTTTCTTTATCCAGTCCTCTGTTGATGGATATTTAGATTGCTTCCATGTCTCAGGTATTACAAATAGTGCTGCAATGAACATTGAGGTGCATATATGTTTTTGAATTATGTTTTTCTCTGGGTATATGCCCAGGACTAATACTTTATTTAAATGCTTGGTATAGCATTATGATTGCCTCACAGTGTGTACAGAACAAATTTGAATTAAAACATAAGGAGTCATTATTATCAATCCAAGGGAAGGTGAAACAACTTAAAACTTTCTGGAAATTAATATAAAGGAATAATTTTTTTTCGTCATTTTTTTGGCAGTTTGTTTATAACGATTTTTATTTCTTCCATTACAACTGATTTACAGTGTTCTGTCAATTTTCTACTGCACAGCAAGGTGACCCAGTCACACAAACATGTATACATTCTTTTTTCTCACATTATCATGCTCCATAACAAGTGAACATACATAGTTCCCAGTGCTATGCAGCAGGATTCCATTGCTTATCCATTCCAAAGCAATAGTTTACATCTATTAAACCCAAATACCCAGTCCCTCCCCCTCTCTCCCCCTTCCTCTTGGTAACCACAATCTATTCTCCATGTCCATGATTTTCCTTTCTGTGGAATAGTTAATTTGATTAGATTCAAAGATATAAGTGAAATCATATATTAGATTCCAGATATAAGTGAAATCATATGGTATTTGTCTTTCTCTTTCTGGCTTACTTTACTTAGTATGAAAACATGTTCCATCCATGTTGCTGCAAATGGCATTATTCTCTTCTCTTTTATAGCTGAGTAGTATTCCATTGTGTATATATACACCACATCTTAATCCAATCATCAGTCGATGAACATTGAGGTTGTTTCCATGTCTTGGCTATTGTGAATAGTGCTGCAATGAACATGCAGGTGCATGTGTCTTTTTCAAAGAAAGTTTTGTCCCTATATATTCCCAAGAGTGGGATTTTTGGGTCATATGGTAGTTCTATGTATAGTTTTCTAAGGTATCTTCATATTGTTTTCCATAGTGGTTTTACCATTTACATTCCCACCAACAGTGCAGGAGGGTTCCCTTTACTCCACATCCTCTCCAGCATTTGTTATTTGTGTATTTATTAATGATGGTCATGCTGACTGGTGTGAGGTGGTACCTCATAGCAGTTTTGATTTGCATTTCTCTAATAACCACTGATGTTGAGCATTTTTTGATGTGCTTGTTGGCCATCTGTACATGTTCTTTGGAGAAATGTCTATTCAGGTCTTTTCCCCATTTTTCAGTTGGGTCCTTGGCTTTTTTTGCTGTTGAGTTGTATAAGTTGTTTGTATATTTTAAAGATTAAACCCTTGTCAGTTGCATTACTTGAAATTATTTTCTCCCTTTCTGTAAGTTCTCTTTTTGTTTTATTTTGCTGTGCAAAAAGCTTGTCAATTTGATTACGTCTCATTGCTTTATTTTTGCTTTTATTTCTGTTGCTTTGGGAGACTGACCTGAGAAAATATTTGCAAGGTTGATATCAGCAAATGTTTTGTGTATGTTCCCTTTAGGAGTTTGATGGTGTCTTGTCTTAAATTTAAGTCTTTAAGCCATTTTCAGTTTATTTTTGTGCGTGGTATGAGAGTGTGTTCCAGTTTCATTGATTTACATGCAGCTGTTCAGTTTTCCCAGCACCACTTGCTGAAAAGACTGTCTTTTCCCCATTTTATATTCTTGACTCCTTTGTCAAAGATTAATTGGCTATAGGTATCTGGGTTTAATTCTGGGTTCTTTATTCTGTTCCATTGGTCTGTATGTCTGTTTTGGTACCAGTACCACACTGACTTGATTACTGTGACTCTATAATATTGCCTGAAGTCTGGGAGAGTTATGCCTCCTGCTTGGTTTTTGTTCCTCAGGATTGCTTTGGCAATTCTGGGTCTTTGGTGATTCCATGTAAGTTTTTTGTTTGTTCTAGTTTTGTGAAAAATGTCATGGGTAATTTGATCAGGATTGCATTGAATTTGTAGATCACTTTGTTTAGTATGGCCATTTTTACAATATTAATTTTTCCAATCCAGGAGCATGGAATATCTTTCCATTTCTTTGCATTCTCTTTAATTTCCTTGATTAATGTTTTATAGTTCTCAGCATTTAAGTCTTTAACCTCCTTGGTCAGGTTTATTCCCAGGCATCTGATTTTTTTGGGGTGCGATTTTAAAAAGTACTGTGTTTTTGTATTCCTTTTCTAATATTTCATTGTTAGTATACAGAAATGTGACTGATTTCTGAATGTCAGTCTTATATCCTGCTACTTTGCTGAATTTGTTGATCAGCTCAAATAGTTTTTAGGTTGAGTTCTTAGGGTTTTCTATTTATAGTATCATGTCATCTTCATACAGTGACAGTTTTATCTTTTCTCTTCCAATTTGGATACATTTTATTTCTTTTGTTTGTCTGATTGCTGTGGCTAGGACTTCCAATACTACGTTGAATAAAAGTGGTGAGAGTGGGCATCCTTGTCTTGTTCCAGATTTTAGTGGGAAGGCTTTCAGCTTTTCTCCATTGAGTATTATATTTGCTGTTGGTTTGTTGTAAATGGCTTTTATGATATTAAGGTATGTTCCTCTATATCCACTTTGGTAAGAGTTGATGGACTAATTTTGCTCATAAATACCAAGCTCTTATTCGGGAACTCAAAAAACCTAAGAAGGAGTTCCTGTCATGGCTCAGTGGTTAACGAATCCAACTAGGAGCCATGAGGTTGCAGGTTTGATCCCTGGCCTTGCTCAGTGGGTTAAGGATCCGGCGTTGCTGTGAGCTGTGGTGTAGGTTGCAGACACAGCTCAGATCCTGCATTGCTGTGGCTGTGGCAAAGGCCAGCAGCTACAGCTCCTGTTAGACCCCTAGCCTGGGAACCTCCATATGCTGCGGGTGCGGCCCTAGATAAGGCAAAAAGACAAAAAAAAAACCCTAAGAAAATTATGTGTGTACATATATTAAATAAATAGATATTTATATGTATGCAATTTTATGTTGTACACATCATTTGCTATACACATGAATTACCTATATATAAATATTTCTTTCAATGAAGAACAGAACAAATAGAACTAAAATATTAATGGACTCTAGGTAAAATCAATTTTTCTAAGTCAAATTGTTTATAATTTCCAAGTTGTTCAAAAGTTTCGTGATTTTTATTCTTTTTTATGGTGAAAAGAATTTTTTTAATTTTTTTATAATGATTTTAATTTTTTCCATTACAGCTGATTTAGTGTTCTGTTAAATTTCTACTGTATAACAACGTGACCCAGTCACACATACATATATACATTCTTTTTTTTTCACATTATCATGCTCCATCATAAGTGACTAGACACAGTTCCCAGTGCTATATAGCAGGATCTCATTGCTTATCCATTCTAAAGGCAATAGTTTGCATCTATTAACACCAAATTTCCAGTCCCTCCCACTCCCTCCCCATCCCCCTTGGCAACCACAAGTCTGTTCTTCATGTCCATGATTTTCTTTTCTGTGGAAATGTTCATTTGTGCCATATGGCAACAACAGCATTGTAAGTATTGGGTTAACACCTCAACTTTTAAAACACACCATCTTTTTGACCCATTAAAAACAAATTAATTTTTGAATCTCATGTTCTCATTTATTAAGAGGAGCAAATATCATTCCCCTTGGGCAATTCTGAAAATCAATTATGTTTACTTTTATAAAACTCCAAACAGTGGGTGCAGCCCTTAGTGAGCACTGAGAAATATTTTCATTTGAATCAGTAAATATTTTATCATGGCTTACAAAATTATTCACATACTTAAAAAAAAAAAAAAACCCTCAGAAGTTCTAAACCTAACAAGAGTTAAACCTAAGTCAGTTGGCAAAGCTTTTTACTGAAAACACAGGTGGCGGAAGAGTAATTAACATCAACAACTTGTGTTGCTCCAGATTGTGAAGCTGCAAGATTTCTTACATGTACACTGGTATGAAAATAACTTGGTCTACAACCGTGAAATAGAAAAAAAGCAAAATATAGCTCAGATGACAGTTCGTAAATAACGCATTTATAAATTCAAATGATGAAACATCCAAACCAATAACAGTGCTTGGACTTCCATAAATAAAGTTTGTAACCTAGGCCAGCAGAGAACTCTCCACTTCTGGCTCAACCTAACTCTTCATAAATTCAATGCCAGGCCAACCTGCAATAAGCTGCATTTTTCTTCCTATTTTTCAGCTTCTCTGTGATTCATCCAACGCAGCCATTCATCCTTCATCCTTAATACTCTTCTATGACTACTCAAGCTCACATGCTTTGATGCAAAATTCAGGTCTCTCCAGGGCTTTTAAGAAACTTTTCCATTTCCTCTTGCTCCACATTGCAATAAAATGGTTCTCTAGTGGACATTTTGATCCCAGGTATTATCTTCAATTTAATGCTTGAAGAATAAAAGCCCTTTGCCTTCACTCTTTTTTCTAAACTATGTATTTTATTTCTTGGAGAAAAAACTAAATTTTATTTTATTTCATCAGTACTGGATAATAAAATTTCATTTTCCATGTTATAAAAAATAGTTCAAATCTGTAACAAAAATGTTTTGATTATAACTATGGTGGATATTATAAAAGATAACAAATATGTAATGAATGGGATATCTTTTGAAAATCTATAAAACGCGTGATAGAAGAGGGTAAATTGATTCATTTCTATTGGCACTCTCTATGAAGTCAACAGGCATAATAAAAAATACCAAGTTTATGTTAGCAGAATTTATGAGTTTTTATGATAAATGAAATAGTGTTACTAGAAAATATTTTCAAAAATAATTATAAACTCACTAATATCAAAATATTACCAAAACAGACTGATTCACTTTCCCCAGTAGTTTTTATTAAATTTTGTAGAAGAGATTCTGAGACAGGAATTCAAATAAATGTGTTTACAGAAGTGTGGCACATTATCCAGTCCACACATTCTTTCAGAACCTTGTTCATATCTCATTTCAGGAGTTGAAATCAATGAAATCAATTTCCCTTGCCCTTGAACCTGAGTTGGCTTGTGATAGCTCAAACCAAGGGAGTATAGTAGAAGCAATGCTATGTGACTTCTGAGGCTAAACCATGAGAAAGAGCTTCTACCTGGCTCTCTTTTGTGTTCATGCTTTCCAGAGTGTTGAATTGACATGTAAGAAGCCACCATGCTGGAGGGATTGTGAAAAACACTACACAGAGATGGTAAGAGAGGTCTAATGGGCCTCTCTTTTGGAGCTGCAGTTACATGTGTTTAGGCAGCATCAGCAAAAACCAGCCTTTATATGATTTTACCTACTCAAGTTACAGATGAATCAAACAGATAAAACCTGTCCTCACTAAGCCCTACCCAGATTTCAATTAGTGAGTAAAATAAATATAACTGTTTTAAAACCACTCAGTTTGAGTGCTTGTAACAGCATTATCCCATGAAGTGTACTCTTCTAAAGATGAAAGGGAGTTGAGAGCACCAGAGATGCTGAGCAAGAATGAGGTCTTGGGTTTGTCTACCCTTAACCTGATCCAAGTGGGATGATGACTCTGGAGTGTAAATTACATTGCATGGGTGTCCCATCTCAAGGTTAGTAATATAGCCCTTTTTTTACTTCCATAAGACTTAGCCATTGGCTGCAGGAGTTGGAAACCTTTCAGATGAAGTAGCTTTAGTTGGTCCAGAAAAATACTTCCTAGAAGGGGGCTCTATGACCCATGAGCAGCCAGTGCTTACAGAAGATAAGGGGCCTGGATCAGTCACCAAAAGCATCTGTCCTCCCAGGAGACTGCAAACTTGAGGCAACTATCAGTGAATCTAAGTAATAGCAGTGTAAGTTATCTCATAGAAATAAAATATTCAAATGTGGAAGCATGGCGTAGTGAAAAGAGCACGGGGCAACAAGACCAAGATTTGAGACTTGAGTAATACAAATAAGCTCTCCTTTTTTCTTTCATTAAACATCTATTAAGCCTCAAAATCCGGTGGAGAATTTACACCTATGATTCAGCTCATACATTCAGCAATTCACTTGACATAATTGCTTGAGAAGACTACAGATACTTTCAAAGTGAACATGCTCAGAATCAGTTACGACAGGCAGGATCCTCAACTGAGAACTCAGTCCTCTTTCACTGTTTTATATTTCCAATTGTAGAAGTCAGAAACATAAGCGATATTCTTGACATCTGAATCCACCCCACCCCATTTCACCAAGACACTTCTCATCTTCCCTTTTCTTCCACCCACAACCTGAATCCCAGCTTATTATCTCTCATTTTGAATAGCTTCTTAAATTGCTTCCTAGATCTCCACCTAGGTAATTTCAAATCTGATATTTCCATCATGCTTACAGCCTTGAAAAGATGCATCTTTAATCTTTTGTGCAAAACTATAATTTTTGGCATGACTTGCAACTGGTACATCTCTCACCTCTTGTGTTAGATCCAGCCTCCACCTCTGTGAGCCTGCAATACATGGTTCTTATATTTTTTTCCAAATCAGATTCTTTGCTCAGAATTCTCTTAGCAAATGTGTTGTCTATTTATCTTTTAAATGTTAAGTGGTCAGTTTTCTCTTTCCCCTCAAGAAAGTCTATATCAAATCCTCATTTTATAGCTAGCACTATGTACCACCTCCTTTATAGTATTTTTCAAAGTTGCAGCTTTAATAATCTAATTGATGATTTGATAGACCTTCATTGACTCCTCTGGGCTGAAAAAGCAGAGCAGGAATCAAGTTCATTTTTGTTTCCTGGTGTATTCCCAGCGTTTAATACTGTTCCTGGCAAATGGTAAACATCCAATAAATACCTGTCAGTGAATCAGTCAGTGAAAATGAGATAATATTTTCTGACTTCAGAAAAATGTACCATGGCTAATATTACTCTTCTTTCAGAAAATAAAGATCACTTACTTTGGCTGAATATTTTATGCTCAGAAAATCCTATTCATTACATAAGTACTTAGTGCTTTTCCACGTGCAAATCAGGAAAATGGAATACAAATACTTGGCAATATAGATTTCTTCCCCTTTCAAAAATGTACTCAAATGCTTTAATATCATGATTTCTAAAAACATTACACATTAATATTTGAAAGTACTTAGTAATGTCAGGAATAATTATCAAGTAATCTGTAAAAGCATGTAATTACTTTGTGCTGACATGGCATTTGTAATGTAATTGCTTGTGGGGGAGAAATACTTGAGCACACATAAAAAATGAAATTATAAAGTCTTGGGTTAATAAGAAAAGACACAAAGTCTATTCAAGGCTAAAATGAATAATGTCATAAAAAGGGGACAAAGGAAGAGTGGGGTAGGCAAGATAGCTGTGAAAGGAAGAGCAGGAAGAGAAGACTGGGGGAAGAATGGCAAGCCCAGAGAAGAAAGAGCAAAAGCAAAAAAAAAAAAAAAACCCTAATTTTAAGATCTCAGTACATATGCATTTTTAAATTTCTATATGAGCCTACTGTCTTTTTTGTTTTTGAAAAAAACAAGAGTATTGTCCCTGAGAATGGATGCATGATCTTCCTGTCCTCTTCAAATATGTGCAGGTATATAAATAACATACAGTAGTATCTTCACATATATTTTGAAAACCAAAATGGCATATAATGGAAGAAAGCAAACAGATTACTGCAAAATCTGGTACCCTTCCGAATAGGCTGAAAGAATTTGGCCTGTTGTGCTTCTTAGTTCAAGTGAGCTGTTCTAAATGGGTCATGAACATCAGTAATCCAGGAATGACACTGGCCCATCCATTAGACAAAGTGTGATTAGGCAGCACAGTGGTACTCTGGGGCCTCACTTATTCTAATTTTGGAAGGCAGTGGGAGTATCTCATTTCTTTATACTGAATGTCTATGATACTTGCTTAGATTAGGAAATGTGATGTGTACTCAACAAATGAAAACAGATGGCAAGCCAAAAACAAATCTATTTGAAAATTAAAGGAGATTTCTGCTCTCTTTGCTTAAGTACATTCCCATGTCTCTCTAGTTTGTCATTGCTTGAATCCCAAATGAGCAATGAGTTCAATTTGATTTTTAACTAACTGTACTAGGCACAACTGTGTTTCATTCTGCTTAATTGGACCATAGAAAGCAGAGATATTATAGAGCCAAGGTATATTTTTTTATCTTAATTTGGGGTTTAGTAATGATCGCATATTTTTCCCATTTCTTATTTACTTTTAGTATGTTGGACTGTTGCAACATAGGAAAGAATATATCCTAGAGGCTTTACCCTGGCTGTAGAGCAGCTTTCAGAACGATGTGGAAGAATCAGTCTTGTGACAGCAGGTGATGGCCAGATCTCAGTGCTTTAAATGTTTTAAAATGAGAAGATCAAAAATTAAATGAAACCATATATTGCCCAAGGTACACTGGAGAGGCAGAGCCAACAGGTTGTGGGTGTGTGGGTAGGGTCTGATACACACACACACACATTCACATATATATATGTAGAGAGACTATATTTTATATATATGTATGCATATATATATGTGTGTGTATATGTATTTTAAGGATCATGTGATCATGGAGTCTAGCATGTTCAAATTTTCAAGACAGGCTGACAGACTGGAGACACAGAGTAGCTGATATTGAAGGCCAAGTCTAAATGCAATCTGAAAGTAGCATCTCCTCTTCCTCCATACCTGTTTGTTTTCATTTAAGCTTTCAACTGACTGTCTGAATCCCACCCACACTATGGAGGGGTAATCTCTTCAACTCAAATGTTTACCTTAAATGCTAATCTCATCACAGCAATATTCAGATTGTGTTTGACCTAGATGTAGGTACCATGGCCCAGACAAGGGGACACATAAAATTAATCATCACAAACCATGCTCCTTAAATTTTAAAGCAATAAAAAAACAATATGCCATGTGTATTTTAATCACAGCCTAGGGAGAAAGCTGTGGCATTTAAGGCCATGAGTGTGTTACTATTTAAAATGAATCATTTGATGTTCAACGTCCTTGCTAAAGATTCTTGATAACTACATATACAGAATAGGAAAGAACATTAAAAAAAAAAAAAGAAATAAAATAACTTTTTAGTTGGAGATACCCACGACTGACAGTATTTTTTTGACTGAGTCCTGGGTAGGGAGTAAGCTATAAAATGGTGAGGGAAATGATTTAAAAATTATAAGGAATAATAAACACACATACCCATGACAGCCATACTTAGCAACGGTTATACAAGCTTTGTTCTTTAGGATTTAAAATATGTGCAGGAACAGCTGAAGTCCCCTTTCAGACTCAATCCTTTCTAGAACTGCCATGCCAGAGTGAGTCACTATCATGTTTGGTTGGATTCTTTTAGTCTGTTTCCTGTATTTTGTATTCATACATATTCATTCTTAAGTAATACCTTGTTTTGATTTACAGTGGCTATAATTTTTCATTACAGACTGTACCCATAGTTGCATAATAACTGAAGGGACTTGGCAGTATGTTAAAAGATATATAAAAAGATATCTGTTAGTCTTGATTAAAACCAATAGGCTACTTTTCATAATTATTCTTATATTCTCTTATTTGTTGAGTTCTTAGATTACATTGCCCACCCATGGGGAAATAAAATGACAGGTCATTCATTAGTACTGTAAACAATAAATATGAATGTTTCATTATTTTAGAATAGGAATGGAAATACACCCTAATCTTCATGGATAAGAAGTAGACTCTAACAGAAAGGTAATTTTCCTCTTAATTATTTTTGAATTTCATTTTCAGTGGCAATCACTTAACCTAGGGACTGGAAGAAAGTAAGACAAAATAAGAATGGCTAGTAGAAAAATGGACAAACTCTATGAATCAAAACAGGACAAATAAAAATGTAGAAAAATCATAATTATTCATATTGAAATATTTAAAGTACTAATATTTGAGCATAATCATTGAAGAAAGAACTAATATTTTTCTTTTCATTGTATTATTACAATAAATCTGCCTTACCAGATCAATTGTTTTAAGAAGAAATTTTGAAATAATCTCCAAACACACAAAATCTGAATATTTTTCAACTCTCATTTCTTTTACTCATAATCTTGAGTCATGGAACACCCTCTGAAGATGATGTGACGGACTGTACTAAAGAGGGTTATGGAGTATGTCATGGGGTAGTTTATGGTGTGTAATTATCTCATATGGTACAGAGAAAGACAGCATATTTTACGGCAGAAGGCCTCCTTTAAATCCTCTCATTGCTACTTCCTTCTGCATGCATTTTGTCAAATGCATATACCTCAATTTTCTCATCTGTAACCTGGGACTAACAATAGTAATATCTAGTAAAGTTGAGAATAAAATTCATGTGTGGAGTGCTTCACATAGTGCCTGGTGCCAAATAAATCTGCTAGTATTCTAGAGAATAGCACTGCTTATATTTTAGGTATTTGTTGCAAAATAAATACATATTTCCCAGACAGGCATTGAAGTCCTTCCACAACGTGGCTCTAACCTTATCTTTAGACATGTTTATTATAAATATACCTGTAAATCAATGTTGTTAGCTTTATATTAATCCATGCTTGAATTACCACCACAACACCAAATTATAGTTTGGAATTTAATACCTCTACAAGAATTTGCTGCCTAGGCTGAAAATCTTTCTGTTACCACGTTTTGTCCATATGTGTGAAAATATGGTTGATAATACTAATATTTAATGGAGTCTATTGTCACGAAAAAAATATGACAAAGATATACTTGCTTTCTTGCTGAGTCAAATCCACGCAGTGGTCATGCTTAACGCACATACTTGAGCCTTTGTGAAACAAATAATAAAAGCAAGTACCCTTGCACATCGCCTGCTCTTGTGGAATCACTTCCAGTTACAGTGGGATTATGGCCAGAGATAATGCTTATAGAGATTAGATCTTAGTCTGCATGGCAGTACAAGACAATAAAGATGGCTGTGCTGGATGGAACTGTACAGAAAGACCTTAATAGTCAATGGCAAGGATACAGTTGTTCAGTGACTTCAAACATTTTGTCACAATATTTAATACTCCTCGTGGCTGGTTATAAATGCATTGGGAAGTGAAAATACTGGTAAAACGTCAAGCTTATTTAGTGCCTGAAATTTAAAATAATAACTAATAGAATACTGAGAAGTAGAGTGTTTATTCTTTGTAAAAATCTTACCAAAATTGAATGAACATTCATGCTTTTCATCATGTAAACTGCAATTTGAGAGAGCTTAATTTAGGTCATTTAAATGTTTTAAATATTCCATTTTGTAACCTTATTCTGGCTTGCTGGTTTTTATCTTTTGCTGTTCTTTTAGTGATTACCCCGCAAATTAAAATATGCATCCTTGATTTATTGAAGTTTGGTATTGTTTAGCTCAGTTACATTTTCCAGAAAAGTCAGTGGTTTCAGAACATTTTACCTCCATTAATCACCCTCTCAGGAGTTTAAAAAAAAAAAAGTCTAACAGTTCTTCATATATAGTGACCAGTATTCAGTGAAGTATTACCAAGCTTACCAGAAACTAAGTCACGTGACTGAAAACAAAGGAAAAACCAGACAATTTTACATAACCCATAGGGAGTTTAGGTATCAGAATATTCAGGAAAAATTACTGAAATGTGTATGCTTTATGTATGTCAGAAATTAGATGATAAGGAATTACATCAGATAATTCTACAGTGTAAAAAATATCCAATGGAAATTTCAAACTTAAAATAATTCAATAAATCAAGCCTGGAGTTGCATGAATCTAACATTTTAAAATAGAATGGTAAATTTATGACCTGGAAGATTACTGTCAAGTTGGGTTTATTCCAAAAATACAAATTTGGTTTACTATTTAAAAATCAAATACTGCAAGCTGCCACATCGGTAGAAAAAGGGGGAAAAAAACATATGGACTTCAATATACAAAAAAAAAAAAATCCAGATAGCCAATTTTAGATAAAAATCTTAGCAAATTTAGAAGGCAAAGTGTTAAATATTATAAAGACATTCTTGGGAAATAAAATTACAACAAGGTAATTCAACTGTGCTTGGCCTTCTTCTCTATTTGGAAAAAAATTGGGGGCTAGTGCCCAAGCCTGCTCTCTTACCCTCTGTAGCTATAACTAAAGCTTAATTAGCATGAATTGTTTGCATTGTAATCCCAAATATTCCATCTGGTGGCTACCTGAAGACAGGGGGAAAAGATAATTTATCATTGTATCTGAATACAAACAAAAAATATACTTATGAACTTGCGAAAGATAACATTCTTTGTTTTAACCTAATGAATTTTATTTCAATTAAAGGTGTACAAAAAAATCATCACAAGTAATTTGATAGGATTTGTGTCCCAAACCCACAGTGCATCCCCCCACCCCCCAGATTGTCTCATTTCAAAAACCAAAGGTTTTCCAAAGTCTGTGAGTCATTGTATGTTCTGCAAAGAAGTTCATTGTGTCTTTTTAGTTTCCACATGTAAGCGGTAGCATTGGGTGTGGCAGTCTAATTGTGTGACTGGTATCATTTCACATGATAATTTCTAGGTCCATCCATGTTGCTATAAATGTTATTTCATTCCTTTTAATGGCTGAGTAAC
The DNA here is from genome assembly GCA_004024745.2 of Catagonus wagneri. NCBI lineage: Eukaryota > Metazoa > Chordata > Mammalia > Artiodactyla > Tayassuidae > Catagonus > Catagonus wagneri. The sequence goes on along the minus strand of PVHT021183530.1, from coordinate 2,677,108 downwards.
ATTCCATTGTGTGTATGTACCATATCTCCCCTATCCACTCCTCTGTCGATGGGCATTTAGGTTGTTTCCATGACGTGGCTGTTGCATAGAGTGCTTCAATGAACACTGGAGTACATGTGTCTTTTAGAGTTATGGTTTCTTCTGGATAGATGCCCAGGAGTGGGATTGCTGGATCAAATGGTAATTCCATATTGAGTTTTCTGAGGAATCTCCATATTGTTTTCCACAGTGGCTGCACCAATTTGCATTCCCACCAGCAGTGTAATAGGGATCCTTTTTCTCCACACCCTCACCAGCACTTATTGTTTGCGGACTTTTTGATGGTGGCCATTCTGGCTGGTGTGAGGTAGTACCTCATAGCGGTTTTGATTTTCGTTACTCTAATGAGGAGCGATGTTAAACATCTTTTCATGTGTTTATTTGCCATCTGGATGTCTTCTTTGGAGAATTGTCTGCCTAGATCCTCTGCCCATTTTTTGATGGGGTTGTTTGTTTTTTTGGTATTGAGCTGTAGGAGCTGTTTGTAAATTTTGGAGATTAATCCCTTGTTAGTTGATTTATTTGCAAATATTTTATCCCATTCAGTGTGTTGTCTTTTCGTTTTGTTTATGGTTTCCTTTGCTGTGCAGAAACTTAGAAGATAAATCAAATCCCATTTGTTTATTTCTCTTTTTATTGTCCTTACTCTGACACATGGATCTGAGAAGATGTTGCTATCATTTATGTCAGAGAGTGTTTGGCCTATGTTTTCCTCTAAGAGTTTTATAGTATCAGCTCTTATATCCAGATCTTTAATCCATTTTGAGTTTATTTTTGTGCATGGTGTTAGCTGTCCAGTTTTCCCAGCACCACTTATTGAAGAGGCTGTCTTTTGTCCAGTGTATATTCTTGCCTCCTTTGTCATAGATTAGTTGACTATAGATACGTGGATTTAATTCTGGGCTTTCTATCCTGTTCCATTAATCTATATTTCTGTCTTTGTTCCAGTACCATATGGCTCTGATGACTGTAGCTTTGTAGTATAGTCTGAAGTCAGGGAGCCTGATCCCTCCAGTTCCATTTTTCATTTTCAGGATGTCTTTGGCTATTCTGGGTATTTGTGCTTTCAAACAAACTTTAAACTATTTTGTCCTAGTTCTGTGAAAAAGGTCCTTGGTAATATGATGGGAATTGCATTGAATGTGTAGATTGCCTAAGGTAGTATAGTCTTTTTGATATATTGACTCTTCCTATCCAAGAGCGTGGTATGTCTTTCCACCTGTTCATGTCATCCTTGATTTCTTTCATCAGGGTCTTATAATTTTCAGAGTACAGGTCTTTTGTCTCTTTAGGTAAGTTTATTCTTTTCGATGTGCCGGTAAATGGGATTGCTTCCCTAATTTCTCTTTTTGATCTTTCATTGTTAGTATATGCAATGCACTCGATTTTTATGTATTAATTTTATATCCTGCAGCTTTGCCAAATTCATTGATGAGCTCTAACAGTTTTCTGGTAGAGTCTTTAGGATTCTCTAGGTATAGTATCATGTCATCTGCAAAAAGGGATAGTTTTACTTCTTCCTTTCCAATTTGGATTCCTTTTATTTCTTTTTCTTCTCTGATTGCTGTAGCAAGGACTTCCAAAATTATGTTGAATAGTAGTGGTGAGAGTGGACATCCCTGTCTTGTTCCTGCTCTCAGAGGGAATTCTTTAAGCTTTTCACCATTGAGAATGAGGTGAGCTCTGTGGTTTTCATAGGTGGCCTTTAATATGTTGAGGTAGGTTCCCCCTATGCCCACTTTCTGAAGCGTTTTTATCAGAAATGGGTGCTGGATTTTGTCAAAGGCTTTTTCTGAATCTATGGAGAGGATCATATGGTTTTTATTCTTCAGTTTGTTAACGTGGTGTATCACACTGATTGATTTGTGGATATTGAAGAATCCTTGCATCCCTTGGATAAATCCCACTTGATCATGATGTACAATCCTTTTAATGTATTGTTGGATTTGGTTGGCTAGTGTTTTGTTGAGAATTTTTGCATCTATGTTCATCAGTGAGATTGGCCTGTAATTTTCTTTTTTTGTGGTATCTTTGTCTGGTTTTGGTCTCAGGGTGATGGTGACCTCATAGAATGAGTTTGGGAGTGTCCCTTCCTCTGCAATTTTTTGGAAGAGTTTCAGAAGGATAGGCGTTAGCTCTTCTCTAAATGTTTGATAGAATTCACCTGTGAAACCATCTGGTCCTGCACTTTTGTTTGTTGGAAGTTTTTTAATCACAGTTTCAATTTCAGAACTTGTGACTGGTCTATTCATATTTTCAATTTCATATTGGTTTAGTCTTGGGAGATTGTACTTTTCTAAGAATTTGTCCATTTCTTCTAGGTTTTCCATTTTATTGCCATATAGTTGCATATAGTAGTCTCTTATGATCCTTTGTATTTCCGTGATGTCTGTTGTGACTTCTCCTTTTTCATTTCTAATTTTATTGATTTGTGTCCTCTCTCTTTTTTTCTTGATAAGTCTGGCT
>PVHT021183530.1:2540010-2673603 GCA_004024745.2 Catagonus wagneri | reverse complement strand
TGAGGCTTGATTTGTAACCCAGGATGTGATCAATCTTAGAGAATGTTCCATGCGCACTTGAGAAGAATGTGTATTCTGTTGCTTTTGGATGGAATGTCCTATAAATATCTATTAAGTCCATCTGATCTAATGCTTCATTCAGGGCCTGTGTTTCCTTATTGATTTTCTGCCTGGATGACCTGTCCATTGCTGTAAGTGGATGTTAAAGTCCCCCACTAGGATTGTATTGTTGTTGATTTCTCCTTTTAAGGTTGTTAGTAGTTGCCTTATATATTGTGGTGATCCTATTTTGGGTGCATGGATATTTAAAATTGTTATGTCTTCTCCTTGGATTGATCCTTTGATCATTACGTAGTGCCCTTCCTTGTCTCTTAAAATGTCCCTCATATTAAAGTCTATTTTGTCTGATAGGAGTATTGCTACTCCAACTTTCTTTTAATGCCCATTTGCATGGAATATTTTCTTCCATCCTCTCCCTTTCAATTTGTATATATCTCTAGAAGTGAAGTGGGTCTCTTGAAGACAGCATATATATGAGTCTTCTTTTTGTATTCATTCGGCTAGTCTATGTCTTTTGGTTGGGGCATTCAGTCCATTAACATTTAAGGTAATTATTGATATATATGTTCTTATTGCCATTGTATTAATTGTTTTGGGTTTTTGTTGCTCTTTTTTCTTCCCTTATTCTCTTCTTATCTCCTCTCACAAGATGACTCTCTTTAATGATGTATTTGAGTTGATTTTTCATATTTGTTTGTGTATCAGTTGTAGATTTTTGGTTTGCAGTTACCCTGAAGTTTTGGTATAGGAATCTATATATAAATGAGATTGTTTTAAATTGTTGGTTTCTTAATTGCACATGCATCTCCAGTGATCTGCATTTGTGCTCTCTTCTCATGATTATTGTTTTTGGTAGCATAATTGTGCATGTATGATTTAGTATCTTTACTGTATATATGCCTTTACTGGTGAGCCATGTCATTTGTGGTGTTTTTGTTTCTGGTTGTGGCCTTTTCTTTTCTGCCTAGAAAAATGCCTTTAGGATTTGCTGTGGAGCTGGTTTAGTGTTGCAGAAATCTCTTAGCTTTTGCTTATCTGTAAAGGTTTTGATCTCTCTTTCAAATCTGAATGAGAGCTTTGCTGTGTAAAGTAATCTTGTTTGGAAGTATTTCCTTTTCATTACGTTAAGTATATCATGCCAGTCCCTTCTGGCCTGCAGATTTTCAGATGAAAAACTTGGGGTTCCCATGTATGTCATTTGTTTCTTTTCCCTAGCTGCTTTCAATATTTTCTCTTTGTCTTTAATTTTGGTCATTTTGATTAATATGTGTCTGAGGGTGTTCCTCCTTGGGTTTATTGTATATGGTACTCGTTGTGCTTCCTGGATTTGAGTGAGTGATTCCTTTCCCATGTTAGGGAAGTTTTCAGCTATTATCTTCGAGTATTTTTTCTGTCCCCTTCTCTCTCTCTCTTCTACCTCTGGCACCCCTATAATATGGATGTTGGTGTGTTTCACATTATCCCAGAGTTCTCTGAGACTCTGCTCATTTCCTTTCAATCTTTTATCTCTTTTCTCTTCAGCATTAGTAATTTCCTCTAATTTGCTCTCCACCTCACTGATTCATTCTTCTGCCTCCTGTATTCTACTGTTGGCTGCTTCTAAGGAATTTTTTTTATTTTAGTTATTGTATTTTGCATCTCTTCTTATTTAATTTTTACAGCTTGTGTTTCTTTGCTCAGTGTTTCCTGTAAATTCTCAATCTTTGCCTCCAGTCTGTTTCCAATGCCTTGCATCATCTTCAGAATCAACAGTCTGAAGTCTCTTTCTTGGAGGCTGATAATCTCCTCATCACTGAGCTGTTTTTCTGGGATTTTCTCTTTCCCCCTTATCTAGTTATAGTTTTCTGTCTTTTCATTTTTATAGGTTTTTGATGTGGTTTTTGTAGGCAATAGAGTTGTAGCCTCTCTTAGTTCTGGTGTTTGCCTCCCCTGTGGCTAAAGTTGGTATGGAGGGGGCTTGTTGTAGGCTTCCTGATGGGAGGGAGTGATGCCTGCGCACTGGTATGTGGGGTTGATTCCTCTCCCTCTGGTGGGTGGGGCTTTGTCTCTGGATGAGATTAGAGGCTGGCTGTGTGCCTGAGGGTTCTTTAGGCAGCCTGTTTACTGATGGTTGGGGCTGTGATCCCTCCTGGATTACTGTTTGGCCTGGGTCTTCTTAGTGCTGATGGGAGGGACCAGATTTTCCCAGAAATGGCCACGTCCAGAGAAATGCATGTTGATGTATGTTACCAAAGCCTCACCTCCAATGCCCCTTTCCCTACAACAAGTCACAGTGGCCCCTGTTTTCCCAGGAGATCCTCCAAGAATTCCAGTCAGTTTCCACCCGGATTCCTATGGAGACTTTGCTTTGCTCTGGGACCCAGTGCACGTGAAAGTCTGTGTGTGCCTTTCAAGAATGGGGTCTCTGTTTCCCCCAGTCCTGTGGAGCTCCTGCACACAAGCCCTGCTGGCCTTCAATGCCAGATGCTCCAGGGGCTCTTTCTCCCTGTGCCAGGTGTGGGGATTTGACGTGGAGCTCAGAACTCTCAGTCCTGTAGCTGAGTCTCTGTAATACAGTTATTTTCCAATCTGTGGGGCTTCCCACCCGGGAGGTATGGGGTTGCTTCTATCATATAATCGCCCCTCCTGCCTCTTCATGTTGTCTCCTCTTTGTCTTCTGGAGTAGAATATCTTTTTTGGAATTTTAAAGCCCATTTGGTTTAACTTCGCATTTGGTTGTGCTTTTGTTGCTTTTTTGGGAGAGAAGTTGAGCTCCAGTCCTTTTTTTCCACCATATTAATCTAATCTCCACAAAAGATAATATTCTTGAAGAATATATATAAATATCAAAATATTTAAAGTACAACAGTGATTTTTTTGACTACATTAAATTTAAAAACATTCTGTGTAAGCAAAGAAATAAGAGAAAAATTATAAACATAACTTGTTTGTTAGACAGAGCATTAGTATCTAAGTTAAAGAATGCCTACAGATCAATTAGGAGAGCTCAAACAACTAAATTAGAAAATTGGCTAAGAACCATAATAAACAGTTCAAAAAAATCAGAAAAAGGTGAAGGAAAAATAAATACCCTTTAACCAGGAAAATCCATAGAAACAACAGAATATTTCTCTTCATTCTTATGAAAATTAATATTTCTCTTCATTCTTATGAAAAATAAATACCCTTTAACCAGGAAAATCCATAGAAACAATAGAATATTTCTCTTCATTCTTATGAAAATTATTTCTTTCATTCTTATGAAATTATTTCTCTTCATTCTTATGAGAATTAAAATTTCTCTTCATTCTTATGAAAATTCAGTGCACTGCTGTTGAAAGCATAAAATGGAGCAGCCATGTTGGAAAACAGTTTGGTTTTATAAAACAATAATGCCTAATCCTACTAACTGAAAATACTGTTGCTCCTTGAACAAACTGCAAAACCCTTTTTCTCATTTTCTACCTGTAAAACAGGAATAATACTGGAACTTATTATGAGGTTAAGTAATCACATGCACAGCATTTGAAATATGCTATTATTCTGATTATTATTATTAGAAACCATGGGAAGCAAATACGTGTGCACACGGAGACATTTACAAGTAAATATTGCAGGCATTGTCTGCAAACAATTGAGTATAGTCTAGGTATCCATCAATAGGATAGTAATACAAATAAGCTATAGTCTCATTATTTATTTCCAGTTTAATTCAACAGAAAGTTAAAATTTTAATTGCTACACACCTATATGCCTGTACCCAAACAGTGAATTGAGGCTTAGTTTGAATTTCTTTGTTAAGGGTTTTCCTTATTGTTAAAAGGCAGGGAAATCCATGTGTAGTATAACCCAAAAAGAAGAGATTGATTTTATTCAGGCTATTACAATGGGGAGAGCCTAAGATGAGAGTGTCTGGAAGGGTGGTTTTATCATAGACATTTATAGGGAGAAGTGGACAAGCTGGTGTTGGAATAACTTACATTTATGGTTATTTTGCAAGTAGGGAAAGTCTTTGCTGGCCAGGAAGTGTTTTCTCTGTGTCTCGCTAGTTTCAGACGGCACAGACTATCCTAAATTTAGCTAATAGCCATTAAAGAATAAGTTGGCGGGGGCAAACAGGTGCAGGAAAATGGGTGGGTCTGAGTCTGCTCTTGTCAATATAATTTATTTAAAATGTTTTAAATAGGAGTTCCCGTTGTGGCTCAGTGGTTAACAAATCTGACTAGCATCTATGAGGGTGTAGGTATAATCCCTGGCCTTGCTCAGTGGGTAATGGATCCAGCATTGCTGTGAGCTGTGGTTTAAGTCGCAGACACTGCTGGGATCCTGCATTGCTGGTTAATGTAGGCCAGCGGCCACAGCTCCGATTTGACCCCTAGACTGGGAACCTCCATATTCTGTGAGTGTCGTCCTAAAAAGACAAAAGAAAAAATTAATGTTTTAAATAATCAAATACCATAAAGTGTATGTGTGGTGTGTGTCCATACACACATACACACACACATCCCACACTTACATTTGCATGTGTAATTAGAAAGGAACAACTAATAATTTTATAAAAATTTTATGATAAGGAATGTCTGAGACGAAGGGAAGGGAATATTTCTTACATTAAATACCCATAAGGACTTCAGCTTTAGTATTTATTTTCTTAAGAATTACAGTAGAAAATAATCAGGACAGAATCTTAACTTTTTTTTTTGTCCATTGAGAATAAATATGAATGACACTATAGTATTCTTTTCAAGAGATAAAGGAAAAGAAAAGGGAAAAATAAGGGGAAATGAAAGGTAAGAAGAAGAAACGGAAAAAGAACAGAAGCTATGAGAAAAGGATGAACTTGGGAATGTCAAAATTGCTGAAGTGTTACATAAAAGAAGGCCTGGACTCTCTTTGCTTTGGTGTCATAAAGAAAGCTGAAATCTTTAGTGAAAGTAAAGGTGACAGAAGTCAGAGTGAAGTGCATCAAGGAAAGAGGAGAATGTGAGGAAATGGAGTCACAACAGTAAGGAGTATCTGAGCAAAAAAAAAACAAATAGGCAGTTTTAAAAAAATGTGGACTCAAAGAGTTTCTTGTTTTGACTTTTGCATTATTTTTGTGATGAGAAATAACAGAGCATTATTTCTCAACTTTGACTACAAGTTAGAACCAACTGGTGATTTTTAATATGTTAAAGCCCTCTCTTAGTCTGATTCAGCTGCCCTAACAAAATATCATAGACTCAGTGGCTTGAATAAGAGGTATTTATTTACCTACAGTTCTGGAGGCTGGGAAGCCCAAGATCAAGGTGTTAGCCTTTTGGGTTCAAGGTGAGAGAAATCTTTTCCTGGCTTGCAGACAGACTGCCTTATCACTGTGTGCTCACATTGCAGAGAGAGAACCCTGGTGTCTGTTCCTTTCCTTGTAAGAGCACCAGCCCTATCACATTAAGATCACACTGTGACAACATCGTTTAGCAATCCCTAGCTCCTCACAGGTCCTCTCTCCTGATACAGTCATGCTGGTGGTTAGGGTTTCAAAATATGAACTTGTGGGCAGGATACGGATTTTCATTCTGTAGCATACTCTGTCACAAGAAAGATCAATTAAACTGGAACCAGAAATCTTCACAGGAACAGTTCTGCATTTTTGCTCTAATTCAAACTCGAGCCTCATGTGATGTCTGGCACCTAGCAGGACTCCAATGGCATTTATTAGTGAATGGGATCCTTAGATGGATACTTTATAATTAATTTCCTTGAAAACTGTGTATAGGAGTTCCCTGGTGTCCCAGCAGGAATCCAGCGTTGTCATTGCTGTGGGTCAGGTCACAGCTGTGGTGCAGTCTGATCCCTGGCTTGGGAGCATCCACATGTTGTGGGCATGACAGAAAAAGAGAAGGAAAAAAAAGGAAAGAAAGCCATGTATAAATGGGCCTTGTTTTTTGTTTTATCCACTCTGACATACTTGATTTGATTTAAACCATTCCCACTGAAAGTGATTATTGATACAGTTGGGTTAATATCTTCCATGTTCGAAACTCTTCTATTTGTAATGCTTGTCCTTTGTTTCTCCTTTTCTATTTCTGCCTTCACCGGTTTTAACTGAGCATTTTGTGATCCCTCTCTTAGCAGAGCAATTATGCTTCTTTTGAAAAATTTTAGTAGTTCCCTGGAGTTTGCAGTATATATTTTAAGCAACCTATGTCCAGCTTCAAATAACACTATGCTGGAGTTACAGTAATGAGAATGTTCCTTCATTAGCATCAGAGTTCTGAGGCTTCAATATTCATTTCTTGTAGTCTGAGATGTATCATAACATTTTTGCACTGGTTATCTTGGACCACATATTGCTATACGTGGTCACAACTTTCTAGAAAGTGTATGTGTTAGGAGAGTGGTAATTAATACCAAATCCTCCAGTATATGGAAGGTTCTGATCTCCCTTCATTCCAGGGTCATTATTACTGTTGTTTGTATCCCATGTTTGGAAATAGATCCTTGAAATGTAGTCATATTCACTGAGCAGGTGAAGTAGGCTTCCTGAGGTTTAAAAGCCCAATATGGTTCCCAAAGCTGGGTCACCATGGAGGGGTCCATATTCTTTATAATTTTGCTCAAAGGGGACAAATTTTCTATACCCCATAGGCTTGCTTTATTGGGCACAGAATTTAGAATCCTGGAGATCACAGATTAAAACAGTATCAAGTGGTTGGTGAAAGGCTGATGAGCACTCGGGAAAGGTGCTGTCCTCCTCAGCTGAGTGTTGTAATGTATAAGAAATATATATTTAGTCTTTGTCCTGCTTTCTGGCTCAGAGCTCCTAAACCCACCAGAATTTCCTAAGTGATAAGAGTGATCCATGTGTTTTATTATGTTAAAAAATAAATAAATAAATAAACAATACTATGCTGCCTTGTGTGTAGTTCAGGTAATTTATAACAGAATATTCCCATCTCCTCTTTTCCTGCCACTTATAACACTGATGTTTATGTCAATTATCCATTTGCAATAATCACCTAATACACTGGTACTATTATTATTTTGCATGGTTATACATTAGGTCAATTAAGAATTTGAAAAAGTATTTTTCATTTTCCATCTTAAACATTTTTCCTTTCTTTATGAAAATCCAGGTTTCTGCCCCTAGTTTCCTTCTGTCTGAAAATCTCTCAGCATTCCTTACAGGGAAGTCCTGTGGTGATGAAGTCCCTCAGTTTTTGTTTTCCTGAGAGAGTCTCAGTTCTCTTTCATTTTTTAAGGATAATTTTGTTGAACAAAGAATTCTATGTTGTTTGGATTTTTTTCTTTAAATGCTTTAAATATTTTCCTCTTCTTTTGTATGTGGTTTTTTAGCAAGGAGTTCACTGTAATTCTTACTGTTTTTGTATAGATAAGGTATTTTTTTCCCCCAAATTTCTACAGAAACCACTTTCTTCCATTCTGTTTCCATATGATATACGTAAGTGCAGATTTTCTGGTATTTAATTCTGCTTTGTGTTCTCTACATTTTCTGGATCAATGGTTTGATGTATGCTATTGATTTTGGAAATTTTTCAACCATTAGTACTTCAAATATTTCTTCTGTTGACCCTTTCTTTCTTCCCTATCCAGTATTCCAATGATATATATGGTACATCTTTTCACACAGTTACAACTAGCCCCACATTTCTTAGTCATTTGGTTCTTTTCTCTCCCATTCTTTTCTCTCTTTGCATTTCATTTTTCAGGTTTTTATTGCTGACTCTTCATGCTCACTGATTCTGTTTTTTTTTGGCTGAATCTAGTCAGCTGGTGAACCCTTCAAAAGTATTCTTCATTTATTTGCATGTGTATGACTTCTAGCATTTTCTTTTAATTCTTAGAGTTTCCAGCTCTCTGCTTGTGCAGTTCATCTGATCTTGCATGTTGTCTACTTTTTCTGTTAAAGCCCTAATATATTAATCGGTCTTATTTTAAATTCCCTGTGTAAGAATTCCAAAATCTGTGCCATATCCAAGTCTGTTTGTGATGTTTACTTTGTCTCTTAAGACCATGTTTAATCTTGCTTTTAATAGCACGCTTTCAATTCTTTGTTGAAAGACAGTGCATTAGGAAATAGGAAATAAAATGAGAATGAAATGGAATAAAATTTGCTATTTATATGGAGTGTTTATTTAGCATTTGCTGTAGGCCTAAGAGGTTTCAATTTCTTCTGTATTCTTTTTCTTACCTCTCTGATTGTCTTTGAGTTTCCCAAAAACATCTTAAATAAAGACCACATTTTGGAGCTTTTATAACTATACTCCACGGCTTATATACTGGAATCCTGTTGTGACTGTGAAGAGATGCAGGGTTACTTACCCCATAAAATTATTATTATACCTCAGTGTTCTAGATGGCCTAAGTTCCTTGGCTATGACCTTCACAGCTAGGTTTTAGCTTTTTCCTCCCCTTCCATCACTTAGGTCTAGAAGGGACTAGTGTCAGAGAAATGACCTCCTCCACATGGGCTAAAGCCCTGGCACATCGATTCCCCTTGGAGATCAGGCCCTAGATATGGAGGAAGCTCTGGGTGTGTTTCACAGTAATTACTCTTCCTCTCTCCCTGCCACACCAGAACATCTTACTTGACTTTCACCTTGAGGCCCTAGTGGGGTTCCTAAAAGTAAAACCTCTGAAAATGCGGGGCACTACATAAGACTGGGTTCACCAGAGGTGGTTGTTTTCATACTAGCCCATACTCAGCCTCTATCAACTTGCCGCAATTAGCATTGACATGTTCCTACCAGTTTATGACTGCTGTGGCTTCTGCTCCAGGTAAGCTGAATTGGCTGTGATTCTCTTAAGTTACCTGGCTCTCAAGATATCAGGGTAGTGGCTTGCCCTGGGACCTCAGTTTTCAGATAGGCCCAAGAAAAATCATTGATTTTTTTAGGTGGTTTGGCTTTTTCTTGTTGTAAGGACAGGGGAAATGACCAGTTGTTCCATGTTGGATCTTCATTTAGATGGATACCTAATGCCTCAATATTTTAAATAAATCTGTGCCCTGGTTTCATTAGAAATGAAAAGTATCCTTAATTTGTGAGACTTGAGGAAAAGGATCAAAATTATTTTTAACAATTTGGCATAGAGACTGAAAGTTTAATGTCACACACAATGCTTTTAATAAAAAATTGTTTCAAGAAAGCCAGTGTTAAATCACAGCATCACAGAGATTTAAAAACTGTTAAATTGCTTTGCTATAAAAGCCAGAAAAACAAATTCAGTGCCTGGATCTGAGCAATTTCTCTGTGCCTCTGTAAAGACTTCTAAAGGTTTAGTTTTTTAATGCTTATTTTATGGAGTATATTCATTTACTTGGCTTGGGCATTTTTTTGTTGTGTATTATGTACCAAGTGCTATTTAGCTACTTAAAATATACAAAACAGGTAAAAATCTCTGCCATCATGGAACTTGCATTCTCATGAGAAGGTAGAGAAAAAAAAGAACAGTAACTAAAATGTATGGGATGCTGGAAAGTGGACAGATCCAAGGCGGGAAAATGCAGGGATTGGAAACTTGACGATGTGATTTTAGATAGCATAACTAAGCAAGAGCTCATTTAAAAAACTATGTTGCAAAAAAAAGCCTAAAGAATATAAGGAACTCAACTATGTGGATGACTGAGAAAAAGCATCCAGGCAAAAGCAAGAGCAAGTGCAGAGACTCTGAGTCAGGAATGTCCCAGCATGTTAGAGAAACAGGGAAACCAGTGCTGCTGGAGCTGAGGGCAACAGGTTAAGGGGTCAGAGTAAAGGCAGGGTGGGGGAGGGGAAGAAACAAGTTGTCTCCCACAGATTACGTTGGATCTCACAGACCATTTTAATATTGCAAGGACTTTCGTTTTGAATCTGAGTAAGAGAGACATCCATTGGAGGTTTGGATCAAAGAACCGACATAATGTGAGTTCAGTTTTAATAAAACCACTTAGCCAGCTGTGCTTGATAGGAAGCAAAGAACTGAGAGGTTGTAAAGGAAATAGCTTGTGCGTCTCCTCCAGGCATGTTGCTAGGTATTTATCAGAAACTAAAGGGAGATGTATTATATATGGAAAGCACCGTGGCCATGACCAGTGGTGAATTAACTCTAGTACTGACAGGGGTTGGAAGAAAATGCAGGGAAACGAAGAAGGACAGAAAAGAGGTGGACACAGGCATCCTGAGGTCAGGACCCTGGGTCTCAGAAGCAGCATGGTGACCTGGGGCTGGGGCTAGAGGTCTGCAACAGAGAAGAGTGGGCAGTGCAAGGGGAGGTAGAAGACAGCAAAACAAAAAGATAACAATAAACTTGGAATTTTGCTCAGATTTGAGACTGACAACAGCCATCTTATTTTAATGTTAGTATAATGCCTTTGGATCATCCAGGCACTTTTATACATTACTTTTTTCTTACTTGCTCCCTAAGACATAGTTGTCTTGCTCTTTAGTCTGATAGTTCTTTAGCTTGTCTGCGTGATTAATATATAATGTTTATTATTCCCTGGCCCACTTCCCCAACCTTTTCATATAAATACTTCTTGCAGAGACATTAAAACGTGACCTCATTTTGGGATAACTATGCTTCTCATGTGTATCATAGCCCAAACTGTTAGTAATTCCAGAATGACATATTTTATTCTTGCTGAATATAACTCTAATTTTCTGTGGTGATCAATAAAAACAATATCAATTCCTTTAGGAAATGTGTCCCTGGGAGAGGATAGAACCAGAAGTGAAACATGAAACTGCCGAGAAATGAGAATCCAATAAACATTTGCACATTGACTTGAGAGCACTTTGCAGTTTGTTGCTGCATTTTTCTAAATTAGGATTTGATATAGTGAGGCTTTATGAGATATTTTCTCCTGTAAGAGCATCATTAAAGTTATTCACACTACATCTGAAGTCTTAGATTATTGAGAATCATCATCTCTCTGTCAAAGCGGGTGTTAACTAATTGGTAACGGGGGAATAGAAGGTGTGAAAAAAATACCCAGTGTATTAGAGGTAATTTATTTTTTGAAAGTGATTGTTGACAGTTTGACATTACCTTCAGTTAACACTTCTAGAGACTTTAAAAATTCTCCCTCCCAGTCAGGACACGGTCTATGTTTTCATAAGACTTCTAAACAGACATTGCTGTTTGATTTTCTTTCCATGCATTTGCATTGAAAAATACAAACCACTGCTTACTGATTTTGCCAGATGCTCTATCAAGATTTTTAACAGCTGCAATGTCCTCCAGACACAAATTTAAAATTTCAACCTTTCAACATGACAATTATTTTCAGTATTTGAAATTTCTCTTTGGTTAAAAGGAAGATCCCAGAGTAGAGCTAAAAATCTAACAAATAAATCCTGGAAAGGAGAACAGCTTAAGCAGTCGGCAGTAAGCACCATGAATGAAGGTTCTGTTTCCTGTTACCAAAGAGAGCCTACCTTTTCCAAACATCACACATTTTAACATAATTTCAGCCGTTCCTCTGCTGGATGGTGACAACCTTTTTGATTATAACATTTTTGTCTGAATTCTGATTCTTAGGTCTAGAAGCAACTGGAACTGGGTTTCAATGGAATATTTTAGGGATTATAAAAGAGCACACAATGCTTCTGTCTCCCAGATCCTATGATCATAACTCCCTACCAACATGGTATCTAAAATGTAAAATGACTTAATGATAAATTATTGTTTCTTATAATTAGTGATAAATTTAGAACTGTAGAGTATTCACAGGCCAAGTTTTAAATTAGAAGTAAGTCTGATTACCTCCTTTCAGCAAGTAAATTTTAGCAAATGGAGGAAAGATCCTGAGAACCTAAAAGGAAAGAACACCATGGAGGTACAGAAATAGAAATCAGGGAAAGGAATTTAGTTGAAATGAGTGGTGAGATAAAGATCATCAGAGGAGAATTAGCCACATTTTCTCACCATGTTATGAGACATGCTTCTGACCTCACCTGCCCTTGCAAGATACCATATTTCATTGCACATATTGGTTTAGCACAATGTGGAGCATAGATAGGTTGTAAATCAAAATATGTGTGTATACAACTAGTTCTTTAAAATTTAGTCGACATATTTTAAAATTACAAACTCACCTCAGTAATAGTAGTTATTTATACATAGAAACATAAAAATAAGAGGTAGGTTTTTTAGAACAATTTTTATCTTTTCCATTATAGCTGATTTACAGTGTTCTGTCAATTTTCTACTGTAGAGTAAGGTGACCCAATTACACATATATGTATATACTCTTTTTTTTTTTTCACTTATCATGCTCTGTCATAATTCACTGGATATAGTTCCCAGTGTTATAGAGCAGGATCTCATGCTTATCCATTCCAAAGGCAATAGTTTACATCTATTAACCCCAAACTCTCAATCCACCCCATTCCCTCCCCCTCCCCCTTGGCAACCACAAGTCTGTTCTCCATGTCCATGATTTTCTTTTCTGTGGAAAGGTTCATTTGTTCCATACATTAGATTCCAGTCATACCTGATATCATATGGTATTTGTCTTTCTCTTTCTGACTTACTTCACCTAATATGAGTGTCTCTAGTTCCATCCATATTGCTGCAAATGACATTATTTTGTTCTTTTTTATGGCTGAGTAGTATTCCATTGTGTATATATATCACATCTTCTTAATTCAATCATGAGACGCAGATTTAATTACGGTGTGTGTATGTTAGATTCATTTTATCATCACTAAATAATCGTAGGAAATAACAGAAAGGGCTGAAGTGTGTAAATCTTCCCCAATGGTGTCACATCCTCTGCCTGGTTTTAAGGAAGCCATACATCTTTCTTAGCTGTTTCCTGCCAGTGGAAGGATGGGTTCATAAAAGATGTATAAAATTAAAATTTCAGAGGCTGTTTAAAATCTGGGCTTTTTGTTTCTTTGCAATTTAATTTTCTCAAAATATACATTGACTTTGATTTATATAAGATTATTCAGTTTTGTGTCTCAATAGTAATATCCCAGGGTGTTCTCAATAATATTTGGTACATATGCTTCATTTCCTTTCTATTTTTTTCCCCTCTCTTTTCCCTCTCTCCCCTTCTGCTTGTCTTTTTTTTTTTTTTTTTTAAATGCGGGGTTCCCCAAGCTTTTATTCAGATGTTTTCCTTGAGTTATTTTATCAACTGGGTAATTTTATTGGTTATAACATTCTAACTATGTTCTCATATTTTCCTGAGTCATGTGCTCAGCTAAGTAGTTATGCTTAGTCTTTATTATCCAAGGACGTTTTCAATATCAGCTATTTTTGTTAGGGATTTCTTCTAACACCTTAAGGTCTCGATTATCTAGGTTCCTTCTATTCCCATTTGGGATTTTTTTGGCTTGTAATCTTGTTAAAAATTTCCTTAATTCAGGTTTTTCTTTTAGTACCTCCATGAAGGCAGTTAAAGAAGCCAACACACAGTGCTAACATCTAGTTTTATAAGGTCTTTCCCTAGAGTTTCAGCTGAGTCGGTGCCACCAGTGTTGCTGCAAGAGGCAATTTAACTGAACCTTTTCTTACAATATAACATGGACCTCCAGACAGAATACCATTATCTACCAGATTCTGGTCTCCTGTCTGGACAGAAAATTCACGATACATCCCTATTAGCTGCATTTAGTTAGCATCTGTCTTCTCCTTTTTCCAAGATCACAGAGTAAACCTGAATCTCTAGCTTAGGCTTACTTTCCACAACTTAGTAACCTCGTCTGGAGAGGAACTATATCCAAGTTTGCATGGAAAATAGTTTTCCAGTGAAGTGCTCTGTACACATGGAATCTCAGTATTAAAACATTCAAAATGAAGTGGCTGAATTACCAATTCCACCACCTCTTCATTTTCCAAATTGCTTATATGCTCTAATTCTTTAACAAGAGAAATGAAAGTCTTTTGAGTCATTTTACACTTTAACCAAAGCTCAACTGATAAGGAGGGAAGAATATGTTGTAGAATTTGAGAGGAAACTATCCCTCGTCTTCCACAAGAAGAAAACTTATTTCCACAGTTCTCAAGGTAAAAATTGGGTCTCACCCGTAGCCATGTAGTGAACAATCAATAAATTCTTACTGATTTTTTTTTAAAGAAAAGACAGACACATTGCTTATTTAAAGCCCACGTATAAAACTAAGCCACCTGTACAGCTTTATTGTTCCCTGTGGTGAGAGAACCATCACGGATTGCTAAAGAAATGGTTGTTTAAATATAAACATTGAAGGCCACTGCATCTAAATATTTGAGTGCGTTTGCATGTAAACTGATTAATAATTTTTAATTTATGCTCATTAGTAAATTAAAACTACCTTCAGGACACACTTCACTGAATTGAAAATCAAGAGGAAAGCTGTAGCTTTCATTTCAGGGACCAACTTCTATTTCAAATGTGTCTAAATAGTTCTGCATTTAAAATGTGGACTGTTTTCATGTAAGGGAAACAAAATTGCACTGGAACCCATTTAATCACTTATTTGGAAATGGATTCAAGTTACTGATACATTTTTTTCCAACATGTTTGAGGCATCAGTACCCAAAACAATAAGGTTATCAATAAATATTAAGAAACACGTCATTTTTATCTCCAAAAGGTAAATGCTTTTTTGTATTTAAAATGTTGAATATTTATTTATGAATCCCCCCAAATGAGCAATAAGATAAAATTTACCTTTCAGAAATATCTCTGAAAGTTTTAAATGTTTTTTTTTTTTTACATTCTTGATGGAATTGGTCACTTATCTGAGAAGAAAAATATTGCTTATCAAAAAAACTTGCACTTATTAAAGAATGAGTAAAATGACAAAATTTGGTAGTTGAACTTGAAACAGGTGGTAGCCATTAATCATACTGAGAAGAACGTCAGGGTTCTCCCTGGCTTTGTGTAGGGGGAACAGTCTGCATGTTGGATTTGAATATATTATGGAACAGATTTTTGAGAGTTTTTCTCCTCACAGTTTTAATACAGAAATGCCAACACTTACCTGCCTTTGTCCATGTTTCATCACTGGATTAACCTATCAAAGAAGCTTGCTTATAGCCACCATGCCAGAGGCTTTCCCTGTATTGAAGGGGTAGGCCCTGAAATATAGAAGTTGAGTCAGAGAAGTAGAAAATTATTAGAAAAAATTTAACTCAGGAGTTTCCATCATAGCTCAGTGGTTAACAAATCCGACTAGGAACCATGAGGTTGCAGATTCGATCCCTGGCCTTGCTCAGTGGGTTAAGGATCCGGCGTTGCCTTGAGCTGTGGTGTAGGTTGCAGACGCAGCTCGGATCCCGTGTTGCTGTGGCTGTGGCAAAGGCCGGCAGCTACAGCTCCTGTTAGACCCCTAGCCTGGGAACCTCCATGTGCCGCGGGTGCGGCTCTACATAAAAGGCAAAAAGACCAAAAAAAAGAAAAAAGAAAAGAAAAAATTTAACCCAAATCCTTTTTTTCTCTTTTAAAAGTGAGGACTAGTTAGATAAAATCCAGAACCTTATAAACCTCAGAACTGAGACCGATTTGATAATAGCATTACAACATCTACATAGTTGGGGGATTGAAGATCAGAGAATTATATGGACCTTTTCACCCAGATCTGCCAAAACAACCTGGTTGGGATACAGAAAGAGATGTTATTGGGTGGGATATGTTATAATAGTTCTGCAAAAATATAAGCTGATAATTCTAACTATTAGTGATCAATAAAAACCGAGAATAATGAAAAGGTACTGGATTCCTAAAAACATGACTTAGTTACCCATAATCCCATTTTCAAAGTCTCTTGTTAATATTACTGAATTTTTGAGCATCTATTTTCAGAGATATTTAATGAGTAAATAAAACTTCATGTATATGATTCAATAAATAGAATCTGCCAGCTAAAGAGTTATCTTAGGATATATTTCAATGACTGAGTTAGATAGACCTCTTATTTTGCTTGAGATTGACACCATTCAACTAGAAACTCAATATAATTGGACACAGCCCTAAAATAAAATCTAAGAATGAGCATTTTATTAGGTGTATGTTCTACATACACAGTTATATGATTTATTGTTTTAAAGCATGTTTCTTTGGCTAATTAGTCATTTTAATGAAACTGGAAATGGGCTAATACACATTTTTACTAACTGCAGAGGAATACAGTTGACCCTTGAAAAACACAAGTGTGAACTGCACAGATCCTCTTATATGCAGATTTTTTTTCAATAAATGTGTCAGGACTACCAAAAAAATAAATAAATAAACAAACCTTCAGTACTATACAGTCCTTGTTTGGTTGAATACAAGGAAGGATATGGAACCTTGAATACCAAGGGCCAACTGTAAAGTTATACTTGAATTTTCACCCTGTGGAGCATCGGCACCGCTAATCCCCACCTTATTCTAGAGTCCACTATATTTTAACAAAGAAACAGACTCCCAACAAAACTCAATGTCTGAAGATTTAGGACTGGACAATACATATAAATGATGACTTCTTCTCTGCCAGGAGGAGTTAAAACATACCTTAAACATGTATGTATGTAACAGATAGAGAAAATAAGACAGTAAGACAAAAGGTAATGAAAGATACTATGGTTAGTCCAAAGGAAGTGTTTGAGCATATAGTCATAACACATGTGTTTGTTCTTTTACAAACTGATCTAGAACTACATTTAAAAAATAGATTGTTTTTAAACTTTAACAAAAAGCAATGTACTAAATAATTTTACTTAACTTGAGAAGATGTCCTAAGGTATCAATAAAAATGATTCATAATACTCTTTGAGTCCTACTGTGTGGCAGTTTTCCCCATTTAATTCTCATTGCAGACATTTGAGGTAGGTACTCTATAGTCGAAAAAAATGAGATGCATGGAATTTGCCCATGGTCATAGACTCACAGTCAGTATGAAGGCAAGCTAGGGCTTCAGTCCAAAACTATGAAATTCATGGTCCAACCACTTTCCCATTACATTCAGAGAAGTAGTGGGTGAATGAGGAAGAGTCTAGCCAGCTCCTATGAGAGAGAACTCCAGTTATAGGGCAGCCTTTAAAGAAGAATCTAGAGATGTGTAGCTCTTAGATCTGTGGGTAAAGAGACTCATTCAGTCCCTTATTCATTCATTGAGTGACTACCCAATGAGTTCTGAATATACGTTTGATACTGGATATAGTAGTGAGAAAGTAGTGACAAAGTCCTTATATTAGGATAGAGCTTCCATTAAGGCAGGTTCTAGATAAGTAAATACATATTAACGTACATATTATAATGCTATGAATAAGGCACAAATAAAAAGTAAAACTAAGATTACAGGTTGAGTGCTATCTTAGGTTGATCACAAAAGGTATCTCTGAGGAGATGATGTTGGAGCAAAGCATGAATGAGGCAAAGATGATTTGGACCCCGAGAACATCAAGTGGAAAAAAAAAAATGTTTAAGCAGAGAAAGGAGTTATACAGCCCATAGGTAAAAGTGTGCTTGGAAGAACACAGAGGCCCCAGTGATAGGACTGGAATGAACCAGAGAGAGTCAACAGAAATGACATCAGGAAGTAATCAGAAGTCTGATCATGCATGACAGAGAGTCTGTGGAAAGGATTCACACTTTGCCTGGTGTCAGAGGATATACAGAGATGGGAGGCAAATAATCTGTGTCATTTAAAAGGCCCAACAGCTGAAGTATCAATAGTGTGTGCTCATTCTGAGAACCTATTAGAGGATCCTCTAGCGGGTCGGTCAGAAACTAGACATTAGTATCACTCCAGTTACATATGTAGAACTGGACTAGAAAAGCAAAGTTAAGGTGGTGAGAAGTCAGATTCCATGTACTTTTTTGATTATACATTTAATGGTGTTGCAGATGGATTGTATATGGAGTGTGGTTTTAAAGATAGAGAAAAATTATATTTTTGACCTGAATGTTTCTCTTCCAAGAAAATACTAGAGGAGAAACAGAATTGGGGTAAGGAGGAGTCAAGCATTCAGTGTGAGCTAAAAGTTGTGTATATGACTCAAGCTGAGGAACAAGTTAAAGCCACAGACTTGTTTTTGCGATTTTCCTTGGACTGATTCAATTAAGCAATAAGTCCAGAAGACTTCACTTATGGACTTATGCAGATTGAGAAGGGCTTTGAAGACAGGGATCTGAGGTCTCCTAATGCAGCTAAGTCGGAGAGATGGAGTATTCAGTCAAGGAGAATGAGAAACTATGGCAAATGATGTCACAGGTTAGAGGGTGATGTTCTGAACACCAAGTGAAATAAGCTTATCAGAAAGGGAGAGATCAACTATTGTTAAGGGAAAAAGTAAAACGTGTGCTGAAAATTTGCCATTGGTTTTATAACATGCACTAACTGGTGACACCAGAGGGGCAGAATTATTTTCATAGTCCCAGTAGACCCCAAGGAGTAGGAAAAATAAGAAATCCCTAACTTGAATTACTCCAGCAAAAGAGGAGATGTTCACAGAAGCTGTACCCAACCAGTACAGCAGCAGGGTATTCTGTCTCAGATCAGCAATGCCTTGTTCAGGCTACTATGTGAGGTCTGCTCTTTGCCCCAAATCACCAGAACAAGTTCAAGTGTGATGGTGTCAAAGGGAATATTGCATTTGTGATAATTAAAAACAAACAAAAACCTTAGATTCTGAATTGAAGAACTGGGTTTAGGGTTCACTTGCTTGAGTTACTAATTGTGTTAACACTAATTGTGTTAACACTAACTGTGTTATTTGCTTAAATTTTCTAAACTTCATTTTCTTCAATAATAAAAAAATTTTTAAATAGTTACTACCACATAAACTTGTTTTAAGAGCCCAGTGAATAATATTTGGTTTTTATCATGATCATGGCAACAGTAGCCATAGACGAGACCCACAAAGCAAGTCCCTACCACAGAGCTTCATCACCTGTGTGCCAATCTGTTTTCCACTCCGAAACAAGAGAAGATTTTCAAAATTCATATGTAATTCATTTGAAATAAGTCAGCAAAGTCCCATTTCTGTTAACATAAAGCCCATCATTTTACAATCTGCTCTGTTCTCCATATTCTGGCCACATCGAACTTTTTAGTTTCATGCACCATGGACTCTCACACACCGCCTGTGCTTCATACAGTGGGGAGGAGGAGGGGTCCTTCCTGCAATGTCTGATCTATGTAGGCCCCACATGTGACCAATGCACTTTCGCCCTTGAATCAGTTCATTGTGTCGTTTTCCAGCTCGGACAGCACTGGCTTTAGAAGATTTTCATCTGAGTAACTGAGTCAAATGTCCTGATTATGTAACTCTTATCAGAGTTGTGATTTAATAGTAATTTGAGTCATTTCCTGACTTACAGTTTCCTAACACAGTAGCCTATAGAGAGAAAACAGCAGAAACTGAGTCTATTTAACTAGTGTACCACCAGCTGTGTCCCCAGTTCTGAGAGGCTCATTGAGCAGCTGGAGAAATTGACTCTTCCTGCCAGGGTGTCATGACTTCTGGGTAACTTGGGATCACATAACTATGTTATGATTCACAATAATTTTATCTTTTTTTATTTTTCCCTAAAAAAAAAAAAACACTAGGCTCACTCACACTATTTTGATTTTCCCTGCACTAATTGTGGCAGAAAATATTTTTTAAGAATCAACTGGTGATTTTTTTACTATAAAGCAAGACCTAAATTTAAGAATTTGTTTAATAAGAAAAGAGAAGGGTTATAGTCAATGTCAACACATTTTATAGCTTCCACACCCACAAGTGAATGGTGAGTTCTGTTAATATGAAGACTGATTAATTTACATAACATGATCAGTGAAATGACTGATTTTATTTTATTATTTAAAAATTTTAAATTAGGAATTCCTATTGTGGCTCAGTGAATTAAGGACCCAACATAGACTATGTGAGGATGCAGGTTTGATCCCTGGCCTTATCCAGTAGGTTAAGGACCCAGGATTGATGGAAGCTGCAGCATAGGTTGCAGTTGTAGCTCAGATCTGGTGTTGCCGTGGCTGTCGTGTAGGCCTCAGCTGCAGCTCCAATTTGACCCCTAGCCTGGGTACTTTCAAATGCCACAGGTACAACCATAAATAAATAAGAAAATTAGAGTACAATTTTGAGTTTTCACATTGTCCATGTGGTTGAACCAGATTTAACCACATGGACCATGTGAAAATTCAAATAAAATATAACTCTGTATTCTAAACCAACTTTATCTCAGTAAAAGTATATCTCACTTGTAGATAAAACACATTGTTCATTCAGGCTAGAACTTTTTGTTGTGATTTAAGGTCATATAATTAATACTAGAAATGATTTGAAATATAAAATCTTTGCAATGGTCATGATTTTAGCACTTAGTTAAGTATATGGCAAGCCAGCAGTTCAAAATGAATGTATTTTGATAGAGCACCTTAGCAATAGATACAATTAGAGAAGTAAGAAAATAGTTTATGGGATGTTATAAAAATTATAATTTAAATATATGTTATAAAAGCAAATTATCTAAGGAAAGAGAAAAATTGCATAATTTTACTTTACCATTTGGCAATGTGGCTTATATCATCCATTCTGATTCTACCACTAAAATTCAAATGCCAATAGATTTTTATTTAATTTTTGATTCACTCAACAAATTTATTCCATTACCAATCTCTGAAAACATATCTTTTTAAAAAAAATTTTTCAGTGTTTTAAAAGCATTCAGTAACTCTTACATATATATCAAATTTATACAAATGTTCTCAGTAAGATAAAAACTTAGCAAACATAGGCATTGGTATCGCTTCATATGAGTTGCTATGAACATAGTCATGATAAGATCAATGTGGTTTAGGAAGAAAAATGTTTTTTGTTTCAATTCAAGGATCTTGTACCTTTAGGGTCGTTATTCTAAGGCATAAGTACCTTTCCAATGATTTAGTAAAAGAAATTTGAACTAATGGCCATTTTAAAAAGCATGTGCATGAAGTTCCTGGTGTGGCACAGGGGGTTAAGAATCAGACTGTAGCGGCTTGGGTTGCTGAGAAGGCACATGTTTGATCCCTAACCTGGTGCAGTGGGTTAAAAGATCTGGCGTTGTCACAGCTGTGGCACCTAGGAACTTCCATAGGTCGCGGGTGGGGCCATTAAAAAAAAAAAAAAAATTGTGCATGTTTTAATTTGCATTTCATGTGTGTCCACATGTGTAAGTTCTTGAAAGGAAATGGCAATGACTCACCTATATAGTTTCTGAGATTTCAGAGGCCAATAGTGTGACCAAGGTACAGAGGCCAATAGGGACATATGTTGGAAAAGAGAAGTTATTTCACCTTGATTTTGACTTAGAATGAGACTGTTTTCACTGATATTCCTGAAATGCAAAGAAAATGAAAAAGACAAATTAGTTCTAAAACATGTCCCCTAACCCGAGCTGCCACTGGATGTTGAGGAAAGGATTTGGCCTATCATTAAATAACATCTTGCTTTAATTATCCACATAGTTCCTTAATATCCCAAAACAGCTAATCTACCTGGCTAAGCTCACTGGGATTAGGGAATGTTTTATACACCAGGAAACTCTAGTATAACAAAGCAGCAACTTAAAATTTGGAAAATAGGCTTTAATGGTTCACTTTAACAAGAAATATCAGAGCTCCTTTTTTTTAATAAGAATAATCCTTCACATCCATTGTTAATGATATCCTGGCAATATAAACTTTAAAAAACTAAATTTTTTGTAAGGAGAACTTGGCTATTTTAAATATGCTTCTCAAGTAATTGAGGCTCCTGGCCTTGCAATTCAGTAGTGTCCAGGTAATACCAGTAAAGTATTTAAATGTGTAAAAAAATGTACCTCGTGGCTTTCTACAAACCATCTTTTCATTTCATGAATGTAAATGGCCTCATTAGCCAAGATTGCCACAGGCATAAAGCATCAACCAGGTCGAAAAGTGCATCTTAAATGTTTTAATAATTCTTGGTACCTTTTTAGAATTTTAATATTTTCTTTTTAACTGTCGTCATTCATGAAATTAACAAAAGAAAAACAGAAAAGAAAACCTTTATATGTCATAGAAGGAATGAGGTAAAACTCAGAAATTCATGCTTGAACGTAAACGTGATCTCTCTGTCTCTTAACTAGAGACACTTTTTAAAATTGTGTGAAAAAGGAGTTCCCTTGGTGGCTCAGTGGTTAACGAATCCGACTAAGAATCATGAGGTTGCGGGTTCGATCCCTGCCCTTGCTCAGTGGGTTAAGGATCCGGCGTTGCCGTGAGCTGTGGTGTAGGTTGCAGACGCAGCTCGGATCCCGCGTTGCTGTGGCTGTGGCGAAGGCCAGCAGCTACAGCTCCTGTTAGACCCCTAGCCTGGGAACCTCTATATGCCGCGGGTGCGGCTCTACATAAAGCCAAAAAGACAAAAAAAAAAAAAAAAAATTGTGTGAAAAAGATTTTTCAAGCCGCCATCTCTAAGGGAGTTCTTGAATAAAAAAGAAAACTCAAAAAAGCCGAAGGGAAATAGGAATGTTGAAATGATAGAATTTTACTACCCACTCCCCATCTGCCATAAATTTTATCATAACTTGTAACAAATAGTTGTTTCTAATTGAAATTCTTTTGAAGGATGAGGGAGCTTGAGTGCATCTATCTTAATTTAAAGGGAAAAAAGCGTAAGACAAATTTTTTGAAAA
Organism: Catagonus wagneri; assembly: GCA_004024745.2. Classification (NCBI taxonomy): domain Eukaryota; kingdom Metazoa; phylum Chordata; class Mammalia; order Artiodactyla; family Tayassuidae; genus Catagonus; species Catagonus wagneri. Next base: position 2,650,967 of record PVHT021183530.1, on the reverse strand, counting down.
ATCCATAAACAGTATAATCAGTGTAAGTGGTTAATTTGCAAATCAAATTATCCATCCCTCAATTATCATGTTTGCTTTCAAAATGCATAAAGTAGTGGTATTCAAAGTTACAATAAGATCACCTGTTCAATTCAGTGTTACTTATGTAGACATCTGAACTTTCCTTTTTACCAACTAAACTTCTCTAATGATTGTGAGGACCAGGTAACTCTCACTTTTAACAAGGTAGGATTACTGGTTTGCCATTTACCTCCTCACTCAGCTCTGTCATCTTTAGTGCATTGCCTACAGCTATAATCCCATTATCAAATTAAAGGCTGTGAAGAAACTTCTTTTAATAACAAACTATATATTCCTTGGGCCAATTATGTTCTTATGTTAGTAACAGGCTTCTGTCTAGGTCACAGGAAGTCATGACCTCCCTGGGGCCTAAATCCTTGAAATAACTAACAAGTTTTTGATGATAATGTTGAGTCACCCAGGGCAACCTAACAAACTCTTCTAATTAAGAGGAAAATGTTTTACTCGGGTCTTCTTTTCTGACACTCAGCATATTAAAGCTTCATGCCTAATATTTACTGAATCCATGAGCCAGTCAGAATAAGTCCAGAGAAATCAAGGCAGTTTGCCTGACCCTAAAGCCCACGCTTCTCAACAGAACTCAGCAAAACATGGCAGGGCCTCCATCCAAGTGTCCTCATTCATCTGTCACATTCTCAGCTGAGGGTGTGTTCATTTGTTCTTTTGACCCTTTGTTTCTCAAATTCTGAAAATACTTTGTTTTCTCTCTTCTTCCTTCAAAGTTGCTACACCATTTTAATTTTCATCCAGTGTTAACGAGATATATAAAAGTTTGTTAATGGAACAAATTCAAAGTGAAACATTTATTCGTGGGGATAGTAAACCTTGTACTTGTTAAATTCACCTGTGAGCAGAAGAAAGATAAAAGCAAAAACAAAGAGTGGAATAATGGGGTGCTTTCCCTAAAATGGTTGCATAATACATGAATAATTGTTGAAAGGTAATTTTGAGACCTCTCACACCATTGACCTCTCACCCATCTCCAGAGTGCCTTCCATTGGTTTTGCTTTGTTGAGGAATTCCTTCTTCACTTTGGAGCCTGGGTGTTCCTACAAGTTTTTGTCTTTGGAGGGAGCTATTGATTCCGTCTTCTCCATCCTCTTAACTGAGCAGGACAGGATTACTCAGGGGTTAAATGAAAGATTCTGGAGACAGGTCATGTAGAGATTAGAATCCAGGCTCTAACCACTACTGACAGAGAACTTGAGCAAATTGATTTAATCTCTGTAAACTTCGGCTTCCTCATCTATGAAAGCAGATGAATAGAGAATCTACATCATTTTGCTAATTATCATATTGTAAATACATACTGTGCAAAATGTTAATTTGAAAACATTGTGTAAGATTGTGCTATGTAGCTTACTAGGTAATGTCATTATAAAGTAGATAGTGTGCCTTTCCCTGAAATGTTTGATGCTTATTTGGAGGTTCACACAAGTCTTACCACGTGAGAAGAGATAAATGTTACAGAAAGTTTAAGTGTAGACCTTTTGGAAGCTTATGGTTGGGCACATGGCCTGTCTTTATGTGTACTGTGTCTTTTGAGGAGCAGTGGTGGAAGAAGAGGAGAGAGAGGGAAGGAGAGACTTCCGGGAGTGTGTTGGAGAATATAATCTTTGTTTATGAAAGGGATAATTTCCAGCCTGGTTTGCTGAGTGCAGAAATATCTGTCTTAAAATAGAACAGAGTTTTAGGGAAATAACCGTGAACATTGTATCAAGAAGTGACTTAAATAGGTGGGTGAAATGTAAGTAGAAAATTAAGTTTACATTACGCTACATATCATATTTAGTTGAAAAGTGCCAAGTTATCTTCTTTACAGAAACAATTGTCATGAATGTAATGATGGGTTTTGTGAAGATAGAACTCTAATGCTCACTCTAAACCTGTGGGAACTAGATTGTTTAAAGAGTGTAATATGTTTCAAGAGCTTACTTCTTTACCAAATTAACTCTTACTTGCTCTTCAGGACAAGTTCATGAATCACTTCTTTTGGAAAGACTCTCCTGAACTTCTTTACACCTCCACTCAACTGAATCTGATTTATACTCAGATTCATATAACAGGCTCACATGTTAGGACATTGCACTACCACTGTTGGTATACTAATAATTCCTGCTAGACTTTACTCTGTTGAAGTAATATAATCTATTCCTCCTTCTGTTTTCATTTCCATCTCCTAGTATAGTACTTGACTATAATAACGCTTAACAGATGTTTGTTGATTTAAGTAGTGAAACTGTTAAACTAATCAAGGTACATTTTAATGAGATGTCTGTCGTAAAAATGCTGGAGTTGTGAATGACAACCTCATGACATAATCTTCTGAACCTGACATTTCTTACATTACGTGGCAAAGGAACTTTGTGGATGTGGTTAAGAATATAGAACATGAGATAGGGAGATTATCCTGGATTTTCCAGGTGAACTCCACATGTGGCATAGGAGGGCAGAAGAGGAGCGTCAGAGGGAGCTGTAAATAAAGAAGAATAATCAGAGATAAAATGTTGCTGGTTTTGAAGATGGAGGGAAGGGGGCCTCTAGAAACTGGAAAAGGCAAAGGAATGAGCCTTCAGAAAGATACCGAGCCCTGCTGAAAACTTGATTTTAGCCTAATAATGCTAGTGTCAGATTTCTAAACTGCAGAAATATAAGATAATAAATGTATGTTATTTTAAGCCAGTAAATTGGAGATGATTTGCTATGGCACCAGTAGGAAACTAATACATTTAGCCACTCTGATGATACCATAGTTACGTTGATTTTTAACTAAAAATAAGGTCTAATAGTACCTTAGAATCATCTGTAGCCAAAAATACCATACATTGTTATAAAATATCTCTTTCAAATCTCTTCTCTATAAGCTTTTTTTTAAAGTAAATATATCATATTTGTCAAATAAAGGGATTCTTGTAAAAAACCCAAATACTAAGACAAAATTTGACACTAGTCAGTTAATAAAATTTTGATGACTTCTCAGAAAACAACAGAGAGTAAAATATAAAAGTAAATTCCATTGCTAACACCATTATAGCATAAAATGACTTGAATATACAATAACATAATTAAATGAGTCAGATTATATATCACGCTTACTTTAAAAATCAAGTTTTTTCTAATCCATTTTTATAAAATACTGAATAATTCTGGTATCTATTACATGATAAATATAAAATTAATGGCATAAAGTGGCACATATATAAGTGTGTGCTTATATATATTCTCAAGTGCTTATTGATTGAATTACTATTTCTTATGTATACGCACATCTATTTCCTATATATAGAAATGTGTAATTCTATAAATTATTACACATTTAAATCATGTTAGACACCATAGAAATGGGACAGTATAGAGTACTTGTCCTCAAATCACTGAGTTTCATAAATATACATGGATATAATTTTGCCAAAATATTTATGAATTATATCTTAACACAAAATTTTTATTTCCTATATTTGTAAAAATTCAAATTACTTGAGCATACATGATACCTATATCAAATAAAAATATGCAGTTCAAAATATTTTCAGTTAATATAATTTTCTTCTAAAGATCATTTGTGTCAATTCAAAGATGATTCTGTAGATGTAAAATTGACCCTAAATTGTTAAGAATTTTAAATTTTGCCTGAATTTACATTTTGTATGAATTTCTGATTTAATTTTTGTCTCATTGTTATAAAACCCCCTACAGGAGTTCCCTGGTGGCACAGTGGGTTAAGGCCTGGCATCGTCACTGCTGTGGCTCCAGTTGCTGCCATGGCCTGGATTCAATCCTGGCCCCAGGAAATTCTGCATGCCATGGGCATGCCAAAAAAAAAAAAAAAAAACCTTATCAATAGTATGATTCCATAAGAAGCTTCTTTATCAGAATACTGATTAGACTGACGCCAAGTAGTATGAGAACCAGGACTAGATTTATTCTGTTCAGCATTGAGTACCTGCCTCCTCACCCCACACCCCTAGACACAGTAACTGACATAACCCTAACAGGAGCTAGATAAGAATTTTTAAAATAAGTGAAAGCAGAAATAGTGACTGCTGAAGCACAATATTGAGAGGTTAGTAATTTCAGTAAAGATAAGTCATTCCATTAAACTACCCTGAAATTCTGATTATTTACTACATGCAATTCTCAGACTTTTATCAAAATAACATGTTATTATTGCCTTCCCTAATATTTTTTTCTTGTTGGACACAGTTCTGTGTGAAAATACGATTACATCCAGTTTAAAGATAAACTAAGGTGGAGTTGTTAAATGATTCAGCCAAGAAAACCCTAATTTCAAAACAAGGACTAGAAACTGGGTTTTCTGATTATAATGAAATATATATTAGTTCTCTTTGAACTAGGTTTGTGTTTTTGAAACAGCCTGACTCAAATAGTGGTATGGACATTCTCTTAGTATTCTAGACTAGTATCCACTTTCTAAAAATTTCTCTTTCAGGACATAGTCAAGATCCTGTTGTTTTAAGATCTCAGAGCTGAAAGCGCACATGATATAAGCAAAATACCTATAAGATATCAACAGAAGTTAATTCAGGTGAATAGTAATTTATATAGTTAAGTCACCATAGGTAATAATATTTCAACTCATATCGATTGAGCACTTGTTATGTGCTACCCTTGAGAGCACAAAGGTGGATAAAACATAACTCTTTGTCCTCAAGGAGCTGTTCTCAAGGCCTGTGGGGGAAGACAGTCATGTAAATAGATAAATTACAATGATGGATTGTGTAAGGATAAGGGCTATTGAAGTTACACAAAAAAGTTGGATAGGAGCACATTCTGGACAGGAAGGAATTGAGGAAATACTGTATCCAAACTTGTAAAATCGGGTACTGCATATTGAAGATAGCAAAAACACAAACTGGCAGCAAATGAACGATTTCGTCTTGTGGAAGTCTCTCTTTTACTGCCCAACAAAATTGGTGACAGCGGCTTCCTGCTGCATGGAGAAGAAATAACTCACTCAGGAAGTATTTCTCATTCAAATGGGATGGAGGATTGATAAGATCTTGACAAATGCTGTGTTGGGAGGTTTGCCAAGAGGTAACTTCCAATGGAACAGCACCTTCAAGAAGTAGGACATGTGAACACACCTAAATCAGGGCAGGCACAAACACTGTCCTTCCAGAAGCAGAGCTCATTATAAAAATGATGGTGTGCTTCCCAAAATGGACCCACTTTATTTTTCACTAATCACCTCAGATGTGACCGAGGCTTCCACACACCATGTATAAAAAATTATGGCTAGGAACGTTGCAAATTGAATTTACCCACTAAAAAATGGGGTAAAATCAACATCCCCAGTGATGGTTTTCAATGAGTCTTATAATTTCAAAAGCCCATGGAAATAAAAGCTTGGATTTTCTGGAAGCTTGAAAATTGCCTTAGCATCTCTATTTCAGAAACTCTTTAAGACGTAAGGGTTTCACCAAACCTTTACCCTGAAAATTACATGACAAACAATGTCATTGTAAAATATGTTGAAATGGTGAAATGTCTCTTTAATGCTTAAATTTTATTAACATCCCTTGCTGTAAATTGTAAGCTGTTTTGCCCTTTGGAATATTCACCACTGCCAGAGTAGGCTTTCAAACAAATTTCTTTCATATAAGACAGTAGTTTTCTAGACTAAGCAATTTTTTTTTTTTTAAGCTACACATCCTTCTAGAAAATTCAATAGGGGCAAACTCCAAAGTGCTCCTAAAACTGAGCAGCATCTGCCATTTTATGTCACTTTTAATAGCCACAGATTTCCTTATAAAAATCTGAATTGCATTTGCGAAGGGCTTATAAATACTTAATATATTTGGAAGAGCACCTGTAGTGAGGTGTCCATTTAACGTGTAGAGTGAACGAAAGCTACCAGTGGCAAGTACCTCCCTTGTGGCTTAGGACGCATGTCTGATAAAGTGAAGTTTCTAGGTTTCCTCCTATCCTGTTGCGTAACTACATACATTCCAGCATAACACTTCTGAACACTTCTGGCCATATATTATTCTGCTGCCTCCCTCTGATGATATGTTACTATGATAAATCATCGCAGTGCACTGCTGCTCTGATGAGCTGTTGCTTCAGCACACCATTGAAGCTGTCACACAGATGATGCATGAGAAAGGCATACTGATGATGTTTGATGCAAAAGATGGTTCTGCCCTGGGAACAAAAGGTTTAGGAGAAGATTCAACATAATTATCTGATAAAAGTCAACCTGCACACGGCATGCTAGGAAGTGCATTCATGGGCATGGTAAATCACTCCCCTTTACTGGGTATTTCTGATGCTACCATCATGAACCTCCTTCGCTGAGCTATAGACTGAGCTAGAGTAAACATATTTCAAGTACAAACAAATGCTTAATGGGTGAAATAAAAATTTACCTAAAATTCAAATGTGCCATTTAACTGAGAATCTGATTATTTTCAACTTGAGGGTAATTTGCCCAGGAAGTTGGTCGGTGCTGAAAGTTTTGTTGTGCTATAAGAAAAGGAAATAATCCCTATTTGTAATACCATGTAGGGTTTACCTAGGAAAATATCAGTGCCCTGGCCAAAATCAGGGACTATATCAGGTTTATACTACACTTACCTTGTACTAATCAAATATTAAGCCTTGACCGTGAGTACTGGAAAGTGTAAAGTAATTCATTTAATTTAAAAATAGCCTCCTGATGTTCATTCATCTTGCTTAAGGATAAGAAACATAAGAATTGAGGAAAAATGAATCGTTAATTCAGGTTCTTAGAGAACTGAAAGATTGACCTCTATAACTAGTTCTTTTTACACCATCAATACTAAATAAATATTTGTTGATTTGAATTAAACTCTGTAATTATTTGTCCCTTTATAATCTAAATTCTATTCCATGATGAAATATGTCAAGTGAATGAAGTGTACAGACAGTATTGGAGAGGAAGAAAATTGTTTTCAGTTTTAGGATTTTTTTTTTTTATCCCAACTCAAGGCCTTATAAAAGAAGGTATGGGGAAATACCTTAGACCATCATGCACTCAATTACTATTTTGCTTTTTGTTCCAACAAAATTTAGTTGACATGAAATTTAATTCTTATTTATCATTGGTTCTCATTTTCTATGGAATTTCATCAAGGCTTATAGAGGAAGTTTTAAAGAGAATTGTCAAAAGAACAGCTTTGAAGTATATATTTGCTGGAACTGTTAGAAAACATAGACTTGTCTCAAAGGAAGCCTTAATAGCTGTCTTAAGTTTTTGTTTTACTAATTTTTTGTACCTCCTGAAATATTCTTAAAGTAGTCTTTCCTCTGAAAAGTTAACTTAAAACATCACAGTCTTAATAGGGTTTGTTTTTTGTTGTTGTCTGTTTTTTTTTTGGAGTTTGTTTTTTGCTTTTAGGGTTACAACTGAGGCATGGAAGTTCCCAGGCTAGGAGCTGAATCAGAGCTGTAGCCCATAACCTACACCACAGCCACAGCAACGGAGGATCCAAGCCATGTCTGCACCCTACACACAGCTCATGGCAACACCGGATCCTTAACTCACTTAGTGGGACCACGAATTGAACCAACATAGTCAGGTTGGTTACTGCTGAGCTACAATGGGAACTCCTTAAAAGGGTTTTGATAACCTCACAATCCTTTGTTTAAAAGTCTTTACCTTTTCTTCTCTGCTGTATAAAACTTACCATCTTGACATCCTGGAATTACAGCTGAAGAGCTGGCTCCTTGTTGGAATAAACCATCTGCTTTCTGGCTCAGGCCAGCTATTGCTCAAAGTCAGGTATTAACTCCCAGCTTGGGCTCTAGAGACATCTGGGGGTAATAGAAGTAAAACACCCTATGACATTATTCAATATCGCCTTTCTGTTTGATTGCTCAGTATTTTTCTAATCCATAATAGACTTAGGAGGTTTAAAGAACCCGTTTATTTCAAAGCAGCTGGAGACCAAACCAGTTGCTTATACTTTTTCTTGAGTCTGACCTTCATGTTTCAGATGTTTTGGTAATAGGCCAAGAATGTACCCTTAGAGGCTAAAGTACAAAATATCTAGGAATTGAAATCAGTCCACTCTGACCTTTCATTCAACAGTTTGGAGGGCTTCCTACTTGTCAGGCACTGCTCTATAAGAAAAAAAAATAACACAATCCATGGGGTTGGTAAAAAGAACCACACCAAATTGTCATGTTTTTCTTGAATTAAAAACAACAAACTGAAATTAGTTTTCCAGAATATCTCCTAGATTAAAAGAATAATACTAAACTAAATAACATTCAAAACAATCAGTTAATGGAAGAATTATTTGAGAAAAGCAATATTCAAATAATAGACATGATAATAAACATTTTGTTTGTAAAATAATGTACATTTTTTGTTTCATGCCATTTTACAGACACAGGCTGTTCAGATTGTATGAGAGAGTTGACAACGATTTGTTTCCTCAAAATTCTGACAACTTTCTGTAATTATTATGAGGATATGTTAGGAAAAAAAGAAAGAAATACACTGGAAACACAAGAAAGGGAAGAGGACCATGTTGTAAAGTAATTATTGTTTATAAGTATACTTCTCCACTAAACTGCAGTTGCTTAGGATCAAACATGTTCTTACTTTTCTTAAATTCTCTTCCAAATTAACATCAGAAATCAAGTGCCTTAAGTAGAGATATGCAAAGAAAATAGACAAAAATATGAAATGTCAGCACCTATATATTCTATTCTTAATTTTAGTTATGCTGTATAGATCTAGCTTTGATGAGTACATTAGTTTAGATTCATGTAATTTCCCATCAGCCATATATAGGTACTCAGTAAGTATTATTTCTTTTTTAGGCAAAGCGTAGAGTATCTACAGCATGTGGACACAGTTTTGAGAACATAAAGCACTGTAGCCTAGAATTTTATCACATAGAGTGTTAAGAGTATGCTGTTCAAATATTGATTAACATGGCAAAAGGAAAGAACATGGACTTTGGGTTCAGATGGATCATGTGTCAGTAACTATTACGTTTTTGGAAGTGTGCATTTGCTAAATTTCTTAACATGTTTGGGTCTCACAATCTTTACATCCAAAGTAGAAATAATGACACCACCCGAAAGGATTGCCACAAATATACAGTAAGATAACTTTAGAGAGTAGAATTCTAGTGGGAAATACTCAGAGACATTAGCTGCTTCCTTAATTTAGCTGAACCAGATTTACAGATAATTTTCTGCTTAGATTGGTCTCTATGTATTCTGTTATGAGACTTCAGGTGAGGTCATTCACATCTTGGGTAGCTGCGTTATATTTATATAGCACAGGTGCTGAATTATCTAAAACTTGCTGCCAGTTCACAGCAGTACCAAATATAGGAGGAGGAAGCCACCATAACTGAGTTTGCAGAGTGGAAAATGGTTAAAATAGTTAACACCTCCAAACTACATAACCCTTTCCATTATATTAGGTGTATGTCTGTGTGTGGTTTGCCTTGCTGTGCTTTGCAAGGCTGTTTTAACCTGCCAGAATCTAAGCAACTAGCTTTACTATATCAATAAATCTTTCTGGATATTATTAACACGTTTATTGAGGTTCAAAACCATTATAGGAGTAAAGTAAAACTATTAAAAAGATAGGAATTGATGAAAACTATTATAAGATAGGTTTTAACATTACTTTTACAGTTCTTGCAAATCTGAAAATCCTGTTTCCATAAGAAAATCTATGATATATTGTTTGAGCACTGTATGGTGTATTCTTTCGGAAGATGTCATTTTGAATATTATTGCAGTTGGCCTTATGTGTGTGGCTCAGCAATTAAGCAAAAGCACATATTAACAAAAATTCAAAACAGATTGCAATCTGTAATAGAAATAATGAAGATTGAACAGCGCTATAAGAATGCTATTTAGTAATTTGGGCCCTATGCCTTTTTTTCTTGATGAATCTGGCTAAATATTTATCAATTTTATTTAGCTTTTCAAAGAATCAGCTTTTAGTTTCGATGGTCTTTTATATTTTTAGTCTCTATTTCATTTATTTCTGCTCTGATATTTGATTTCTTTTTTCTAGTAACTTTGGGTTTTGTTTGTTCTTCTTTCTCTAGTTCCTTTAGGTGTAAGGTTAGGTTGTTTGAGATTTTTGTATCCTGAGGTAAGCTTTTACCACTTTAAACTTTCCTCTCAGGACTGTTTTTGCTGCATCCCATAGGTTTTGGATGATCGTGTTTATGCTTTCCTTTGTCTCCAGGTATTTTCTGATTTCCACTTTGATTTCTTCAGTAATTCATTGGTTGTTCGGTAGCATATTGTTTAACCTCCATTGTTTGTTTTTTTTTTGCACTTTTTAACTAAAGTAGTACATGAATAAAGTATTTTTAGAATTATAACAAAAAGAGGACATAAACAGAAAATGTCTAGTTACAGTAATTTTTTTAAATTACAGCATTCCTTCTGCATTTTATAGGAGCAATAAATAACAGGGTATCTCCAATGTTAATTCTAACGAAGAAATGCCTTGGTATTTGTGAATGTCAGTACAATTATGTTATATAATCTATATGTAATCTATAAAATATAATTCCATATATCTTGAAAAATATTTTGTATCCCTGCATTCCTTAATATTTTAGAGGTCATTCAATTCCTACTAAGAAGATTAGTATGAAGTCACATGACTATAGCACTGACCAGAGTTCGAGATTCACTAAAATGGCAATTCAGTTATTTTTTACCTGGATTTCTTTTAAGCCAACCCTAACTTTATTCTAATAATCTCACTGATGACTCAGGTTATCTGACTTTGTTTTCTCTGTCTTCAATTTTTTTTTCATCATATGAGTCTTAAAAATAACATGACCCAGTAAAGGATACCTAAGGCAGTTAAATATCAGTTTTATAAGAAAAAAGGATTTAATCTTAATTGATAATACAGTTTTACTGTGTGGATATGATATTGTAGCAATTTATAAGCTCAGAAAAATTGGGGAAAATGTAAGAGTTTATGTTACGTAGGTGGAGGTCTCATATTCGGATTTGTTATATCATTAAATAGTGGCACCTTCAATACATTTTACCTAATAAAAATCACAACAAAAGATTGTGTGTGTGTGCGTGTGCATGTACATGCCTGTTTTTTAAGACAGGACAGGAGCTAAGGAGAAGCAATTTAAGTACCACCTATGCATAATGTGCTTCTGCATCCCAAAGCCGAGTTTATGGACAGGACTATGTGGACAGGACTATGGTTGCTATCATTTTTTTTCATGTGGTATTTTCCTTCATCATTTACACACCAGAAAAAACTACAGAAAGTTTGCCAAATTTTCCTTCTTGAAATTTTCTTTCATGGTCCTTCCCACAATATATTTAAGAATTATGTTATCTGCTTTCAAAGAGATATTTTTTGGTAACAGTGTTTTAAAAAGTGGAGACAGCAACATAAAAGAGGCAGCCTGAGGACTGGTTAACAATCAGGACTTGGGTTTATACCAAAGGGGAAAATAGGTACGTATTGACTAAGCAAGATGTCACATTATTATGTGGGGGAAATCTTGATTTTATAAAGCCAAGATCCTGGTCCAGGCATAAGAGATTTGGTTGCAGCACTGATTCTACCACTAAATAATATATGCTATTTAGTGAAGAATTTAATATTCTTTGTCTGGAGTGTTGTTAAATTCATAGAGTTTATGACCCTTATTATCCCTTACAGCTCTAATTTTCTACAATGTCAGTATTATGTCATAAGAAATAATAGCAGCAGCTCTTTTTTTTTTTTTGGCAGTTTTAGATAGAAGTTTTCTGGCAATGTGTAGATTAAAAGCCTCAAAATAGGATTCCCCTTGTGGCCCAGTGGGTTAAGGATCTGATGTCACTGCAATGGCCCTGGTGTGCTGCAGTGGCACATGGCACAGGTTTGATCCCTGGCCCAGGAACTTCCACATACCACAGACACAGCTTAAAAAGCAAAGGAACAGGAGTTCCTGTTGTGGCTAAATGGTTAATGAATCCGACTAGAAACTATGACGTTGCACGTTCAATCCCTGGCCTTGCTCAGTGGATTAAGGATCTGGTGTTGCCGTGAGCTGTGATGTAGATTGCAGATGCGGCTTGGATCCTGCATTGCTGTGGCTGTGGCATAGGCTGGCAGCTACAGCTTCAATTACACCCCCAGCCTGGGAACCTCCATATGCCGCAAGTGCAGCCCTAGAAAAGGGAAAACGCCCCCCCCCCCAAAAAAAAGCAAACGGAAGCTCAAAACACAACTAGTGAGTCAGCTGCAACTACAGTGCAGTCTTGATTACAGCAAGAACCACTCAAATGGATTATAAAACATAGCTTTGGAGTTGCTGTCATAGCTCAGTGGTTAATGAACCTGACTAGTATCTATGAGGATGCAGGTTTGACCCCTGGCCTTGCTCAGTGGGTTAAAGATGAGCTGTGGTGTAGGTTGCAGATGTAACTCAGATCCTGCATTGCTGTGGTATAGGCCAGCAGCAACTGCACCTCCAATTCAGCCCCTAGCCTGGAACCTCCATGTGGCGCAGGTGCCCCTAAAAAGACAACAACAACAAAAAAACATATCTTTTATACTCTGCAATTTGTTTTCCTTCAGAGCTATGTCTTTGAGCGAAACTGTTTAATGCTCTGACCCTGCACTCTTGCATGCTCCTGAGTGTGAAAATCCTCAAGGGATTACTGGAACATGTAGTTGCAATTTTTCTGCGTGCTTCATGAAAACCCTCCTGGTTACTTCACTTCTTCGGCTCTAGCAAGCAGTGAGTTTGCCTATTTCATTTCATTCTGAATGGCCCACTATGCTCAAAACTGAATCTGATAGAAACTAACTTAAAATATTTATCCCAGTAGTCAAGTGTGCACACACGTGCGTGCACGTGCACACACACACACACACACACACACACACACACACACAGGAACATTTGGCAAAGTAGGACCAGTGACTCTAGGTATGAAAGAGTGGATGGATGGTAGCAGTTAATGGACTGATGAAAAGCAAAGAGACAAATCTGAAATGGTATAAAAATAATTTATTTTAAAGCAGGACTGTTGAAGCCAAGAAAAATAAGATGTTGGGATTCAAGATGAGGCGAACTAACTTTCTAAAGTAGCACTTCTCCTGGCACAAATGATGAATCTTGGCACGGGACAAGAGACGAGGAATTAGAATTTTTCCACAACAGAGAGCTGTGATTGAGGACAGCGAAACTAGTAAAGCTTTCCTCTAATCGTGGAAAGTTTGGAGAGACAAAAAATTGGAACGTGGTGTCTCTCAAAGATAAAATCCGTTTCCTCCACAGGATATCTACTGAATTGTGAAACCAGGCAGAGAAGATTAAAACTATAAGCAGAGGCTGTGAAGAGCTGTGTTTAAAACAGGCTCTCATGATGCTGAAACAATGATAAGAACAAAGGTATCTCGGAGAGCAGGGTTCTGATAAACACACAAGCTCTGAGTTTAATATCCTTTGGGGATGCCTGCAGCAAGGGGAAAATCAGACTAAGCTTTACCAAAATTTACCTCACCTGTGAGTTTTAAATCTTTCATCAAGGCTGTGATTTCCTGTCTTCTCCGGGGATGCTCTGGTGCTGCCTCTGGACCACCCTTAAGGGGACCAGAAGGCAGGCTGAGGAATAATTCATCTGTCTGTACATTTCCCTACATACGTCTCTTACAATTCACTCTAGACTTTATGAACATTCACAGTACAAGCATATCGAACATCATGCTCGTATTCATCAATGGAATCCACATTAGTGCACTGTTTGACCCAAAGCACCCCATTTACAAAGATGAAAGTGGTATAAAGCAATATATTTTACAGGTGACCAATAATACATATGGTATTTTTTTTTAATTTTAAAGGCAAAATCTTAACATTGATCAGTGAACTTCACAAGAAGTTGGATACAAAGTCAATAGGGGGGAAAAAAAGTCACTTACCAGGGGGGAAAAAGTCACTTACCAGGGAGAAATAAAGTCAGCTTGTTAAAGTGCTGCTAATCAGAAAAGCATAAAAAATTATATATCAAAGACCAAATCTAAAAACACTGCAATTAGAGTTCCCACTGTGGCACAGTGCGTTAATGATCAGCTTATCTCTATGGAGGTGCCAGTTCAATACCAGCCCAGAGTAAGGGGTTATTGCCATTGCTGTGGTGTAGGTTGCAGTTGCAGCTCAGATTTGATCCCTGGCTGGGGAACTTTCATATGCCATGGATATAGCCTCAAAAAAGCAAAACAATTAAAAATTTAAACAAATTTAAAAAATAAAAACATTGTAATTGTAAATGAGAAAACCTGAAGAAAATCTAAGTAAAAGGAAAGAGATTCCAATGTCCATGAATTGGAAGACTCAGGATTTTAAAGATGTGATTTGTCTCTAAATTGATCTAAAGATCCAATTCCAGTTCCAGCAGCATTTCTTCATTTTGTGGGAACTGAGAAACATCTAAAAGGTACATGTACACAAAGGTGCAAAAAGTTCAAGAGACTCTTGAAGAAGACAGAACTAGAGCACTTACACTACCATATATCAAGGCTGATTACAAGGCTGTAGTAATTAAGACAGTGAAGGAGGTTGTGGGTCAAGGATAGACAGATATATAAATGAAATAGAATAGAGTCCAGAAACAGACTTGTTCTTACACATCCATCTAATTTATAACCGTCCTGAAAAATAAACCTTGACCCAACTTCACAATACAAAAAATAATTTGCCTTGAAATTGGCATTTATTTGTGAAAGGTAAATGATGCTGCTGCTGATGATGATGATGATAAAGATTTTAGGGGCAAACGTGAAAAATCTCCATGTCCTTCAGACAGCAAAATTTTCTTAATTAGAACATAAAAAATATTAACTCTAATGGACAAAAACAAATTGAATTAAGCTTAAGAACTCTCTTCATCCAGAGTTACCATGAAGGAATAAAAATATAACCCACAGAGTAGGAGAGATTTGAGAAACATATTCACAATAACCTAGATGAAGTCATATAGTAACTTCTAAAAATCTGTTTAAAAAGAGAAAAAATAATTTAAAAATAAAAATTGGAATGCACATTTCACCAAAGAAAATACCTAAAAGCCAATTGATATATTGAAATATGTTCAAATTCAAAATTATCAGTGAAATGAACATTAAAATCATAATACAGTAATACCACATATCCAACTGAAAGGCTAAAAGGAAAGAAGCACAATATACCAATTATGAGCAAGCATGTGGAAGCAAATAGGCCTCTCGTGGAGCTCCCGTCATGGCTCAGTGGTTAACGAACCTGACTAGCATATATGAAGACGTAGGTTCGATCCCTGGCCTCACTCAGTGGGTTAAGGATCTGACGTTGCCATGAGCTATAGTGTAGGCTGCAGATGTGGCTCAGATCCAGCGTTAGTGTGGCTCTGGCGTAGGACACCAGCTACAGCTCCGATTTGACCACTAGCCTGAAAACCTCCTCCATATGGCACCAGTATGGCCCTAAAAGACAAAAAAATAAAGACTTCTCATATATTACTGGTGGAAATATGAATTGTCCTAACTACGTTGGAAGATTGGCACCATCTATAAATCTGAAAACACATATGTTCCTTATAAAGTAGCAAGTTCTCTTCAGATAGCATAGTCAAAGAAATGCATGTATATGTTCATCAAAAGACATTTATAATTATATTCTTAGTACTATTCATAGAAGCCAAATAGGACAAAAACAAATGTCTGTAAGTGGATGAATATTATGTAACATGTTTACATGATCAATAATGTGTTGCAATGAAGAAATAAACTACACATAACATGAATGGATTGCACAAACCCAGTGTGGAGTGAAAGAAACCAGTAGTTACATGGTCTATAAATTGTATGATTCCAGTTATATCAAGTCAAAAAATTGACCAAATTGTATCAGAACAACCACCACCCTGAGGGCGAGGGGAACCTGAGACCCTGGTGACATTCTGTTTTCTGAGTTCTGTGCTTAGTGGAGTGAGCGTGGTGATCCCTACCATTCCCATTTGCTCACTTTTCTCTCTGTATTTCTTTGCGAAAATGCTTAATTATAAGAAATAAAAAGCAAAGCGCTGGGAAGGTTCTAGGTGTGCTGCAGCACAGGGTCTGAGTGGTGCAGGCTGGGCTTCCTGGGAAGCTGACTCTGAGTGTAGACGAGCATTCAGGATATTTATGAGGGGCTATCCTGGGGATCAGACCCTTGGAACCAGGGAGAGAAGGGAAGCCAGCTCAGATGACAGAGAAGGTGAGCTCAGATGCCTCATGTGGAAGGACTCAGCTGCCCCACTGGGAGCTTTGAGGCAGAACAGCTATTAAATCTTCTCCCAGCTGGTACTGAAATGTTCTGACCTTCATCCAACTGTGGTGATGGTCACTGGATGTGGGTTCCCCTGGAATATGAAGTGTTCTGAGTGACGCAGCCTTTGGACCCCAAAGCGGGTGACAGCAAGAGTCACCCAGCAGCGCCTCAGAAGATGGAGGCATAAGTCTTGATTCCCTATGAAGGCAAGAGAAATTTTTTGCTTTTATAATAGTCCTAGAGTATGTGACTGTTAAAACCAGAGTCTACATCCAGTATTACTGCTAAGAGACATTTTTCATCCACCAATGTTATACATGTGTGAAAATGATGTACTGTATACTTTAAAATGCCCTATACTTTGTATTGGAGAGTACAATAGTGTAAAGCCTAAAAACACCACTATTTTAGCTTAATAAAAGAAAGTTCAAAAATCTCCTATCTAGACTACTCCATATAACTACACTTCTTTGATACTTATAGCTTATCGTAATTTTCTTAAAGAAATTCAAGGTCATTATCACTGTATTGTACAAATCAGTGTTTTAACACAGATGTATATATTTTTTTTAATTTTTGATCTTGACTTTAAAATACAATAGCCCTTTCAGTATAATATCTTAGCTTTAATATCTGGTGGGAAGGAAATGTCCAGACTTTTCAAATATCTTATTATATGTTTCTTTTTTGTTTCCCTAAAATGTTTATAGCTGTGTGCCTAGTGGGGTTCTACAACAAGAAGTGTATATTTTCAAATAACTTTTTAATGATTTAACAATTTTTGTAAACCATTTCCAGGCTTAAGCAGCTGTAGATTCTCACTATGAATCCCTCGCTTGCTCATGCATATACTATATTCCATATGCCATACCATGCAAATAGCATATTGCTCATCTTATTTGCAATACCAAATATACAGTTTTAGTATTCTTGCCTGTTAGTGATTGTTTCACATGTGTAATGTTTTGGTTGGATGTTAAAGGGTGAATAAGTACTGTGGATGGGAAATAATTTTAATCACATGCAATTAATTGGTCATAAGGCCTAAGTCACAGTAACTATTGCTGTTTTATTTAACAATGCCTTGTTGCTTTGTATGCATTAATGTTTGGGTGTAAAGAGTGCTTGTCTATCCAACAGGGGGCCACAGTATTTATATTGACCAACCTAATGTTACAATTACTTTGAGGTGGCCAAATGTAAACTAAAAGCCTTAATTAAAGTGGTGCAATTTTGTATAACTTAGCACCAGTAGTTCAATAAATCTGGATTGCCATGCAAAAACAAAAAAAGCAGCAAGTGGGCAGCAAGTTCCAGCGTCCACCACACAGAGAAATCCATCTGAGGGCTTGAAGAAAATCAAGTGGGGCAGCAAAGGGAAATGCAATGTTAAATCATGTTAAAATATCTCCCATTTAACCACCATAAATTCTCAGGAAAAATTCTCCTCTCTAACAAAACCTAGGCAGTTTGAAATTTAAATCTGGCTTCAAAACATTGAATAGCTGCTGAACAAAAGCAAATTTTATTTCTCCACTTTCAAAGCTAGTGCTGTCATCTACAACCCAACATGAAAGATTTTAAATTGCTGAACTAAACATTTTGATTCACAAAGTCTTTTGCATTCTCTTGAAACTTGTAAAAATCTTTGAAAGGATTCAGTGGAGTGGCAACCTTCTTTCACTTGTCATACTTACTATGACAAGAAATGAGACATATTAGAAACTGGAAAAATTTACCCTCTTAAACAACTTATCAATGTTTAGACTCTATTTTCCCGAATTTTTGGATATTTTTGTTGCAATGCATCATTTGGTTATAACAATCATGCATGAGGCTGATTAAACGTCTATTATGCTTTGTTTCCTAAAGGTTTATCGAGATAATAAGAATGCCTCAAATACTTGCTTTATATTATGTATGCATATTAATTAGTCTGCTGTTATTATCATCATAAATCACCCCTTCCACTAATGACATACTGTTCACACTAATATGTGAAAATTACAAAGCAAACAAACTAATCTATAGCAGGAAAGCACTTGATGATTCAGTAAATTAAATGAAGCTGAGCCCGATACATTCTAACAACTGTCTAGATTATTTTGTTCCCTATCCCTCTGCTAAAAATTCCACCTACGTCTTAGAACACAAGGAAATTCTGTTGTTCTTAGGTATTTTTAAGATGCCACAGGAAAGTAAGTGGTATGTTATCACTCATAAAAGGCCAGGCTACAGTGTCAGCAAATTAATCAAAAACTGAGCAAGACAGACCTTGCTAAACTAAAGCACAGCTACCTCCCTAGAGCTTGATATGGCAAAAGTCATATCAGGTAATGTATTACCCTCCTTTGAATTTGTACATAATCCCCTAAGTCAGGAATGGTTTTCCACATGTATTAATCCTATCCATGGTATGGATGTTACTGTCATCATTCAAAAGCTTACACTGCCAGGCACCATTCTAAAGTGTTTACATCCATCATGCGTTTAAACCTCCGAAAGCCTTATGAGTTTCACATCTGAGCTCTGTTTTAAAGGTAGAGAATTAAACTCATTGAGAAATGAAATCCCCTGCTCAAGTGTCACGGTGAGGAGATGAGGGTGGGATTTAAAGCCAGGCAGCTAACTGGGCAATAGAGATTTACTCCTTGGCGGATGAACTACACGGCCCTTGCTGTAGTTTGAAAAGTATCCTTCCAATAATTGTATTCTTGCTCAGTCAAGTTTCTCCCTCTTCATGGTATTTCCATACGTTTTCTGAGTAGTAAATAGCATTTTCTGTTCGTGGTGGTGGAGGAGGAAAAGCATTATTGTCATGGAGTTCTGCTGTTGGAGACCCTTGGGAGAGGCCTCAGTAAACAGTTCCCAGGCTTGGAACTGATGCTCACAATGCTTTGTCGCCTCACTGTCACAATCATCATCCGGTGGCATTCTGTTTTCCCTTTTCAAGAACACACGATCTCTTGGCTGATAAAGGCTCTGTGATTTTTAATCACCTGAGTTATTAAATGTGCCTGAAGGGTCCTGTCCTCAATGGCTGCAGGTG
Source organism: Catagonus wagneri (assembly GCA_004024745.2). Taxonomy (NCBI): domain Eukaryota; kingdom Metazoa; phylum Chordata; class Mammalia; order Artiodactyla; family Tayassuidae; genus Catagonus; species Catagonus wagneri. The sequence goes on along the minus strand of PVHT021183530.1, from coordinate 2,631,545 downwards.
TTAGTACAACGTGCACTTTTTACTTAGTGACTGGCGCTAGCTGTTTTCCCCAAAGAAGGAGAGGAGGGGTTCCCACTGGAGCTGGGGCTTCGGCAGATATCTTTCAAATGAAAAATTCAGAGCCTTTTTTTTTTTTTTTTTGTCTCCCGAAGCACTCTGTAGCATCTTCCAGAATATTCTAGAAACCTCAATTTTAAAAAAGGAAGTTGTAAGGAATCATACTCTCAATCAAGACATAATATTTAGTATGTTTTTTTTGGGGGGGGGATTACATGCTCACTTACTGTATTGTCTTTGCATCATCATCACTGTCATGGTCCTTTTTCCTGGTTTGGGCACATGTCAGAAAGAATAAGATCACTCACAAAAATCAATAGACAGTTCCCATACAAATACTTAGGGTAAATTGCATTGATCTAGCTTAAGTGAAAACTGTGCCTTTCTAAAGAGCTGAATTTTCATAGTTAGAAAAATAGTAAAAAATTAAAAGTCCATTTGACTTTCCTCCTTTTCCAAATTTAATATATAAGTAAAAACAGTTCCTAGTATAAGTTGTGTTTTACTTACTGCCTAGAAGCCAAAAAGGTCCAATATCAAATGTTAAACTCAGTCTATGAAAATAAATACTTTTAGGTAATTTATTTGCATTCTTCATGTTCCTCTTTGTCCTGGTTGTTTATTTTTAGCTTCTTGTTAAAAGTAAGTTCAATTGTGTTTGAGAAAGAGGAAAGGAATAAATAAATAAAATTAAAATATTTAGATTTAGTAAGTCAGTAGGCAGAAAAAATGTTCAGTAGTACATTCTGGATATGAAAGTTGTACTTTGATGGTATGTATGGAGATCATAATAAACACTGTTTATATTCATATTCTAGAAGTGAAACTTTTCTACTTTAGTTGTAGGTACAAATATAAATATGAAAGTCATGCAACCCCAATTATGTCTATTATCTTTTCAGTTTTACTGTTATATGTTAACTGCGTATGCCAATTTTATTCTGAAAATATAGTTTCTATAGCTCTACAGTAAATTTCAGTAGATGCAGGTCATTCAAGCAAACAAATATGTTATTTTTACATTAGATTCACCTTTATTTCTACTCATTCAAACAAGAAACATTTTTTTATTTTTTCTTCAGAATAATAATGATCTACTGTCTACAGTGGAAAAATAATTGAGAATTGTCATGACAGTGATAAAAGTTGATTCTGTAATGGTATGGAACTGGGGTTCAGCATAGGGGGGCTCCCTGTGAGTCTGGACATCCAAGGTTTTGTGGGAAAGACAAATCGACACAAAGACTTAGAAAGTGACTCTGATTTGAGTGGTTGAGCTGAGGAATTTTGTCAGCAGAGTTGCAAAAGCTGGGATGTTCAAAGTTTGAACAGGTTCACGTGAGATTGCAGTGAGGAAATGCGTTAACACAGTGTCCCCACTCAAAGAAATGGCAGTTATGTCAATGGAAATTCTAATTTCCTCTTGCTTCATACTCGTCCCTGGATCCAATTTCTTCTCCGTTCCATTTCTGCAAAGAAAGAATCTCTTCTAATCTCAAAGACTAACTGTCCCCCATGTTCTCTTTGCCTGTGGACAATGACAAACCCTCAGGGACTCAGTTTCCTCATCTGTGAGATGGCAATGGCCATATCTAACTCTTAGGGTCATTGTGAGATTCAACGTGTTGATATGTGGGGAAAGAGTACAGTGTCTGGCACACAGGACACCCTCGGTAAACATTAGCCATTCATCATTATGTTGATACAGAATATAAACTTCCATGAGCTTGTGTATACTTAAAAGTAGGAGTTCCATGACAATGTGAGTTCAGTCCCTGGCCTTGCTCAGTGGGTTAAGAATCTGGCATTGCCGTGAGCTCCAGTGTAGGTTGCAGATTTGGCTGAGACCTGGCATTGCCATGGCTGTGGCACTGGCCTCAGCTGCAGCTCCAATTCAACCCCTAGCCTGGGAACTTCCATATGCCACAGGTGCAGCCCTAAAAAGGAAGAAAGAAAGAAAAAGCTGCACCAAAAGCTCTCTTTCCTCATCAAAGTCTAAAGATACCTCTTGCTATCCAGCATATTCAGTTTTAAAGTTCACGATGCTCACCACAGTTGTTTTGTCACAGCTGGGACTTTGATTCACTCTCTGTAAAGGTACAATTCAACCAATACTCCAGTATTTGTTGATTTCCTAGCATTCCACGAAGACTGCCCTTAGTAATGTTATCAATACCCTGCATGTTATCAAAGCCAGTTATCACTGTTCCGCTCACCTCACTTGGACCCTCAGTGCATTAAGAGTCGGCTGTCACTCCCTCCTTGGCTTGAATGAAACTATATACATGTTGCTGTTTTCCTCCTAAGAATTTCCTTTTCTAGGTTTGCCTTTTCCACCTGACCTTGACTTTTTGAGTATTTGGAATATTTTGCCCCTTTTCACAACATATGTGAAAATCATCTCTCAGCTGCAAAACTGCAGTACAGGACTAGAACTTTTTGTTTGTTTATTTTCATTTTATGGTCACACCCACAGTTTATGAAAGTTCACTGGCCAGAGATTGAATCCAAGTCCCAGCTGTGACCTACACTGAAGTCACAGCAACACCAGATCCTTTAGCCCAGTGGGCTGGAAATCGAACCCACCCCTCTGCAGCAACCGATGCAATCACAGTTGGAGTCTTAACCTATCTTGCCACAGCAGGAACTCCAGGACCAGAACTATACAAACTCCTGTTTTCAGACTCCTTTATTAGATGCGTCCAGAAAGAAAACACAAGATGAGAAAGGGGCAATTGTCAGTTCCTGTCACATGACCCCAGCAGCACAATCCAAAGTTAGCCCTCAGATACATTGGTCCTTCTCTGAATCCACTGTATTGTACTGCCCCAAGTAGGATAGGAACCCTTTCTCCAGGCTCCTCTCTCACAATTGTGATTTCCTTCATTACCCCTGCTTGAGTTTCCAAGTGGGTTTCCATTTTCCTGACTGGATCCTGACTGATGAGACTATTTCATACTGAAAACTCCACATTCATTCATTCAGCCCAGAGCTCATATAATTAACTTTCATCTTTTTAACAGCTTTACTGTGGTATAATGTACACTGTTAAATTCACTCTCTGTAAAGGTACAATTCAATGAATTTTAATAAATTTATTGAGTTGTGAAACACTCATCACAATCTAATTTTAGGGCCCTTCCATCACTAGCCACACCTCATGCCCAAAATATTCCTGTGTCCATTTGCAGTCACTTTCCATTTTCATATTTAAATCTAGATAACATAGAATTATTTTGTTTTCTTTAGATTTGCATTTCATAAATATTTCATATAAACAGAATCAGGCAATATGTAACCTTTTGAGACAAAATTCTTTCATTTAGTGTATTTTTTGAAATTCACCAAATTATAACATATATCAGTACTTCTTTTTTTTTTTTTTTGTCTTTTTGCCTTATCTAAGGCCACACCTGAGGCATATGGACGTTCCCAGGCTAGGGGTCTAACAGAAGCTGTAGCTGCCGGCCTTCGCCACAGCCACAGCAATGCAGGATTCGAGCCGCGTCTGCAACCTACACCACAGCTCACAGCAACGCCGGATCCTTAACCCATTGAGCAAGGCCAGGGATCGAACCTGCAACCTCACGGTTCTTAGTCAGATTCATTAACCACTGAGCCGTGACGGAAACTCCTCAGTACTTCATTTTTATCAAATAATATTTTATTGTGTATTTTATATATATATATCATATTTTATCTCTTCACTGGTTGACAAACATTTATTTCTTATTCCTCAGTCTTTGGCCATTAGGAATATGCTGCTTTGGATATTAAACAATCTTTGTGTGAGCATAAGTTTCATTGATGGTACTCTTAGGAGTGGATATGGTACATTTTATGTTAACTCTGTTTAACATTTTAAGAAACTGCCAAACTTCTTTCCAAAGTGATCATACCATTTTATAAGCATACCATTAGTGTATCAATGTTTTAACTTTTCCACATACTTGCCAAAACATGTACTCGATTTTATTCATTCTCGTGGGTATGAAGTAATATTTCATTGTGGTTTCTGTTTACATTTCCCAGATAAGTCATGAATTTGAGCATTTTTTCATGTGCTTACTGGCCATTTGCATAATTTATTTGATAAAATATCTCGAAATATTTTGCCCAATTTTAAAAGGTTAATTACCCTAATATTAGTTGTAAAAAATCTATATCCCTTATCATACATATAATTTGAAAATGTTTTCTCCCAGTTTTTGGCTTTTCTTTTTACCTTATTAATAGTATCTTTGAAGTATGAAAGTTTTTAAGTTTCATAAAGTCCTATTTATCCTTTTTTTCTTTTCCCTTAAGTTTCATAAATTCCTATTTCTCCTATTTTTTTTCCTTTCACTTATAATTTTGGTGTCTTATCTGAGAAATATATGCCTTACCAAAGGTAGCAACAGATTACTCATTTGTATTTTTGAAACATTTTATAGTCTGGGCTTTTATGTTTAGCCTGTTACATCTACTCCTACAAAAAAGTAAGCTTTTGCCTACTCTTAAAATTAACTTCTACTTGATGTTTTTCACTTAGATGACTAACAGGATCTCAGTAGTCTTAGCATTTCAAAGTCAAGGTACTTTTGGAATTTTTTTTGCATATCTTGGTTTTCTATCCCTCTACTTCCTTTCCCAAATAAATGGTCTGTCTGTCCATTTATTTACTAAGTGACAAACCTTGAATCCTCTTGAGTGCTTTCTTTTCCTCATGTCTCCCTGTCATGAACTAGCCTTTTCAGCATTTCCTTTCTGTTCAGTTGCCTTGCATTTTCACCACCATCTTAAACTCACCCGCTTAGTACTTTCCCATCTGAACTCACCACTTCCTTCTCTTAGATCCAATCTATAATCCATGTAGAAGTAAAAGTGGTTTATTAAACTAAATCTGATTGTTACACTCCCTTGTTTAACAACCAGTGCAGAGATTTCTTCATAAAATTTGACTTTTTTTTTTTTTTTTTTTGCTTCTTTGTCTTATGCTTTCTGCCTCCTTGACAATCTAGGGGAACCTCTAGACCCCTACCCAGAAAAACGGTTTTAAATGCATAAAGGAAAATACATAGTAAGAAAATCCTGAAAGATATCTGTCAAACCCTTTTTTAATTTGTGAGATAAAGTGCTCCTTTTCAACATAGTAGAAAGGAAAATCTAGTGACATTGAATAATTATCACACTTGCACTGCAGTGATGAGTGTCTGCTTCAGCAATGAAGTACTGTGGAAATTTCTGTGATTTTTTAGTGACAGAGGTCACATGTTCATCAAATACTACCATATTTGCTAGATTTTGAGTTTTGTGGGAATAAACCTGCAATGTTTACTCCTTCGAGTTAAGGACTCCTTAAAATCTATCCACTTACCTCCAAGGAGGGACCCCATGTAAGAAACCCTGGGCATGATCTCTAATTGCATGTAGAGCAAACTTGGACCAGGACTGGAAAGACCTGTGTGACTGGGCACTTTCCTCCGTTGTGCTGTTGTCTTCTCGTGAGCTCATCTCCAGTCTGTCTTACTCTTATTCTGTCAGTTCTAGAATATACCCAGTTTGGCCTGGGGTCTCTGCTCCTTCTGCCTGTGATGCTCTTCTGACTGCCTGGCTGCCTCCTCCTCCTCCTGCTGAGGGCAACTTTAAGCATTTCATCTTCAGAGAGGTCTTCCTGACCAATCTGAAAAAGCAGTGTTGCTCTTTTCATCTGTATCAATACAGTCCATTACCTGCTTTAAGGAATTGAGAATGAAAACTCTTTCATGCATTTATTTTATTCACTTAATATTTTTTCTCTTCCACTGAAATATAAACCTATGGGGTTAGAAACCATAGTATCTATGACATCTTTCTTTCTATTCGAACCCCTGACTCAGAGGGTGCACGTGGCTATTGGAGCATACTGATAGGTTGGTGTTAAATAATCACGTGACTCTCTACAGCTTATCCCCCAGATGTCACCGTTTCCAGCTGGACTATTGCAGTGTCTGCAGTCCTTGTTCACATTCTTACCATCTCATGCTGAAGGAAACTACAGTTGTATTTCTCTCTTTATTTTTCCATTATAGCTGGTTTACATAAACTGCATATCCCATCCTTTTTTTCCTTGTTTAGCATCACTCAGTGGCTTACTTGGAAAATCCGTGATCCTTACTTTGCCTATAAGGACATGCCTGGTCTCATGGTTGTTTTTCCTCTTCTACTTTATTTTTCCCCATCTATTATTTATTCCCTCTAAGTTCTGAAGCTTATCCTTGCTTTCTGCCTTTGACTAGTGCTATTTCTTCTTATGAGATTGTTTCCCCTGTCTTTACTTTTTATCTCAAACTCAGTGTCACTTCTTCAGAGAGGCCGTCCCTGAAAGCGTTAATCCAGTAGGGTCTCTCCTAGGTTCCACGATTTGCAAATGTGCAAGACACTGAGCTTGGCAAGGGACCTGTGATGGTGAGTACCAATGCGGATTGATCAGGAAAGTACTAAGGGAGTTCCTGTCGTGGCTCAGTGGTTAACGAATCCGACTAGGAACCATGAGGTTGCGGGTTCGATCCCTGGCCTTGCTCAGTGGGTTAAGGATCCGGCGTTGCTGTGGCTGTGGCGAAGGCCGGCAGCTACAGCTCCTGTTAGACCCCTAGCCTGGGAACATCCATATGCTGAAGGTGCGGCCCTAGATAAGGCAAAAAGACAAAAAAAAAAAAGGAAAGTACTAAGGCTGAAACTTCAGAGCCCCATCATTTTCACAAACCCATCCAAGACTCTTGGAAAAGTTCTAAATATGCCTAATGAGTGAGATATCTCTGCAAGTTGAGGATTTCAACCACAATATTTGGAACACTCTTTCTCTACATTCTAGTTTATTCTTTACCAGTCAGTCACTAACACTTCCAGCTATGTCATAGAAATAGCTGTGGGCATCAGTGCACTTTTTATTTATTTAAACTCAGACCTATTCAGGATGAATGAAAATGTCATAGCCCATACTTTAAAGGGCAAAGCAGTAAGAAAGGCATTAAACAATGAATAATTCATATTAGTGGCAAAATTGCTGTGCCAAAGAGGCACATGGTATCAGGAAGGCTTAAATAGGGAAGATTATCTAAATCATTTAAATCTGTCAGGTAAACATAAGAGAGAAATTATCATCAATTCTTTTAAAGATAATGAATCATAGGTTGAAAACTTGGTGTTACTAGAAAAGCAGTGCAAATCAAAATAAAATACTATGCATCTGTCAAGTTGGCAGAATTAAAGGATAATATTACATGATGCAGACATAGCTATGTGACACTATCTCCTAGAGCTGGGAGGAAATGGGCCACAGTATCATGAATTTTCAAAAGTTTTACAAACTTATAGTATCTACCAAGTAGGAGAAGAATTTAGGTGCAAAAATCATGTATTTCAATCATTTATAATAGCACAGGTTTCATTAACTTGAACTGAGCCATGGAGAAATGGTTAAATAGTGTCACGTCTGTATAATAGTTCACATTTTAATTTGTAAGATGCATTAACCAAAAGAGAAAATATACAATGATAGGCAAAATAAAAGAGACAGAAAATCTACATACACAGCATACTTTTAGAGACACATAATTAATTGCTGGGGACAAGGATACCAAAATGACGATGACAGTTATCTTTAGGCAAAGAGAGAATGCATTGTTTTTAATTTTCTATTTTTAAGTTTCTATATTTCAAGTTTTCCATAAAAATGTATTCTTTATAGGCTATAACACAAGCACTGTATCATTTAAGTGTCTAAGTCTATTTATTAGAACATGCTCAGAGGATGGGCTTCTTGGATGTAATGCGATATCCATCCATTCAGGAAGCTGGTTGAAAAGAGACAGATTCATCTTGAGGGATAAACCCTGCATCTCTCAGAGGCTCCCTTCTTTGATATTCAGGTAATGTCTGGCCACTAGCATGATGCTTAAAGATGCTGACAAGAGATATTTGAAACAAAGTTTTTGAATTATTAACGAACTACAAGGGCAGAATCAAATGATTTGATGGAACTTGGAATCTTAAAAAAGACCAATAACAGACACTAAATTTTAATGAAGTCCACAGTAACACTGAAATGCATCATTTCATTTGCCGTTAACCTTTCTGATAGCCACTCAGAGGTCTTTAAATTCTTAGGACAGGGTGCCATTTAATGACAAGGACAGGTGACTGTCTCATTTAAAGGATCACACTAACTAAAACATGGCAGAGGGAGAAAAGCACAGAGTGATATATGGGAGATGTAGAGGAAGTTATTACAGGCCAAAGAAAAGTAAGCAAAGGAATGTCTTTCACAGAATTTAACAAACCAGTGATACTCCTGTACATGTAGAAATAACACATTGTTTTTGAAAGAACATTTTGCAAATGAAGTGGTCTTTTACAGATACCTGACAGGAAATATAATCAGATTGCAGCAAGATTTCTTCAAGTATTTATTCAAAGGAGCTCCTTGGAGGCCTAGCAGGTTAAGGATCTGGCATTGTCACTGCTGTGGTGAGGGTTGGATCCCAGGCCCAGGAACTTCTGCATGCCACAGACACAGCAAAAAAAAAAAAAGTGTGTATTCAAGTGAAAACCAAATCTTTTAAAATCATGAGAAGTCCTGTGAGTAAAGCAATTCAAGAGGTGAGATCTGACTAGGAACACAAATTATCAGCAACCGGCAGTTTTCAAAAAAAGTCTCCAGTGTCTCTTCTAACACATTTCATGGCAAGAAAAGACTGTGAATTTCCAAGATAAACTTCACAGCCCAGGTTCAGGAGCAGCCAGGTGGCATTCTAGGCCGATAGATGAATCCAAGACACAGGGTTTTATATCTCACTGAACCAAAAGTTCCGAGTTGATTTTCATTTTAGCTGTGTAATTACAGTAATGTCACCAAGAATTCAAAGGCTCTGGTTCCAGTTGAGGGGAAAACAAATGCACCCAATAATCCTCTCCTCTCTCTGCTCCTTCTACCCATCCCCCCAGATGGGCCATCTGACCCATCCTCCAAGCCTGGTGCTTTACTGAGTCCTGCTGATTCCAGGCAGTACCTGCTTCCTGAAGCAAGGTTATTTTGTTTTTTTTTTTTGTTGTTGTTGTTGCTTTAGCAGGTCCCCAACAATACAGGGGCTTAAAATAACACAATTTATTACCTTGTAGCTTCTGTGGGGTCAGATGGCTAGTGAGTTTGAGTGGTCCTCTGCCTAGGGTCTCACAAGTCTGAAATCAAGGTGATGTTGGCACAACTGGGTTTGTCACTGGAATCTGTTGGGGAAAATCCGCTTCTAGGCTCCAGGTTTTGGGTAGGATTCAGTCACTGTGGTTGTAGAACTGAGGTCTGTAACTCTGGTTGGCTGCCTGCCAGAGGCCAGGCTTTGCTTCTAGAAACTGAGGAGACCCTCTCAAGCTTCCAATCTGTCTGATTTCTCCTTTTGCTGCATCTCTCTGACTCCAGCCAGAGAAGGTTCTCTCTTTATAAAGACCTCTTTGGAGACCCTGATAATCCAGAATAATCTCATCATTTAAAGTCTGTAACCTTAATTACATATGCAAAATTGCTTTTGTCATGCAAAGTAATATATTCAGAGGTTTCAGAGATTAGGTTGCGGGTATCCTTAGGGAGCCTTTCTGCTTATTACACAAAGGTGCTGGATGGGCGCCAGGTAACCTATTATTGACTTTCTTTTTTTAGTGAGTGCACTGAATTTACAAATAATTAGAATGAATTGATGAAATGCAATCACTCCTATAATGTCTTGTATCTATTCAGAATAGCTTTAATTGTTTGGTCATTTAGGATTTATCACAGCTTTAAATTATAAATTCTTCAAACCAGCCAGAGCCAAAGGAACCAGTCAGAGAAAATGTACAGCATTGTCTGTTCTATTTATTAGAGTTTTGACAAAACCAGTAAGTGAATCAGCTGGCAAGAACCATTCAATTCATAGGAGCTACTTTTCTGTCACTGAATTCAAGAAACCAATCATATTGATAGCCAATATTTTATTAGTTTCTCTCTAACACAAAAGCTTTTCCAAATTCCTTAACACATCTTAGAAGGGCCAGTATATATTCAGTTTTTTGAACATAGGCCATTTCTGTAATGCCGGACCAAGCATCCTGAGAGCACATCTGCAAACTGGACCAGATATACTGGCCATGTGATCTCTGTGCTAACGTGGGAAGGTTTTCTCCTTATTCTGGAACTGGTCACCACTCAGGGAGAACCTGGAACCCTTTGTTCCAAGTGCCTTGGTATCCATTCATCCTGGCTTACCACTCCAAACCTCTGTTCTAGTCGTAATTGACTCCCTGCTTCTTTTCCTCTTTGAAGAAGCGATGCCTATAAATTAAGTCATAGAGTGACTAGGATTTCAGAATGTTTCCTCATGCTAGCGTCCTGCTCGCATAAATTCCCGCCAATGTAGTAAGTTAATACTAGATTATTACATTACAGTTCTGGAGGTGAGAAGTCCAGAATGGATTCCACTGGGCAAAAATCAAATTTTTAGCAGGGTTGTCTCCCTTTCTCAAGCCCACATGGAAAAATCCATTTCCTTGCCTTTTCCCGGCCACCCACATTCCTTTGCTCATGGCCTCCATCTTTCAACCAGCAAAGGCCAGCGATGTGACAGCACCTCACTCTGACACTGACTCTCTCCTCCCTCTTCCACATCAAAGTACCATGGTGACTATTACTGGACCCAACAGTGTAATCTATAATAATCTCCCTATGCTAAGGTCAGCTAGGTAGCCACCTTAATTCTATCAGCTTCCTCATTTCTCCATTGTTGGGGAACGAGAGCTAGGGATAGATGGGAGCATCTTTGGAAGGCTATTATTTATCCTCCATGTGAGTGCTACAAACTTTATGATAATGATTTTTCCTATCATATCACCATGAATAAGATAATCACCTGTAAGAAAAACAAGGTACTCAAAGAAAAAAAACATAAAAAATAAAATTTATGATAAAAATTGGTCACAATTCAGTACCTTGTTTTATAATCATCACTTAATACCTACATTTGGTTTTTCCTTCTAGCTTAGACCAGCAGCCTCTAAACTGTACATATGTCAGTTTATTTACCTCGGCTTCCTCCAACACATGTGAGGGAACAGACATTTATGAATCAGAAACTTGGTAGATATGTTGTTTTTAGTAAAAAAATAAAAACATGGCAGTTTTTAATATTACTATAATTAAATAGAGCAACTCTTTGGGGATTTTTATTTTATCCTGCTAATCTTAGATACATTCATTATTATCTTTTAAACTCTAAACTACTAAATGTTGCAGTGATTATCTCTTACATGTGCCTGAAGCTACTTTGAGTGTCATTCTCTTGGGGGAGCCTACAAAAACCTTTTAGAACACAGACCACTTCTTTTCACTGTAGAGTAAGAAATCAGTGATAATAATTTTTTATATACAGTCTGTTTGGGGTGGGAGGATCTGGTTTACAGTGACTTTAGAAATAGATATATAAAAGTTTCATATTTTAACTGCAATTAAATGCATTAAAACCTAACGATTATAAAACTATAGTCCCAGAGCACCGTTGAGACAGATATGTATTATTATACATAGCATAATCAGCAAAAGACAGTAACAACACCGATGTTTTAATAATTACATTTAATCTATGGCAATTTATCATTTGAAAAGCAAAGACAGAAACATTCTAATGAACATCTCAGCATTGTAGTTATAGAGCATGGATAGCAAACCCTGAAATTTCTAGGAATTCCTCCTGTATCCATTCATCTATATTAACTGAAATCTACATTTTTTATCAAGCTTTTGTTGAAAATTAGTTGGAGTCACTTTCATATTCTTCTTAATCATTTAGAGTTTGCCCATTTATAAATTTATAGGTTTTTGCCTCCTTTTTTGTTACTTTCCAGGACTTTGTTTTGTATCCAAGTATTAGATGTTCCTTTGCTTTGATGTACATAGATGGTCTTCCACAGATCAAGGTTAACAGTGTCCATACTTGTCCATAACATGTCCATACTTGTCCTTTTAAACAGAGATCTTTAAGTTTGATTTACTCAAATTCACTAAGTTTTAGCTTTGGGTTTGGGGTTTTATTTTTTAGTCTAATTTAACCGGTTCTTTACCATGTAGAGCACAATGATGTTCTTCTACATGTTAAATTCTTGTCAGATTTAGGTTTCTAATCTCTCTGGAGTCAAAAGTAAGGATTACGTTTTATTTTTCTCCTTTTAACAAATCAATTTTCCCTGAACATGCAGTAGTTCATTCTTTCCTTTTCACGTGGGGACCCTTCGTCATAAACCGAGAACTTAAAAACTTATTTTTCCAAATCATAGCTTTCACTTTCCTGTTTAGAATCTCCAAAGCATTTATATAGTTTGAATGGTAAATTCTTTAGTGTGGAATTTACTCTTTTATTTATTTCAAAAACATCTATTGAGTTTCTATGTGTCAAACCTATGTGTCAGAATTAAATATTGTCTACACCATCATGAAAGTCAAGTGTTACTTACATTGACCAAAAACGGTGATGTGAACGAAGAAGACTGGAGGGCTCTCGGAGTGGGCTGGGGTGCTTGCCCAAGTTTGGGGCGGGCAGACTGCATTGTGGAAGGGACGTTGCACTTGGAAGGCTACATAGGAGTAGAACGTGGAAAAGTGAGGGACAGAAGAAATATGAAGCAGGTTTCGAGCAAATGATACACTGTTTTGAAGGCTTTGGATTGCATGGAAGTGGTGGTCTAATTCTCTAGTTCAGGGGAAGCGAAGGAAGTGAGAGGAAGTCTCCCCGGGTACAGAACTGAAGGACATCTTCCTCCTTCATGGGCTCTGACCTCAATAATGCAGCTGTGATTTAGATCTCTGGCTTCCATGGCCCATGAGGTATAGCATTTTCCCATTTCAAACAAAAATTCACCATGTTGGAGGTCAGGTCCTTGAATAACGGTGAATGTTAACCTAATTTTTTCTTAATACCTGTGCATCTAGTTATAAGTTCTTTGCTTAAATAAATCTATATTTATTCTGTCATTTTGTTTCTATAGAGCAGTTAAAAACATCAGTTTTAAGTATTTCATTATAAGGCCATATAGGGTTACAAAAATAAGTGTATGGAAAAAAAATTCTAGCATTGAATTACTTCTAAAATAAGTTTAAAAGGTTTCATATTTAGCTCTTAATAAATTCCTCTGGTAACAATGAATAGGGTAAACAAAGCAATGATTATTCAGAGGTCATGGGACATATATAATATTAACAGATCATTTAATCCCAGGCCCAGACATAAATCAAAACTAGTTATAAATTATTGTTAACATACTGAGTGTTTATAGTTTAAATTCTAAAGAGATATATGTAGATAACAGCCAACCACGTTTCCCTTTAGCACATTCTCATTCCTCCATTTCTATTTCCTTTGCTCAGTGATAAACCATTTGCTGCTCAGTTCAAACACAGAATTGAGCACCAAGGGACCATGACTACAAAGCAGTGTTAGAAGGTCAGCCTGAATCGTAGCAGCTAATTTGGAGCTCTATACATGAAAAAAGAAGAAAGAGACAATCTAGCCATGGTTTTCATACTACCCATAGTAAGGGACCAACAAATAGAGACAAGTGTTTGATATCATGCCAAGCATTTATTTTTCCTATCCATGAAAGTTCACATAAGCTTAAGTTATCATTTTTTTGTTGCTATGGCAGTCTTTGTAGTGCTGTACACAAAATACAGTGTGCAGCCAAGCCATAGACAGGAGAATTGAACTTGTACCTGTAGAGCGAGAAGAGGTAGGAAAGATGGCATTTGCCCAGAATCAAGAATATATGATATTAAAAAGGTAGGATTGGGATTTGAGAGCCTTTAGCCTATGGCAACATTAAGATAATATTTAATTTTGAAACAAGAGTGAAGAAAAAAATCCATCCACTGGTGTTATTTATACATCATACATGAGGAAATAGAGACAGTTTAGTAGTTAAAAGAATATTTGAGCTAAAGTCAAACATGAACACCAGAGAACATGAACTAAGGATAAGATGAGAGCTCTAAGAATATGAAAAAAAAAATTTTTTTCAAATGGGAGCAGCCACCCAGTAGTGGAAATGATTAAGAAAAGCAATTAGCATAAAGAGTTTTCAAATGCTGTTAAATGATCATAGTATTTGAAGGAGTCATAAAGGTTTGATCATTATAAGGACTATATACAGCACTTAACATATTTTCAATGCACTTTATGGTCATTAACAAGTAATTAGCAGAAAAAGTTTTCTCACTCCAGGGAAAGAAACTGAAATACAATCTTTGCTCTCCTTACCGTATAACATCTCCCCTGTAACTTCTCTTAGCTTGTAGTGGATTTAATTCCTTGTTTCTCTCAGTATCTAGATGAGATCTAAGCCTTTATGATTTGTACTAGTGTATTTACAGATGATTTAAAACATCCTTAAGAAGTTAGTATTCAAACATCATTAAATATTTAATACTGAAGGGATATTACAAGTTAGCTTCTGTTCTATGAGAACAGCATTAAAGAGCACAGCAAAAACAACTTAAAACTAGAACCAGTAGAGAACCAAAGTAAGAGAATTAGAAATCAAAATCATTGTCTCCTGGAAAACAATGACTAACGAAAGTGTAGTAATCACTGCCTTGCAAGTGAACTGCTTTTATTAACAAGTACATAAACTCACTGCGGAGGGATGTTGAAGATGTTGGTAAGGAGAGACACCAACATAAACATTAAATCTCACAGTAATCATTTAAGTATTACTATATTAATTTACAGGTGAAGGAGCAGAGACTAAGAGAGGTTAATTCAATAGTCCAAAGGGTAGAGTATCAGAACAGAGACTTCAAGTTTGTCTGATTCAAAACAGCCTGATCTTTTTCTTCATACCTCATCTGTACGACTTTGTTAGGAGCATGAAAAGTGTTTAAGACTGAGCCATACTGTAGAGATTCTGTGCCCTGAAGAAAATGGAATGTCCCTAATCTTCTTTAATATAAACTTTAAAAGAAATCTTTTCCAAAATGAGTAGAGAAATGGGATAAGGAGGAAAAACTAGAATTCTATTGCTGTTGAAAATTCTGCTTTGTGGCAAAGCATAGCAACTTTCCAATACCATTTTGTGCTACTTAGGAAGACAGAGGCACATTCAGGTAGAGAACTGGTATTTTATATGGTGCTTCAGAAATGATTAGCCAGCTGCCAAGAGTAATCCACATCTATTAATTCTAGAAGTGTCCCAAACATGGCTTAACTCTTATTATTGTCTTTAAATATCCACGCTTATGGCACATATTTGAGGGGGTGCTCTGATGGGTTGATCAGAGTTCTCATTTACGTAGCTATCATTTCTCAATATATTGACAGATGCTAAGTATTGGAATCAAGTGAACTGACTCTTTACCTTTTCATTACATTCTGTTGAATTGGGTTCTTTGAGATTCTTATTTCTGAACAGTGAAAGGAATAAATATAAACTATGTCTGACAGGTAAAGAAAGGATGGAGGAGATCACTTGCTTTATAAATGACTTTGAGGCACACTTTATTATCTTAAAAATTTTATAGGAAAATGTAGCTTTGTTACTGTCACTGGACAACTTCCTTTTGTATCTTCTCATTTAGGGAAATATCACAGATCTCATTTTAAACTGAACAGTTTTCACTATTAAAGGTACTTTTTTTTTTTTTTGTCTTTTTGCCTTTATGTAGAGCCGCACCCACGGCATATGGAGGTTCCCAGGCTAGGGGTCTAACAGGAGCTGTAGCTGCCGGCCTTTGCCACAGCCACAGCAACGCGGGATCCGAGCCACGTCTGCAACCTACACCACAGCTCACGGCAACGCCGGATCCTTAACCTACTGAGCAAGGCCAGGGATCGAACCCGCAACCTCATGGTCCTTAGTCGGATTCGTTAACCACTGAGCCACAAAGGGAACTACAAATGTACTATTTTTGTGAACTGGAGATTGGCACCTGCCCTCTGCCTCTATGCATATAGAATCATGGACTATTGCAGCTGCCGACCCTCAACACCCCCTGAAAGAGCTCAGGGGGGAGATCAGGAGTGAGGTGCTCGGTACTCTTGGGAAAACTCGCAGAACAGGTCTTCAGATAGTTAGATATTTTCAGGAGAATATTTTATGAGCTCAATTCTTGCATCTCCTAGGATCTAGAAAAGCACTAAAACCCTTCATGGTGATGTTTACTTCTCAGGAATAGCAGTAACCTTCACAAGACTTAACAGCAACCTTCTGTCAAATGTATGCATGTTTGCATGTACCTCCCCCCTTCACCAAAATCGCATATATACTGACATTTCCCCCTGCCTCTTTGGAGTGGTATTTCAGAGCTATCTGAAATGCTGCCTCCCAGACTATAGTCCTCATTTTCTGCAAATAAAACTTAACTCTCAACTTTTAAGTTGTGCATATTTTTTTAAGTTGACATTTCTAACTCAGCTTTTAAATACACTCTGTATAGGTTGATAAGCAGTTTAAGGAAAGAATTAATACTAAGAGGAAAATATCATGGTTATTAGCCCATTATTCGGCTTAAATTTTTCAGGGAAAAATTCATTTAAACTTATTTTACAAAGCATAATATTTTGCTATATCCTCAGGTGCCTATGCTAAATTTAATACCATGTGATTTCCTGCTTATAAAGATTTTGACAGTATTCTTCAATTGGCTTGATCCAAGGAATTTGGTGTAGGGCATCAGTTAGACTATTTGAATAAAAGTAATTAATGGTAGACATTTCTCTAGGTACTTCATTTTATGGCAGTCTCAGACTTTGAGTAACAAAGTAAGATTATTTATAAAGGGTTTCTCAAATTTTGGCTTACTCAGAATCACCTAGAGGGTTGATTAAAAAGATTTTGGGGGGGTTCCCATTGTGGTGCCATATTTAATGAATCTGACAAGGAACCATGAGGTTGCAGGTTCGATCCCCAGCCTCACTCAGTGGGTCAGTGGGTTCAGGATCCAGCATTACTGTGAGTGGTGGTGTAGGTCACAGATTTGGCTCAGATCCCATGTTGCTGCGGCTGTGGCATAGGCCCGCAGCTGTAGCTCTGATTCAACCCCTAGCCTGGAAAACTCCGTATGCCATGGGTGTGGCCCTAAAAAGCAAAAAAAAAAAAAAAAAAAAAAACCTTTCTGATACATTAGATCTGGGAATAAGGTATGGGTTGGGGGAGGGGTTGGAGAAAGAATTTGCATCTCTAATCAGTTCTAATGACCATACTTTGAGAACCACTGCTATAGACAAAGTTATTCAGAGTTTAGCCACTGCTATTCATTAAAATATTTCATAACAAAATACACCAGACCATTCATAGGAAAGTAACTGTGAACCCATATTAGAAAATTTGATTTTGTTTTAATGAATAATTCATAATGTAATTATTTCAAAATACTTCACCACTAGGTGAAGACATTTTATGATATGAATGTATCATCTTATGCCTTTGAGCTGATCATGCAGCTAAATCTATTCAGGCCATGAGATAAGCTAGACCTGATTGTTTAAATTAAGCAATGAGTCTAAACCACTGGGATGCATGAAATTCAGGAAACCAAGTGGCATTCTATTCAACCTTTAGTCACTATGGCAAAAAAAAAAAAAAATACTAAAACAAAAGTGACAGTTTATTTCAGCCCTCTCTGAGATATTTCTTTTTTTTTTTGACCTTTATAACCTGACAGATTCTGGTCCCCTGTGGCCTCTTCTATGAATCACCCACATCAGACAATTCGTTCATGGGATAAAAATGGTCGAATACAGAAAATAGATCAGACCCAGTGATAAGCAGGCCATTCCCATATATATATTTGACAGTGATCAAGATGACAGGACCTGATGAAATAAGATTTTCTTTTCTTTGTTAAAATGGAAGGAAGGTGATAGATTGAAATAAATCATGCATGTTTCATCAAGGGAAAATGCTAATTTGATAAATCTGTTACTTTAATGTGAACATCTATAATTTTTGTTTCCAAACTCTGGAGTAGCAAGTTAATGAAAGAAACCTGCTAAAGTAATTCAACAAAAGGATGCATGAAAAACATAAAAATTCTCTTTAACTGAATAAAAGCAAATTATGAGTTAATTATCTAGGAATGAGACCCGAAACAGAGGAACAGTGTTTAGGACCCAGGACACACAATGTGTAGCTAATCATTATCTTGGAAAGTATAACTTAGTACCCTCAACAAAGTATAATTTGGAAGCTTCTGGTGGATTTTCTTTTATTACTGTGTTCTGCTCTTCCTGCTACCTCTGATGATAGGTTCTGTCGTTTAAGGTTGTAGTTAGGAACTTATTTTCTCAGCTACCTTTATAATATAGTCGTGCAGAGTGAAACCATGATCTATGGCGATAAAGGGAACAGTTTATAATACATGTGGTAGCCCTGCTGCAAATATATCTGGGGCTTACCAAATGTATATTGTTCCCCTAAATTGAGGTGGGCCATAAGCAGATTAGCCATAGATGCTAATTATTAATACCCAGTCATTTGCCTGGACCACATGGGAACGCAGTCAACTATAGAAAACACCAAACTATTCAACTATAGTAATTAGAGAAGATAATCAATGACTTGAAACAAATGCTAATGACAATTCTGTGAATAGATCCCAAGCTGGCATCTGGGGAAATGTGTACAGATGCAGTACAAATGTACGCTGAAACAATTGAAGCAATATTAGAGTGTAAATCCCATGCCTTTAGTGGCAAAGAATTTCAAAATGAGTGTAGGAACCATAGATGAATTTCTTTATTTCTCAAGTGTGGGAAAATGGGAATTCCTGCTGTGGTGCAGTGGGTTAAGAATCCAACTGCAGCCACTCGGGTCACTGTGGAGACGCAGGTTTGATCCCCAGCCCTGCTTTGGGTTAAAGAATCCAGCATTGTCACAGTTGCAACCTGCAGCTGGAATTCAGTCACTGGCCCGGGAACTTCCATATGCTTCAGGTGTGGCCATTAAAACAAACAAACAAGTGTGGGAAAATGAATCAGCATGATAAAAAAAAATAATACCATATATTGAAGAGTATGGCCCTTGGGGCCCTTTTGATGACAGGCCTAAGAAAAAATAAGGGAAAAAGGAAAGTACCAAAATGCTTACTTAGGTCAGAATGATTGTGGTGTAGGTGAAATACACATGGATTCATTTACATGACAAGAAGATAAAAATCGTGTAAATAAAAACCTCTGCTTCTGCCCAAGATGGAGTACTAGTAATAGAGACTGAATTTACTCTCCCACCTAAAACAATTACAAAACTAGAAAAAAAGAAACAAAACAACAGCATTCATGCATCAGTCCATGAAAGATAGCAATTTGTGAGAGATAGAAGATAATTAGATGAATGTCCTTGGACATTCCACAAAAGAAGATAACTAGATAGCAAAAACGGACATGAAAAATGCTCTAATTATTATTCACTTAGATAAATGCAAATTAAAATCACAATGAACTCACTGTAGCTCCGATTCAACCCCTAGCCTGGAAACTTCCATATGCTGTGGGTAGTGTCCCTAAAAAGACATACACACACAAAAAAAAAAACACAATGAATTCCTACCATACATCTATTTCCCCCCAATAAAGTTGAAAAGATTGACCATACCAAGTATTGGTAAGGACATGGTGCTCCTGGAATGTTCATACACTACCAGTGGTAATGTAAAATTGTAAAACTATTTGTAAAACAGTTGGCAAATTCATGTAAATTTAGACACTCATCCACCCCACTATGACACAATCATTCTACTCCTAGAGAAGATGAAAGCATATATCTATATACAGATTTTTACACAAATATTCTTTGCAGCTTTATGTGCAATACCCAAAAACTAGAAACAGTTTAAAGGTCCACCCCTCAGGATTTTGTTATTTTAATACAGTGTGACAGTACTTGGCAATAAATGAAGAAATTATGAATATACCCAATGATATGATTATTCAGAGGTTGATGCCAAATAAGCTTGATAAGAATGAACACATAGCATATAGTTCCATTCATATGAAATTCTAGAACACAGCTTAATCTGTAGCGAGTGAAAGCACATCAGTTGTTGCTTACAGGTGATGGAGCTTTGAAAGGGCAAGAGAAACAAGATTACAAAGGTGTCCAGAGAAGTTTGAGGTGGTAATGAGTGTTTTCATTTTCTTGATTATGGTGATAAACTCATACATTTCTATGTGTGTGTGAAAATGTATACTTTTTATGTGCTGTATATTGTAGTTCAATTATATCTCAACAAAGCTATGGAAATATAAAGTATTAAAACTAAGTAAATCTGTATATCAGACATTGCAAATATGACCTGTCTTTCTGGAAAAAGGTCAACTTTTTTTCTGAGGGAAGGCGAAATTAATTGAAGGAATGTAAAGAGTTACAACTATAGCTCAGAAAGTAAAAAGTTTTTCGTTCCATAGAACTCTAAAAAGTTATCTGCCCAAAGGCAACCATAGCTCAGAAAGCAAAAAAAAAAAAGTTCCATCGAACTCCAAAAACTTATCTGCCCAAAGAACTACACTTTTGGATTTGTAAGAATGATTCTTACCTTTATGACTAAGAATGTAAAAGTTACTTTTCAAAAATAGATTGCATTATGCAATTTGAAGGCTTTGGTAGGAGAAAGAATTAGCAATAACTGGAAACCTAATAAGAGAGAATTAGATCAAAGTTGTCCTTCACTTTTTTGATATGACAAATTATGCAGTGCCAGCTTATGAAAAAGGATAAGGCATGCCTGGGAAGTTACATTGTCCAACTGTAACACACAAATATCTCTCCATTTTGATTGTTTAAGGCCTGGTATTAAAGGTGAAATTGCTGAAATCCTCAGTGCCATTCATTCTTTATGTGGCATTAGTCACTGTGAGTTTGATTTCTCTGATCAGTTTGTGAGCCCTAGCATTCCATTCTTTGAAAGGTTTGTAAAAAGCCTATTATTTATCTTAGGAACAGTCTGTGGTATATTGGACAGTGGGGGAAAATAAAGGAAAATTCTAACATCCTATGGTTTGATTAACACCTGAGATTACTTTAAAAGCATCTGCAATGATCATAATCAATAAGATAATTAATAGCATATTTATTAATTGAAAAACAATAATACTCTTCAGGAGTTTAGAATATTTGTGTAAAAACATTTGGGAGACGAACATATTATCTTTACCTCAAAAAGTTGGTGAAATGCACAAATAGTTTGTAAGTCAACTGGATTTTGGGCAAATGAAATAAGGCAGAGCCTACAGAATTTATTTTTTTTTATTTATCTTTAGCCATGTCCACAGCATACAGAGGTTTCTGGGCCAGGGATCAAACCCACGTCACAGTAGCAACCAGGCTGCTACAGTGACAACAACCAATACTTAACCTGCTGCACCACAAGGGAACTCCCCATAGAATTTAAAATTAACTCTGTGACCAAATATATGAAAGTAACAGCAGTTTAAAAGGAGTTGTAGAGGTTAAACTACCCATTATGCTGTGATCCTAGGCTCATGTCAAATAAGATGTCATCTAATAGTTTCCTATTATTGACCCTAGTGCCTTTTAAATTCTACCTTAGGTAACGTTCCAAACAAGGATATACTGTCCATTAAAGAGTATAAATGATAGGTAGATTTAAGTGGGAAATATTACATAGATTACAAAAAAAGGAAAGGGGGAGTTCCTGTCTTGGCGCAGCAGTTAACGAATCCGACTAGTAACCATGAGGTTGCGGGTTTGATCCCTGGCTTTGCTCAGTGGGTTAACGATCCGGTGTTGCTGTGAGCTGTGGTGTAGGTCGCAGACTCGGCTCGGATCCTGCGTTGCTGTGGCTACAGCTCCTGTTAGACCCCTAGCCTAGGAACCTCCACATGCCACGGGTGCAGCCCTAAATGACAAAAGGCAAAAAAAAAAAAAAAAGTAAAGGAACAAAGTATACATTGTCTTACAGAATATATCATTCTTATTAAGAAACTATGGGAATTTTTGACTTTAAAATATTTGTGTTGCGGAATTAAGGAAGCCAGCTTCTTAAGGCCCCAAGCAATAACAACAAAAGTTATAATCAACTTCATTACAGAAGGGGGAATACGGCCCCTTGAGACACAGGTGCGATCATTTTAAATATACAGGAATGGGAGTTCCCATTGTTGTTCAGTGGGTTAAGGACCCAACGTTTGTCTCCATGAGGATGCAGTTCTATTCCTGGCCTCGTGGGCTGAGGGTCTGGCATTGCCACAAGCTGCAACATAGGTGACCGAAGTGGTGTAGTCCTGTGGTGTAGGCCTTAGCTGCAGCTCTGATTTGACCTGAGCCCAGGAAATTCCATATGTAGCAGGTGCATCTGTAAAAAGAAAAAAATAATCCACAGGGATGACTGCATACTAATCTCTTTGTGTTTGTGCTTCATAAGACACAGACCTCTAGAACAGAAACATCTCCTTCTTAATTAATCTTATTTTGAGTCTACAGTGAAAAATTATAGATAACTTGGAGACATTTCAGAGTTGTGAATCTTTTCTGCATACTTTAAATGGTAAAGATAGCAAAGGAAGAGGCTCAGTTCTTCCCTTTGGCATCTCTTTTTCAGCAAGTGAACTTCACTGTACAAAAGTAGCATTTTCTAAGTCCTGGTTTCCTCATGTAGCTCTCTGAGCAGAACATTAATAATAAGAGAGGCAGGTATTTGTGATAGGGAAAAGACAACCCTCCAATAAATTGTGTTGGAAAACCTGGATAGCCACATGCACAGGAATGAAACTAAACAATTTTCTTCTACCATTTACCAAAAAACTCGAAAACTTAAATGTCAGACCTGAAACCATAAAAATCCTGTTAGAGAACATAGTATTCTAACGTAGGTCTTAGCAATATTTCGGGGATCTGTCTCCTTAGCCAAGGACAACAAAAGCAGGCATAAACAAATGGGACTACATCAAACTAAAACTCTTTGTACAGTGAAGGAAACTGTCAACCAAATGAAAAGGCAGCCAACCGAGTGGGAAACGATATTTACAATACGTGCAATAAGGGGTTAATATCCAATACCTGTAAAGAACTCATACAACTCAATATTAAAAGAGAGAAGCCAGTTAAAAAATGGACAGAGGGCCTGAATAAACATTTTGCTAATGAAGACATACAGATGGCCAACGGATACATGAAAAGATGCTCAACATGCTCATCATCAGGTAAATGCAAATCAAAACCACAAGACATCAACTTTTAACCTGCCGGAATGGCTATAATCAAAAACACAAGGAATAACATATTAATGAGGATGTGGGTAAAAAGAAACCCTCACAACACTGTTGCTAGTAAATTGGTATAGCCACTATAGAAAACAGTATGGTAGTTCCTCAAACAAAAACGGGATGTGTATTTTCAAGAAGGAATCTGGAGTAAGCTAATCTGTCACCACATTTGCTAAGTTCCTGGCTTTTAGCCAATAGGGCTAAAGTACAAAGAAAAATTAAAGCTAATGGCAGTGATTTTTACGTAAAATTGGGACAAATCACCACTTTTCAGTGGATTGTAGGACAGGACAACAGCCCTGGTTTTCAAATTAAATAAAAGGTGATGGGGGAAAAGGAAATGAAAACTATTAGTCGTTTTGAATTAATTTTAAATGCTTACATTTTGAATGGTGGTTTAGTATCCAGAGTCTTTTTTTCTCTTGCTAATATTGAGATACAGCTAGATTTCTTTTATATAAAAAATATTAATGGTAGTATTTACATCATTATTATGATTATTACAATCCCTGGGTTTCTCCTTTGCTGCTTTAAAATGAAAACTTTAAGTGAACAATTTTCCAGTCTCTTTTGTCAAGGGACAACTGAAAATATCAATTACCATTTTAATGCAGACTACTTGGTTCACTGGGGGGAAACCTGTCAAAAGTTATACTGCCCCCTTTGTCTGCTATGCAAGTCCAGCAAAACTTGCCTATGTAGAACCTACAGAACTAATGGCCATATCTGAGTTCCAGGATATTTTTGAAATTTAAAAGATTTCAGCTTCATTAGTAATATTAAAAAAAAAAGCAAAGTTGATTTCATTAACTTTTTCTCGTAATACATATGTAAGTAGCTTTAAATGAAAGAGTCAACAATCCCTCCAACCGACGACTGATCATAGCAATAAAATGCATGTAGCTATTTAAGAAATCCCCATCAATTTATAAATAATTTCAACCTGGTTTGCCACACTTCTAGAATCAGATCAAAATTCAGCCTTTAAAGTGACCTTTCCTTTATGCTTATAGTCTACAAGTTGTCCGTTTGATATTAGTCTCCCAAATGTCCCGAATGGTGCATATATTGACCAGCAAAGACACAAGATATTCAAAGTCCCAAATGATATTTCCTCATTTTACAACACTTGTTGGAAATAAGTCCTTTAAATTAAATGATAGATTAGTAGCTACATATCCCTGTTTAAGAAATATACCATTTTGACAACCCTTGATGTGACAAATGTTAAAGGTATAAAGAGGTTATGTCCCCCGCCATGATGTATATCAGCTTTGGAACTAATAAATTTCCACTGCTTTAATACAATTATATATAAACCATAATCATAAAAACAGGTATTATAAAAATATCAAACAGTAAATCAAAGGATGGAGTTAAGAAACATTGATTCTTCTGTAACCTTTGGCCACTTTTATCTTTTTTGCATGAAGATACAATAACCTTCAAAACAAGTACAAGGATTTTGGGTGCCTGTCCACATGCTAATTTAAAAACTCCTTTATATTTGCAATCCACTGTTTTTGAAAGCCAAGAGTACAGAACTTGAAGCACTGCTTTTACAAGGGAATGAGGGGGAAGGAAAGAGTTTTTCAGAGTAAATAATTGCTATTGAGAGCTGCTGATATGGCCACCAGGGGCTAGGAGCATTTTAAATATCTTAACCATTGATGCTAATGATAGTACAAGATCATTAAATAGAAACGTTTAGTCATGAAAAGCACCAGGCAAGAAGCAGTCTCCCAGGAATAGCGGGTCTCAACAATTACATTTCTAATCTCTAGAAGTTTTCTTTGCTGTTTAACTGTTGCCAATTTTTAATACTATTTTTCTTAGAAGTAATGCTTCTGACTCCCTTAGGAAATCTTGTTTCCTATCTTGTAGATATGTATTTCCCTCTACTTCTAAAATTCTCTTTTTAAAGTCCTATTTGGTTGTAGCCAGTGAACAGAACCTTAGAGTTCTTTATTTCTTTGAAATGTAACTTTAAATGTCTGTATTTTCTCTGGCTACCCTAGGTTAGGAAAAAGTTGCAAGAAGAGGAAAATAAGCTGTGCTCTACTGATTTTATCAATTCCTCCACTTCTTTATTTGTCAGAGGCCTTTATCATGTGACTTCTGTAATAAGGTCAGAGTCCGTTCTCCCTGCCTGTGATTCTCTAGTCAATACAATGAAGTGAAAATGATGGGGCTGCTGTGCAGAGCCCAGACCTCAGGAGCATGTGTTTTTGTCTCATCTCTTCTGTCTCACACATCACCATGAAAACACTCTGGAGGATGACAGAGGTAAAGCCAAGCTGAATCCACCAGGTTGTCCCAAATGAGGTCAGTCTAGATCACCTGACAGCCAGCTGAACCCCAGATATGGCCGCAATCCAATACAAGGTCAAGGGGGATGTCTAATCAAATCCCAGGTAGAGTCAGGTGCTAGAGAAATGATGTGCTTGTTTGGTATACAGCATTGCTGTGGCTATAGTTACTTGTACACTGGATTAATATTACCCCTCTCGAAGGACTTGAACGTCATTTTGTAAATAATGACTCATTATGGCAGCAAAAGTTAAAAATGGAGGGAACTACTCCTTAGAAAGATTTGGGAATATCCATGGCAAACTAATATGGACTCCAGCTAGGCTTTATTTAATTTTTACTGAAACTAGGAAAAAAAAATTCACCAATTTCTTTCACCCATGCCTCTTATAACCACTAATCTATTCTCTGTCTCTGAGTTGTTTTTTGTTCATTTTGTTTCTTGTTTTTTGGTTTTGTTTTTAGAGTCCATATGTAAGAGAGATCATATGGTATTTCTTTCTCTGTGTGGTGGATTTCACTTAGCATAATGGTCTTAAGGTCCATTCATGTTGAGGCAAATGGCATGATATTATTTTTAAGGCAAAGTAATATATACATACCACAATTTCTTTATCCATCCATCAACTGTATCTTGACTATTGTAAATAATGCTGAAATGAACATGAGAGTGTGTATCTTCTCTAATTAGTGTTTTCACTTTCTTCCAATAAATATCCTGAAGTAGAATTGCTGGATCATGTGGTAGTTCTATTTTTATTTTTTGAGGAAACTCCATACTGTTTTCCATAATGATTATACCAGTTTACATTCCCACCAGTAGTGCACCAGTCTTCCCTTTTCTCCACATTGTCACCAAGTCTTGTTATTTCTTTTTGATAATAGCCATTCTAACAGGTATGAAGTAATATCTCATGGTGGTTTTGAATTTCATTTCCCTGATGATTATTGAAGTGGCATATCTTTTATGTGCCTGTTGGCCATCTGTATATCTTCTTTGGAAACATGTCTATTCAGATCTTCTGCCCATTTTTTAATTGGATTGTTTGTTTTTTTGCTATTGAGTTGTGTGACTGTATATATTTTGGATAATATATAGACTTGTAAAAAATATTCGTGGGTCAGACAGAATTTGGTGACAGATTAGATATGAGATAAAGTAAAATAAGAAGTTGCAGGCAAAAGGATTTATTTTGACTTTATAGATGGATGATGATATTGTTATAACTAAGTTCAAAAAAATTGCATTAACAAGTGTGGGGAGGAGTTCCCTTAGTGGCGCAGCAGAACTGAATCTGACTAGGAACCACGAGGTTGCGGTTTTGATCTCTGGCCTCGCTCAGCAGATTAAGGATCTGGCGTTGCATGTGCTGTGGTGTAGGCTGCAGATGCGGCTCAGATCTTACGTTGCTGTGGCTGTGGTGTCGGCCAGCAGCTACAGCTCCGATTCGACCCCTAGCCTGGGAACCTCCATATGCCACAGGTGCGACACTACAAAGCAAAGAAAAAAAAAAAAAGGTGTGGGGAATAAATTTTGAGGAAGATAATATATTTTTCAAAAGAAACTATTTTTGGCTACTTATAAACCACTGCAATCGCAATACCAGACCCTTAACCTGCTGCACCACAAGGGAACTCCCTCAAGTATTTTGAATATGAGGTGTACTTAGGTATCTGGTTTTAGATGATGGTTTGGAAGTGTGAATCAAGTTCTCAAGACAGAGAGTGAGATAGACACATGCACACACATGTTCATTGCAGCACTATTCACAATAGCCAAAACATGGAAACAACCCAAATGTCCATCAACAGATGATTGGATTAGGAAGATGTGGTATATATACACAATGGAATACTACTCAGCCATAAAAAAAGAATAAAATAATTCCCTTTGCAGCAACATGGATGGAATTTGAGATTCTCATACCGAGTGAAGTAAGTCAGAAAGAGAAAGACAAATACCATATGATATCATTTATATCTGGAACCTAATATACTGCACAAATGAAACTTTCCATAGAAAAGAAAATCACAGACTTGGAGAACAGACTTGTGGTTGCCAAGGAGGAGGCAGAGGGAATGGGAAGATCTGGGAGTCGGGGGTTAATATATGTAGACTATTGCCTTTGGGATGGGAAAGCATGGAGATCCTGCTGTGTAGCACCAGGCACTATATCTAATTACTTACTTGTGACAAATCTATATATGTATGCTTAACTGGGTCACTTTGATGTAGAGTTGAAAAATTTACAGAAAACTGTAAACCATCTATAATGGAAAAATAAAAATCATTATATTAAAAAAGAATGAGATAGAGACAAATTTGAAACATCTTCATATAGATGTAAAAAATACAGTACTTTGATGAAGAGAGGAGAAAATGCTAGAGGAATACTGAAGAATATTTTATGTAAAGAGGCAAAGAGATGAAGGTTAGAGGGAGAAAGCTTGAAACAACACTGAAGTAAAAAAAAAAAAAAGGTTGAGATGGCACATAAGTCTATGAATGATTGCTCCAAATCGTATGGTATCTGGGAAATGCAAATTAAAATGAGATACCTCTACACACCTATTAGAATGGCCAAAATCCAGAACACTAACACCAAATGCCAATGAGAATATTTTGATTGTTTCGCCTTCTTGATGAATTGATTGTTACTATTATGAAAAGTCTCCCTATCTCAGCTAAGACTTATTGATTTGAAGTCTGCCTTTGGTGTTACTGATATAAATGCACAAACTTTGTAAGCAGAAAATTTATATTTTTCTATGTTAATTTCATCATGCACCATTGTTTATAGTGTATATTATTTATACACATCATATAGTTGTTTCTTCTTCAAAATCTGGTATCAAAAACCCTGCCTTTTATTGATTTGTTTTTGCTATTTATATTTAATGTAATATATGCTCTTTGGTATGGTGTAAGTCAACATTCTTGATACTTGTTTTCCATTTAATTACTTCCTTTTTTTGTTTGTTTCTCTTATTCCTTTATCATTGACTGATTTTAACATTCCATTTGTTTCATCTTTATGCTTTTAATCATATCTACTATTTTTATTGTTTTCAATATTTGTACCAGTTTAACAATATTTGTTTTAATTTATTAGATTTCTCAATTTCAAAATTTAATTACTTCACACTTTACACAGTGTGCTCCCATTTTCTTTCAACAGCCAATTTTCTCTAGTTTTGTCTACCTGTTTATACTTTCAAATGATGACTTGTATTTCTAGACTACACAACTGTTATCTGCAGATAGAATATACATACACACACACACACACACACATATATATATATATGTATATATATATACACACACACATATACATACATACATACACACACTACTCCACTATTACCAGAAAGGAAGTCCTCATTTTTCTGTTATACACATTATAACATGGATTAGAATTTTACGAATATATAACAAAACAACATTACCAAATATCTCTAGCATGCTGTTAGGACTCCTCCGCAGATATAATGTGAAATTGAATATGTGTGTATATTTATTTATATGATGTTTATTTAGGATCTGGTATTCACTGTTTTGATATTCAAAATTAAATGAATCACTCAGAATATTTGTTCAAATTATGTTAATAGCCTCACCTCTTTTTCTGCTAGGTTGCTTGTTCAAAACAGTAAACTTCAGGTATATGCTACATGCAACTCAGAAGCATGTCTCATGGTTTTTTAGTGGAAGAGGATACAAAAGAGGGCATCTTCCCTGAAGAAGGTTGCCATATAGTTGAGAACATCAAACATGTTAAACCAGGGTTCAGATTTTTTAACTCAAATAAAATGTATAAAGAGAATGCAAATTTATTTTTCCTAAGCTTTAGTAAAGGATATAATTTCTATTTTATTTATTTTTTCTTTTTTTTCTTAATGGATTTTATTTCAATTACAGGTGTACATAAATCATCACAAGTCAGTTTGATAGATTTTGTATTCCAAACCCACCGTGCATCCGCCCAACCCTCAGAATGTCTTATTTGAAAAACCAAGGTTTTTCAAAGTCTGTGAGTCATTCTCTGTTCTGCAAAGAAGTTCATTGTGTCTTTTTAGTTTCCACATGTAAGCGGTAGCATTGGGTGTTGCTGTCTAATTCTCTTACTGGTTTCACTTCGCATGATAATTTCTAGGCCCATTCATGTTACTATAAATGTTGGTAATTTGTTCCTTTTAATGGCTCAGTAATATTTCACTGTGTATATGTACCTTATCTTCCCTATCCACTCCTCTGTTGAAGGGCATTTAGGTTGTTTCCATGACCTGGCTATTGCAAAGAGTGCTGCAATGAACACTGGAGTATATGTGTCTTTTCGAGTATGGTTTCCTCTGGATAGATGCCCAGGAGTGGGAATGCTGGGTCAAATGGTAATTCTATTTTGAGTTTTCTGAGGAATCTTCATACTGTTTTCCACAGTGGTTGCACCAATTTGCATTCCCACCAGCAGTGTAACAGGGATCCTTTTTCTCCACACCCTCTCCAGCACTTATTGTTTCTAGACTTTTTGATGATGGCCATTCTGGCTGGTGTAAGGTGGTATCTCATAGTGGTCTTGATTTGCATTTCTCTAATGAGGAGTGATGTTGAACATTTTTTCATGTGTTTATTTGCCATCTGCATGTCTTCTTTGGAGAATTGTCTGCCTAGATCCTCTGCCCATTTTTTGATGGGGCTGTTTGTTTCCTTGTTGTTGAGCTGTAGGAGCTGTTTGTAAATTTGGAGATTAATCCCTTGTTAGTTGAAACATTTGCAAATATTTTCTCCCATTCTGTGGGTGGTCTTTTCATTTTGTTAAATTTTCCTTTGCTGTGCAGAAACTTTGAAGTTTAATTAAGTCCCATTTGTTTATTTCTCTTTTTATTGTCCTTACTCTGACAGATGAATCAGAGACAATGTTGCTATCATTTATGTCAGAGAGTGTTTGGCCTATGTTTTCCTCTATGAGTTTTATAGTATCTGGTCTTATATCTAGATCTTTAATCCATTTTGAGTTTATTTTTGTGCATGGTGTTAGGAAGTGCTCTAGTTTCATTTTTTTACAAGTAGCTATCCAGTTTTCCCAGCACCACTTATTGAAGAGGCTGTTATTTGTCCAATGTATATTCTTGGCTCCTTTGTCATAGATTAGTTGACTATAGATGCGTGGATTAAATTCTGGGTTTTCTATCCTGTTCCACTGATCTATATTTCTGTCTTTGTGCCAGTACCATACAGTTTTGATGACTGTAGCTTTGTAGTGGAGTCTGAAGTCAGGCAGCCTGATTCCTCCAGCTCCATTTTGCATTTTCAGGATGTCTTTGGCTATTCTGGGTACTTTGTGTTTCCATACAAACTTTAAACTGTTTTGTTCTAGTTCTGTGAAAACGGTCTTTGGTAATTTGATAGGTATTGCATTGAATGCGTAGATTGCCTTGGATAGTATATTCATTTTGATAATATTGAATCTTCTAATCCAAGAGCATGGTATGTCTTTCCACCTGTTCAAGTCATCCTTGATTTCTTTCATCAGCACCTTATAATTTTCTGAGTACAGGTCTTTTGTCTCTTTAGGTAGGTTTATTCCTAAGTATTTGATTCTTTTTGATGCGATGGTAAATGGGATTGCTTCTCTAATTTCTTTTTCTGATCTTTCATTGTTAGTATAAAGAAATGTGGTTGATTTCTGTGTATTAATTTTGTATCCTGCAACTTTGCCAAATTCATTGATGAGCTCTAACAGTTTTCTGGTAGAGTCTATAGGATTCTCTGGGTATAGTATCATGTCATCTGCAAATAGGGATAGTTTTACTTCTTCCTTTCCAATTTGGATTCCTTTTATTTCTTTTTCTTCTCTGATTGCTGTAGCTAGGACTTCCAGAACTACGTTGAATAGTAGTGGCGAGAGTGGACATCCCTATCTTGTTCCTGATCTCAGTGGGAATTCTTTCAGCTTTTCACCATTGAGAATGATGTTAGCTCTGGTTTTGTCATAGATGGCCTTTATTATGTTGAGGTAGGTTCCCCCATGCCCACTATCTGAAGGGTTTTTATCAGAAATCGGTGTTGGATTTTGTCGAAAGGCTTTTTCTGCATCTATGGAGAGGATCATATGGTTTTTATTCTTCAGTTTGTTGATGTGGTGTATCACACTGATTGATTTGTGGATATTGAAGAATCCTTGCATCTCTGGGATAAATCCCACTTGATCGTGATGTACAATCATTTTAATGTATTGCTGGATTCGGTTGGCTAGTATTTTGTTGAGAATTTTTGCATCTATGTTCATCAGTGAGATTGGCCTGTAATTTTCTTTTTTTGTGGTATCTTTGTCTGGTTTTGGTACCAAGGTGATGGTTGCTTCATAGAATGAGTTTGGGAGTGTCCCTTCCTCTGCAATTTTTTAGAAAAGTTTCAGAAGGATAGGTGTTAGCTCTTCTCTAAATGTTTGATAGAATTCACCTGTGAAACCATCTGGTCCTGGACTTTTGTTTGTTGGAAGTTTTTTAATCACAGTTTCAATTTCAGAACTTGTGACTGGTCTATTCATATTTTCTATTTCATCTTGGTTTAGTCTTGGGAGTTTGTACTTTTCTAAGAATTTGTCCATTTCTTCTAGGTTTTCCATTTTATTGCCATATAGTTGCATATGGTAGTCTCTTATGATCCTTTGTATTTCTGTGATGTCTGTAGTTACTTCTCCTTTTTCATTTCTAATTTAATTGCTTTGTGTCCTATCTCTTTTTTCCTTCATATGTCTGGCTAAGGGTTTATCAATTTTGTTGATCTTTTCAAAGAACCAGCTTTTAGTTTCATTGATATTTTCTATGGTTTTCTTCATTTCTATTTCATTGATTTCTGCTCTGATCTTTATGATTTCTTTTCTTCTACTAACTTTGGGTCTTGTCAGTTCTTCCCTCTCTAGCTGCTTTAGATGTAAAGTTAGGTCTTATTTCCTGAGGTAGGCTTGTATTGCTATAAACTTTCCTCTTAGAACTGCTTTTGCTGCATCCCAGAGGTTTTGGGGTGTCGTGTCTTTGTTGTCATTGCTTCTAGGTATTTTTTAATTTCCTCTTTGATTTCTTCTGTGATCCATTGGTTATTAAGTAGCATGTTGTTTACTCTCCACGTGTTTGTATTTTTTGCCATTTTTTTCTTGTTGTTGATTTCCAGTCGTATAGCATTGTGGTTAGAGAAGATGCTTGAAATAATTTCAATTTTCTTAAAGTTACTGAGGCTTGATTTGTAACCCGGGATGTGATCGATCTTAGACAATGTTCCATGCTCACTTGAGAAGAATGTGTATTCTGTTGCTTTTGGATGGCATGTCCTATAAATATCTATTAAGTCCATCTGATCTAATGCTTCATTCAGGGCCTGTGTTTCCTTATTGATTTTCTGCCTGGATGACCTGTCCATTGCTGTAAGTGGGGTGTTAAAGTCCCCCACTGTGATGGTGTTATTGTTGATTTCTCCTTTTAAGGTTGTTAGCAGTTGTCTTATATATTGTGGTGATCCTATGTTGGGTGCATAGATATTTAAAATGGTTATGTCTTCTCCTTGGATTGATCCTTTGATCATTATGTAGTGCCCCTCCTTGTCTCTTAACATGTTCTTCATTTGAAAGTCTATTTTTTCTGATAGGAGTATTGCTACTCCGGCTTTCTTTTGATGCCCGTTTGCATGGAATATTTTCTTCCATCCTCTCCCTTTCCATTTGTATATGTCTCTGGAAGTGAAGTGGGTCTCTTGAAGACAGCATATATATGGGTTTTGTTTTTGTATCCATTTGGCTAGTCTATATCTTTTGGTTGTGGCATTCAGTCCATTAACATTTAAGGTAATTATTGGTATATATGTTCTTATTGCCATTGTATTAAGTCTTTGGGGTTTCTGTTGCTCTTTTTTTCTTCCCTTATTCCCTTGCTGTCTCCTCTCACAAGATGGCTATCTTTAATGTTGTATTTGAGTTGATTTTTCTTATTTCTTTGTGTATCAATTGAAGAGTTTTGGTTTGTGTTTACCCTGAAGTTTTGATATAGCAGTCTATATATAACTGAGATTGTATTAAGTTGTTGGTTGCTTATTTGCATGTGCTTTTCCAGTGACCTGCATTTGTGCTCTCTTCTCATGATTTCTGATTTTGGTAGCATAATTCTGCATGGATGATTTAGTATCTTTACTATATATATGCCTTTATTGGTGGGCCTTGTCATTTGTGGTGTTTTTGATTCTGGTTGTGGACTTTTCTTTTCTGCCTAGAGAAGTTCCTTTAGGATTTGTTGTAAAGCTGGTTTAGTGTTGCAGAACTCTGTTAGCTTTTGCTTATCTGTAAAGGTTTTGATCTCTCCTTCAAATCTGAATGAGAGCCTTGCTGGGTAAAGTAATCTTGGTTGGAAGTTTTTCCCTTTCATCACATTTAGTATATCATGCCACTTCCTTCTGGCCTGTAGGGTTTCAGCTGAAAAAATCTGCTGATAACCTTACTGGGGTTCCCTTGTGTGTCATTTGTTTCTTTTCCCTAACTGCTTTCAAAGTTTTCTCTTTGACTTTACTTTTGGTCATTTTGATTATTATGTGTCTCGGGGTGTTCCTCCTTGGGTTTATTTTATATGGTACTCGTTGTGCTTCCTGGATTTGAGTGAGTGGTTACTTTCCCATATTAGGGAAGTTTTTGGCTATTATCTCTTTGAATAATTTTTCTGTCCCCTTCTCACTCTCTTCTACTTCTGGCACCCCTATAATATGGATGTTGGTGCATTTCACATTATCCCAGAGTTCTCTGAGACTCAGCTTATTTCCTTTCAATCTTTTATCTCTTTTCTCTTCTGCATTAGTGATTTCCACTAATCTGTCCTCCACCTCACTAATTCATTCTTCTGCCTCCTGTATTCTATTGTTGGCTGCTTCTAAGGAATTTTTTATTTCAGTGATTGTATTTTGCATCTCTTCTTGTTTAATTTTACAGCTTGTATTTCTTTGCTCTGTGTTTCCTGTAAGTTATCAATCTTTGCCTCCAGTTTATTTCCAATGCCTTGCATCATCTTCAGCATCAACAGTCTAAAGTCTCTTTCTGGGAGGCTGATAATCTCCTCATCACTGAGCTGTATTTCTGGGCTTTTCTCTTTCTCCCTTATCTGAGTTACAGTTTTCTGTCTTTTCATTTTTATAGGTTTTTGGTGTGGTGACCTTTTTGTAGACAATAGAGTTGTAGCCTCTCTTAGTTCAGGTGTTTTCGCCCCCTGTGGCTAAAGTTGGTATGGAGGGGGCTTGCTGTAGGCTTCCTGATGGGAGGGAGTGATGCCTGCT
Organism: Catagonus wagneri; assembly: GCA_004024745.2. NCBI lineage: Eukaryota > Metazoa > Chordata > Mammalia > Artiodactyla > Tayassuidae > Catagonus > Catagonus wagneri. The sequence continues at coordinate 2,596,619 of PVHT021183530.1, read as the reverse complement.
CACTGGTAGGTGGGGTTGATTCTTATCCCTCTGATGGGTGGGGCTTTGTCTCTGGATGAGATTAGAGGCTGGCTGTGTGCCTAAGGGGGTCTTTAGGCAGCCTGTTTACTGATAGGTGTGGCTGAGATCCCATCTGGAGTGTTGTTTAGCCTGGGGCTTCTCAGAGCTGATGGGAGGGACCCGATTTTCCCAGAAATGGCCACCTCCAGAGAAATGCAGGCTGCTGAATGTCCCCAAGAGCTTCACCTCCAATGCCCTTCCCCCACAACAAGGCACAGTCACCCCTGTTTTCCCAGGAGATCCTCCAAGAATTGCATTCAGTTTCCACCTGGATTCCTATGGAGACTGCTTTGCCCTGGGACCCAGTGCACGTGAAAGTCTGTGTGTGCCTTTCAAGGATGGGGTCTCTGTTTCCCCCAGTCCTGTGGAGCTCCTGCACAAAGCCCCACTGGCCTTCAATGCCAGATGCTCCTGGGGCTCTTTCTCCCTGTGCCAGATCTCCAGGCGTTTGGATTTGACATGGGGCTCAGAACTCTTAGTCCTGTAGCTTAGTCTCTGTGATGCAGTGACTTTCCAGTCTGTGGGGCTTCCCACCCAGGAGGTATGGGGTTGCTTCTATCGCGTAATCACCCCTCCTACCTCTTGATGTGGTCTCCTCTTTGTCTTCTGGAATAGAATATCTTTTTTGGAAGTTTACAGTCCATTTGGTTTAAGGTTGCTCAGGATTTGGCTGTAGTTTTGCTGTTTTTTGGGAAAGAAGTTGAGCTCCAGTCCTTCTATTCTGCCATCTTAATCCAATCCCTCTTTTTCTCAGTGACAGTCATCCACAGCCATCAGTAACAAGAAGAACAGGAAATTCAAAGGGTTCAGCAGGAACCATGCCCATACATCTTGCCCCGCAGGCATTCATTAGTACTGAGTTTCTGATCCCATCCTTGGCGCCAAAAACTTTGAGGTCAGTGTTCATCCTAGTACCTTTCTCAGCATCTGCAGATTCCCTCAGCCTGCTGCTTGAACAGTTGCTAATGAGTGAATGTATAATTTCTATTTTAAACGTATTATTCTAACATCTTGTACTGTAAATTAAAGTAGCTTTTGAGCCAAGACTTTTGAAGACCACTCAGTAGTTAGAATTTCAATAAAATAATTAAAGATCCATGTGAAATATATGTTGAAAATTTCTTTTAAAATTGATATAAAGATTTCAACTCATTCATATACATTCATAGATAATCCTCAATACCACTGTATTGGAAGTTCATACTTTGACATATTCTAATTTTTCAATGCTGTGGGTCTGTGTACATCTGTTTCGATGTGAGTATTTCTGTGTAGAAAGAATGTGTAATCTGTAACCTCTATGAGTTTTTCAGTTAATTATTTATTATAATCCTGATTTTTAAATATGTCTACTCAATATATTTACTATGCATTTACCTTTTGCACTTGTATCTAAATAATTAAGTGTTTTACACAGTGATTATCAGAGAGCTAAAACATTTGCATGGACAAATGAATTTAAAATATTCCATTCAGAATTGAAATATACAACTGTAATCTATAAAACACAGTTTTCCATTTTAAATAATGGACCATCTAGGTACTTCTTAACAATTCTTTGCATGATGTTTGTCATTATTCTTCAGGTTGATGTGGACATTTTCTACATGATGACCTGATTTGCTTACAATACTGCACTACAAAAATGCAAGCACAGTTTCAGAATACAGTTTGCACCATGTACCAAACTCTATTCTTCAACTCATTTTATAGAATGAATATCAATTATTTCAAATTCATTCAGCTTTTCACTGACTGAAGTGTGAAAATCTCATATAAAATGTGAAAGAGCACAAGACAGAGCAAGAGAAACATGGGTCATGTGAACCACCATATATTTTCAAGTTGCTAAGGGGACAGGCAGCCTTGTAAAACTAGCTATTGCCCTCAAAATGGTCTCTTTTCATCCCTCTGTGTATTTTATGCTTATTTTAGAGGCTCAAAAGAGCAGGATTTATTTTCTTGTAGTATACAATTTATATTTTAGTCTCCTGTGCTCAATTTTACATTTTCCAAAGTGCACTAAATTTAATAAATCTAAGTTAACAGTTCTCCAATGAATACAGGCAATTGCCAACACAACATCCTATTTCTGAGCTGTTCAGAGGTTATGGCACAAATTCTAGAATCATGACACTGGAGCTATATAAACACATTATTTAAAATGTTTTTCTGTTGCTGACAAATGATGTACAACTAAAAATTAAATCATTTGGGTATTTTTAGCTTTAAGTATAAAGCTTGAAAAAATACAAAGAATGTTTAGAAATTGAAGGTCAAAGACTGAATATACTTGCAGAAATACTCAAATATATTAATACAATTTGAGATCACTCCATTCTATGAACCCCTGCATTACATCTGGTTGTTCTGCACAAAAATTAATATGTACTGTATTTGAAACAGTATGTACTTTATGCGGAACAGAAGTCTTTAAAAGGGAGCCATAACTACAGCTTCAAAACAAACATGAAAAACAAAAATAGAGGAGTTTCTTATGTGTTACTTAGAGAAGTACCTAGAAAAACAAATATTCATATAAGATCTTTTCAGTGTATAAAAGTTTATGATTAAAGGTATCAAAAACCCTTAGTAACATGAAATTAATTTCATGAATGCCATTAAATAAAATTTTTTCTTAGAAATAAAAAATAGATAACTTTAATGACTTTTAAACAAACATTGTTTAAATAATTCACTTTATATTCATGTGACCTGATTTAATAAATTACAGTGTGTTTGCTTTATGTTTCCTGAAGTATAAAAAATTATCCTAGCAATTTGCAAAGGGATAATAATCTCCCATCCTGTAAAATATTCCATTGCTTACTATTCAAGACTTGACTCTTAGAATCTGATTTGAGTATGAGGGCAATGTATATACAAATATATACATACATGTATACATATATATATATGAGGAGACGAATATTTGACATCAGCTTTTCTTTCACTAGTAATTGGGGCAGTGTTTAAAGCTTTTAAAAACTTTCTAAATCCCAGTGGTTTGCACAGTCCAAGCAAAATGATGCACCAACTCTTTTAGTATTTGCAGGTTGGAAAAATAAAACTAATTCTCTATATCAAATATTTGAAAAAACTCTAGTTGCCTTTTGTTTCTTTGTTCAGGTGATATTTCCTATTTTTAATTTAGTGGTTCTTCTCAAGTTTCTGTAGTTTAGAAAATATTTCTTTTTTTCCTTAAAGTACATATCGCAAGCTCACATACTTCCAAAGAGTTTGAAGTTACTAAATAATGTTCTTTTATGTCCATAGTCAACTTAGTTATCTAATTAATCTATATCTTCTCTACACATACAAAAAATGGATAATTATCAAGAAGTTGAAAATAATGTCTTAAAATACTTTTGCCATCATCTTTAGCCTTGCAGGGTGATAGGTATGCAAGAACAGAAGCAGACATTTCTCAACGTTTTATTTGTTCTTGGGGGAAAAGGAATGTTTTAATTTTTATACAATTCACAAATCCCTACAGTGTCCTTGACTGTAAAATGCAGTGTAATATCACACAAAGTAACTTTTATTTCTCTGAGGGTATTGGCTGTAAAGCAAGGTACAGTTCTTTGAGAAGCAATAGGAAAGCTTTGAACAGCGTTTTTTAAAGTAAAAAGAACTCCGTCACTAATACTTCCCATCGAACATATCTCCAAAGAGGGTAGAAGATCAGTGCTGTTAAATGCCCTGTCATATTTTAATAGAAAGTTATTCCTCCTTGGTGGATCTCAGTTCTTCCTGTGAAGCTTCCGGGCAGTTCTCCATTCTTTGTCTTCCTGCTTTGCTTCTGAAAGAGGTGAACTCAGACAATTTCAGGTTATTACTATCCCCAAATACTTTATAAATAAAATTATCACACAGTGTTTTACTTCTTTCAAGAATGGTATATATTTGAAATGCCAGGGTCAATAAAAATCCCTGAGAGAAATCGGTTCTTTTAGAAGTCCGATTATTTAAATTTTTATAGATTTGAGAAAGAATTTTCATTCAGTATTCCTGGTCTTTTAAGATTTCACAGTATCTGTGAACACAGATTTTTTAAATCCTTAACCATACAAAAACAAAACTTAAGCACAAAAGGCCTTAAATAGATGTCTCATCAGCTTTAAATGTAATATTAAACCTGGAACAGTCAGACAGTGATCATATAGGCTTTCCCATTGGGGCTGTCTTTTGATAACTCACGATAATTTTTAAAGACATATCAGTTAGGTGAACACATTCAAAACAATGTATTCTGCTTGGGGCTTTGTTTTCTTGGGAGTGTGGAGAATTGTTGGACAAAACCCATCTTAGTAAATTCTCAAAGAAATAAAGGTGGTAGGAATGCATTTTTTACCTTTATATTTAGAAATAATACATTAATAATTCCTTTATTGTTATCTGGAACTGAAATTTTCTCCAGCTTTTCAAACACATTTCCATTAATACTTTTCTAGATATACATTTTTAAAAATGATGTAAAAATACTTGGGCCAATGAAAAGAGTCCTTTTATCCATGAACTGCTTCCAAGTTAAATGACTTGAGTCGCTCAATTGCTCATGATCTTCCCCACAAGGACTGTCCCAAATGACCATCAGAAATAATCATATCATCACATAAGCCCTGAAGAGAGGTTCCTTCCTTTGGTTCACCCATTTGACTTCATCTTTTCAAAGGAACTCGGGAAAAACATGAGAGCAGTTTTACATTTGCACGATCTCTATTGACTATAGCAAATGTAGTGGCAGCTATTGTCCCAAGTCTTATTGTTATAAGTATTAACATATTTAACTTTTTTTAATCATCCCTATGAAGCAGATTCTACTGTTATGCTCACTATGTAGATGAAAACTTTGAGCCACAGAGAGGCCCGTCTCTTGCCCAGAATCAGATAGTTGGTCTCCAACTAATGAGTTAACTTCTTGTGGCTGTAATAAGTGGTGCCAGGCTGCCTTTCCTAATAAATTCTTCTGAAAAATCCATCTCAAGTTTTGTGTGTGTGTGTACAACTTGATAACCCCAGTAAGTCAGGAATTTAAAAGTTGATACTCACCTTTGTTTAAAAACAATGTTGAGTGTGTTGGAATTTGGGGAGATATGGGCAGTTTTATTTGATTCCAGACATGAACAGTAAGTTCCAGGGTGCTGACCCCTTACTGCCACCAGAGTTCCTGTTCCATTTTTCTAATCCTTCAATTTTTCCTTCTTCCTAGAAATCTACTTCTCACCTTTGCTCTCCCCAGTCATCAAGATTCTCTCCCAGTGCTCATTTTCTGCTGATGACTTTTCTCTCCAGTTCTGCAAGAACAGCAGCAATTAGAAAAGAACTTCTACATGGTTCCACGACACATCTATCAAGCTACCTAAGTTGGTAGCAATAGGTCATATCTTCCCTCATAATAATATTTCTGGACTATCTTTTCCTTTGTCTAAGGCAATCCTTATGCACTAGACCTCTTTCTTCTCACTTCAGAGGTATTTTACTTAAATTATCTCCCTTGCATCAGCATACAAAAATGTTGTAGTGTTTTCCCATCTTTAAAAAACCCTCCCTTGGCCCTACATTCTCTTCCAGCCACTTCCTCGCTTCTCCATCATAGTCTGCAGTATAATTACTATTAAGCCCTGCAGCCAGAGGCTACCAGTAACAGATTTCTAGTTCACCAAAGTTGGCTTTAATTACCATTGCAACAAAGGAGAACACAATGCAAAATTGTTGGGCATCTCAGTAAGAGGTGGTTAGAAAATATATGTTATTGGAGCTTGTGTGGGAAAAGTCCAAGAAAGTAGGGCTTTGCTGTGAATTAGATGCTGTCCGGAAGTGAGGATAATTTTGTGATTGAATTTCTTAGTAAATTCTATCTAAGGCATAAGGAATAAAAGGAAGACAAAGCCATTGGGTATATTATGAATATTGGTAATGTAATCAAGGGTTAAGAGATGATTTAAGTTTTAGAGAAAGATATTTAATGATATTAACAGTATTAATTGTATATAAAATCATAATTATGTTTTATCTTTTGCCAGTCATTAAAGCAGATAATGTATGGGACTCCCACCCCATTTTATTTTGTTAGAGTATACTTTGTCAATTTTACCCTCTCTTTATATATAATAATTTAATAATTATTTAGCATTTATAAAATTATTAATTAAAATTAATTTTAATATACAGAATGCTTCACAGGATCTGGCTCTATCAATTAGAGTTTTTGACAGCAAATAATTGAACATGTACTTAGCAATGGCTTTCACCACTAGACATTTATTATTTTTGAAGTATAATGGGTGATAAATAGACCACTTAAAAAATCACATCATCATGTTTGCTATAGCAACCTTAGTTCCAAGTTAGCGTTTTCTAAAGAAAATGTATAATCTTAATACACAGATTTCCACTAATTAAATCTATATCAATCCAATCAGATATTTTGTCCTTGACATCACAGAAAAAAAGTGATAACATTTGTTACCAACTTGATAGACACATGGAAAATTAGCTATTGCCAGTTTATTCTGTTGGTGAATATAAATATCTCATAACACAACTCAATTTTATTAAAAAATAGGCATATGGAAAAGCAGGGAAGAGCAGCAATTTGGTGATCACCATAGAAACTGCTTCCAAGCCTGTGTTGTTTACTTTAGCATCACCAAGTGTATGTCTCTTAGCTTGCTTTATATAATTATCTATTTTAATTGATCTTGGATACTAGATAATGCTATCTCTATTTAATATTCTATTTCTCCTGTAATCAAAGATTCCATTTGTTATTCACAAAATGTATAAAAGGGATTTCACTTTGTCTGGCAGAGGCTAAGTTGGCCTTTAGGTTGTAGTTTCATGATAGCATTTGATTTTTTTTTTTAAGAATTATGTTTTATTCTGTAGACATTCTGAGGACTTAAGCATGGGAAACACCCTCTCAAATTGCTCTTAGGGACTGCTCTGAAGAGGTAAGGGAGGAACCAGGTTAATTAGAAGATTTTGCAACCAAGACCAGGTGTTTAGAATATGAATTTTTTCTTTTTTTAAGACTTTAATTTTTTCCATTATAGTTGATTTACAGTGTTATGTCAATTTCTACTGTACAGCAAAGTGACCCAGTCATACGTACATATATTCTTTTTCTCACATTATCCTCCATCATGTTCCATCCCAAGTGAATAGATACAGTTCCCTGTGCTATAAAGCAGAATCTCATTGCTTATCCACACCAAATACAATTGTTTGAATCTGTTAACCCCAAACTCCCCCCAAAATTTCCAGAAAGCAGATGTATTGCATTTGTATGTTTTTATTTTCCTTTAATCAGGAACATTACCTAGCTTTTTAAAAATTTCTTGGTCTTGACATTTTTGAAAAAGTCTGATAATTTTAGAAAATAATTATCAATTGGGGTTTATACCACATGCCTTCTAGATTAGAAGCAGATTATATTTGTCTGTTAGGAGTAACATAGAAATGATGTTATATCCTTCTCAAGGCACCATATCGAGAGGACTTATCATATTGATAAGAGTTTGTAATGTTAGTGACCAGATAATTAATTGATTAAGGCAGTGTCTCCCAGATCTCCACTGTAAAGTTATTATTTTCCCTTTGTAATTAATAAATAACTTGTGGGAATAAACCTTGTGAATTTGCAAATAATGTTTATCATCAGACATTACACGCTAGTTTTAATGATAACTTTGATTTTTTTGGGGGGCCACACTCAGGACATATGCTGGTTCCCAGGCTAGGGGTCCAATTGGAGCTGTAGCCACCAGCCTACACCACAGCAATGCAGGATCTGAGCTGCATCTGTGACTTATACCACAGCTCATGGCAATGCCGGATCCTTAATCCACTGAGTGAGGCCAGGGATCGAACCCACGTCCTCACGGATGCTAGTCGGGCTTGTTAGCAACTGAGCCAGGACGGGAACTCCTACTGATAAATTCTTAGCTTTATTATCCCTCTGATATTTATCGGTTGTCATTCTATTGCAAGGAAGTATGTTTCTTTTTCCCTAATTTAATTCTGCTTCATTTATACTAGTGTGGACTCATGGCTTTTATTTTATTCAGTAGTCTATAATCCACATTATTAGCAGTTATTTTTGTATTCAAACTCCAAAAGACCATTTGAAATGCTTTGCAATGACTGATCATTATAAAATCTTCCTTACCCAGTGTAGAGACCAGTTGGGTCCATGGCAGTTTTATCATTAATATATAAAGAATGATACCTGCTGATCTCTATGGTAGAGAGTCTGACAGAGGCACCTGTTTGCTCTCTCCTGTTATAGCTTTTGGCATTCCAGGAGAAGATGATGTCCTGAAATGCAGAGGATCCCACTTTCAGAATTTCTAGTTCTAACGAAACATAAAGTCTGCAGGAATAAACTTTCTCAATAAGAATGTCATTAGTTAGTAAGAATGGCTGACTACAAACTAGGTAATATAGGAATCACATTCAGCGAGAACTATCTAGTGGGCATGAAGTCAGAATGTCTAACTCACTGTTGTCTCAACACCTTTTCCACAGTAAACACTAAATAAGCACCTCTAAAATTAATACATGATTAGTTTTAAAAAGGCTGAACTGTAAAGAGGAATTTTGATATGAATTACGGATAATTTCAATCATAATTTTTAACCACTGCTCTGGCTTTTGTACATTTTCTGAACCTCTTCTTAACACTGTTAGAATGGATTCAGGAACTGCAAACATCTTTTCCTATTTGTTTGTGTATTGACAGTCTTCAAGAGGATTTCAATTATAAACATACTATTAAGGCAGTTGTTGTAACAACACTATCTCTTGCTTGTCACTGGTAGTGGCATTTGTTTTTAAGTCAATATATTCAGTAATTGCTAATCATTTTTAAGTCCTATCTCCTAATTCTAGCCCCTATCCATAACACTTTAAGCCTCCTCACCTGAGCTTTCCAGTTGCCCAAATTAACTGTCAGGAATTCCTTTTCAGCCCTGTTTGATTTGTGTAAACACCAACATGATGTTACAAGAGTGAGATAATATTTAAAATTTAAGAGTTTTCCCTGCATAAATGTGATTATAAACCACTTCACTTTTTTTTTTTTTTCTCACCCAGACACAGTAGAGCTAAAAAGGATCATATGTTTAAGGAATTTTTCCCTTTGACTACATATTTACCTGGAGGAAAATAAATAAGCTTTAATTACCAATAGTTATCTATCAATGTGATGAGCAGTACCTTGTAGGTGAATTTATAGTATAATATTGAACTTTAAATTATGAGTGATAAGAATGTTAAGAAAAAAAATAGTCTTAGCCTAGTTTAAGTTCTAGCTGTATCACTTGATGCTTTTGGAACATTAGCCAATTCATGGAACATCTATGAGTTTCACTTTCCTTGTAGGTGAAATGCTAATGATAATACATAGCTTCACCAAATAGATGTGCAACAACGGTAAAATATACTTCATATAAACAAGTTCCTAAATTTCAGTAAAGGAGCATTTATGTGATTTAATCCTGTCCTGATATAATTAGGCACAATGAAAATAATAATGCATAATATACATTAAGTAATACTCTTTAAATTTTTTTTTTTTTTTTACCATTTTTTCACTAATTATCTTCAAGTTAGAGACTAGATATTGCCCTCAGGTTCACACTGAGGAAAAAGAATATAAACCTTTTCTAGACTTATTCAAAGGTGAATTTTCTTTGTTTCCTTTCACATGATCCTAGGCCTATGTGTATCCTATTGCCCCATCAGGAACTGGAAGACCGTGCCTTATTCATTTATTATTCTCCCTGGTGAGGGAAACAAATGCAGAGGTTAAGGGATCTATGTCTCTCATAACCCTGGCCTTGTTATCTTGAGACACCAAGTCCTAGTAACACGATACTCAGGATACTCACTGACCCTCTTTTGACGCTCAAAAGAAAAAAAAAATATAACACCACCATTTTTATCTTGAACTAGTACTGAGAGAATCCCCTTTACTCCCAGACTTTGAAATGGCAAAGCATGGCTCAGCCTGCTGCATGGAATTGATCAAGAAAAATAATCTACAACCGCTAGAAGTGGTACAGGTCAGAATTAGTGACTGGGTGACTGACACATCACCTGAGCACTGAGGAATGACTCTATCCTCAACCCCCTGCATTTCCTGTCTGTAGAACACATTGATGCGGGAGCTTCTGTTGTGGCTCGGTGGTTTAACAAGTCCGACTAGGAGCCTTGAGGTTGCGGGTTGGATCCCTGGCTTTGCTCAGTGGGTCAAGGATCCTGCATTGCAGTGAGACTCGGCTTGGATCCCACATTGTGGTGTATGCCATCAGCTACAGCTCCGATTAGACCCCTAGCCTGGGAACCTCCATATGCCGTGGGTGCAGCCCTAAAAGGAAGAAGACAGAAAAAAAAAAGAACACATTGATGAAAAGGTCTGGGGTGGGGGCAGGGCAAGGGGATGAGGAAAGAGTACCCGGAAAAGAAATAACCACTATCTTGATTGATGCCACTTACATACTTTTTATAATGTATCCTTTCTGTCTAATTGCAATAAACCCTTTTCTATCAGAGGAAAAACATAGGGCTTCACTTTGCCTTCAGTCACCACAGATAAAATCATCCACACACCCAAGAGAAAAAAGGTAAATTAAAGCACAGAACCCATATTTAATTATCTGACTTTAGTTGAAATTGCTTAGGCTTCCTGCTCACTTTTCATAGATGTGTCACAAATTGTGATGGATGTCCACAATTTATTTTCAGTAGAATTGCGGTTTCCTACAATTATAACAGTATTTGTTAAATGGATCCCTGACTGAGTAAATCAGACTGTGTGTAGTGTAGACTGGGCATAGCTTAATTTAACATCAGGGACATAGGAGGCTTTGGGCAAAGTTAAGCCATCATTCAAAGATGAGAGTCAAGTAAAGCAAACATTCTCATGAGACTGAGTAACACAGGTAACAATTGGTAAAGACCTCCAGATTTTTACCTTTGTCCCTTAGGCTTTTGCAGATTACATCTTAAAAAAGAATCTACTGCAGCCTAGGTAATCTATTCCAGTCGACCTTTTAGTTTACCAAATCTGTCTTATGCGGTGTCAAATATAGTATACTACTCTTTCCTTTGATATTTTAGCTTTAAAGTTTGCAGTATTAGCGTTCCCGTTGTGGCACAGTGGGTTAAAGATCCTGCTTGTTTCTGTGGAGGAACTGGTTTGATCCCCAGCCTAGCCCAGTGGGTTAAGGATTGGGCAGATGTGGTGTAGGTTGTAGCTCTTTAGGAACTGATCCTTGGCCTGGCCCAGGAACTTCCATATGCCACAGGGGCTGAAAAAGAAAAAAAAAAATTCATTATTTATTTCTAAATGCACGAGTTGGTTCTTTTGCACATATATTCCCATTCTTGATCATCTTTTTATTATTCGCCTTATTCCCTTTTTCATATCTTTGCACTCTTTATACATAGTTTTTTATTTTATTTTTTGATAATTACAATGAACTTCTTAGGAGTTTCTGTGAACTGACTAATTCACTGTAGCTTGTCTCCTCTGGTGACTTTTAACTGTTCATTCATATTTGATTAAAAATAATCTGGCAGCTAGGGGTACAAATAGTCTCAGTGATGTTGGTGTTGTTTGAGGTCCCAGCTTAATGCAGGTAACTTACCGCCTTCCACAAGCCCAGCACTGGTTAACAGCTGCCCAACAGGCCAACTTCTGTGTCCCTGTTTGTTTATAGATCGCCTTCATGGTACTCAGGTTTTTTTTTTCTATAAAATTTTTCTTTGCTTTTTTGTAAAGGTTTAGGGCTTGTGGGAATTTTCCTAACATTCCTGTGAGTCAAAAATGCAGTGAAAGATAAAGGAATTTGCAGAAAGGATGGCCCTCAGAATATCTAGTCTGCCATATTGCTATGGTTCTGTCCATTCTTCAGACAATGAATCCCCTCAAACTGATGATAGGCAATGGGTTGGAACACAGTGACAAAGTGTTAGTACTGGCCCTAAATCTATTTGTTTTCTCACTACTTTTAAAAACAGAACTTAATGCCATTTTCTCAATTAGGATTCTTTTTATAAGAATAAAGAAATCTCACACTCTTTGTAATGAAACTAGAGCCTAATTAAGACTGGAGAGTCTGATTTTGAACTGAGTTTCAACAATCTTCTTATCCTCCAAAACTGAAACACCATTTTTGTTTTGAATGTCTGTGGTAATAGAAAATATAATGGGCAAAATATCTTAAGGTTGTTTTTTCTTTTCTCTTTCATCTCTATCACTTCACATGCTTCCTTCAATATGTTACAATTATCCTATGCTTCAGCTTTTCTCCATTAAAGAGATATAACACTGGCTTTCTTGGGCCATTCACAAGCTTGTAAAGAAACTTGAGATCACATATTGCACTAGATTGTTCTGAAAATTAAAATGGCATATCTATGGAACACTTTTATGAAGTTAATTTCATATAAAACAGTCACTCAGAAGAAAACAATCAAACTTTAATACAGTAGGACTCATTTTCTGTACCAAGTTGTCAGAAGGCATAAATTGGAAGCCAAGTTGGCATTGAGAATGCAGTTTTCTCTCAGGAGCTCAAGTCTTTTGAGTTATCAGGAATTTGGGAAATTTTTTTTCTTCTAGAATAACTTAATCTGCCACAATGATTCTTAATTTTTTAAACACAGCAAAGCACACATCATGAAAACATGGCAATAACCTGAGCACTTATCACGGCTTGATTTCCTGTTTTGATTCATATTCATTGTGTACTTTGTACACAGATATACACTAGTATCACTCTGAAACAGTACTTTATTTCCTGTATTGGCTGAAAAAAAAATCCCACATACTTATTAATATTCTAGGAGCTGTCTGCCTGAAAGGAAGTGCTTGAGTTGAACATAGTCTCTTCAGATTCTGACAAACATTCAGACCCCAGTTTGTACTTAATGTCTCATTTCCAAAGCTAAACATAACCGGATTTTCAGTATCGATTTTGTGATCAATTGAATTAGCATTTTTTGAAACATATCTGTTTATTCAAGTGACTCATATAAGCAGAAACATTGCAGAAAAATGATTATTTGTAACATAGTTATAACAGAACCTCAAGAATATGAACTATTAGTTTCATTGAATGCTATGCTTTGTAGTTCTTGTTGTGGTTCAGTGGTAACAAAACCGACTAGTATCTATGAGGATGCGAGTTCAATCCCTGGCCTCACACAATGGGTTAAAGATTCAGCGTTGCTGTGAGCTGCGGTGTAAGTTGCAGATGCAGCTCAGATCTGACATGGCTATTGCTGTGGCATAGGCTGGCAGCTACAGCTCTGATCTGACCCCTAGCTTGGGAGCTTCCATATGATATGGGTGTGGCCTTAAAAATACAGAAAACAGACAAAATTATCCTTTGTATTTTACTTAGGTGAAATGTTCATTTCTCAGAATTTTGAGAAATTCTGATATCTAATAGTAAAGAACTTTACAAATGTGCAATGTTTTTTCAACATGCTCACATAATTTTAGAGGTTGTATCTGAAAGTCATAGTTACCTTAAAAAATAAAAAACAACCATGTTAAAAGCCATTAGCTTCACTTTAGCATTTAGCCTGAAATTACATGTGTGTGATGTGTGTATGCATGCTCAGTATTTATGTGATATATGCAATTTGAAGCCTAATATATGTTGAACCTGTAGTGAGTTCTTTTTCCTTTTCCTTTCATTTTTTTGGCTTTAAAATTATTGCAGGTAAAATTCACCTGCTATATAGTTATCTGATCTGTTGTTTTAAAAAAGTTGATTGCTTTTAAAGCATTGGTCATACTCAACACTCTACGTATTCCAGATCTTAATGTACAAAAAATATAGTATTTATACTCATAAAAAATACAGCATGTAGCAGTAAAGTAGCAAATTATACAATTTTTCCTGCTTATAAAAATATAAGCCATTCGCAGCAAATTTCATTAATTAATGCAATGAAATTGTAAGAGTTAATCTTTTAAGTGTTAGTATGCTGTAACAACATTCATAAGTTACATATCTATTAATATATTTTTTTATAATGCTTGTTCATATGAGCTTTGAATAATCAGATAACCAATAGCTAAAGATGAGTAGAAGCTTCTTAATATTTATTTTCTGACTAGCAACGACAAAGCAGTAGTATTCTATGCATTATTAGTTTTTAATCTCTGGTGGTTTCTTCATTTATAATAGGCTAAGATAAGCTATGGAAGATACTAAAAATGCTTTTGTGTCATCAAGAATAGAGGATGGTTTTCATGTTAGGTCAATATTATTATGCCCTAATACTTTGAAGATTATAAACAATTAATTACACATAGGCCACTCATGGCTGGCAAAGTTACTGAATTCTCTAGAACCTTACTTTATTTCCTCTGAATGTCTGGAAGATACCTAACTTACACTCATTACTGTCTTTGAATAATCTATAGTCCAGTGTATTTGTGATCTGCAATGAGTCTGGGATCATCTGAAGGCTTCCATCTTCCTCTTAGTGATAATCGTAAATGGGGAAAAAATTGTTATTTGTAATCCCTTACTCTTGCTGATGTCCTTAATTCTTATTAGTGACTGAATTAGTTTGAGTTGGATCCCAGCCTTTAAAGATTATAAAGTAACTGGTTTTGAGTAGTGACTTCAATTAATTATGCCAGTTGTCTCTTTGAATATTCTTTCCCAATTTAGGATACTAATTGCGTGTTTTTTCCCCTTAATGCATATTTCCAAAAACAGAAATTACCCGTGTTTACCATATAACAGTAAATATAATCAACCTTATTACACAATTTCCATAATTTTCCATAATAAAGATTACATTTTTACAATGTTTTACACTTTACACAGCATTTTCACTTAATCATTTCACAGGCCTTTGAAACAGACAGGATAGTAATTAACTCAGTTTTAATCATGAAGATATAAAGGTTCAGAGAATTAGAATGACATCCAGGGCACATCAAAAATGTGTGAGAACTAGCTCCTGACCCAGATTTTATAAACACAGACTAGGGGTGCTTCCTAGCACACCACAGTGATATTCAAAAGGCCAAAGCCTGGTGACATTCCATGATAAGCAATAAATAATTCACACTCCATATTCTGTGTTAACAATGAAATGGCATCTACACAATAAAATGAGGCAGTTAACCAGGTAGTTCAGCATAATTTAGGACCAATATCCTTTTCCTAATTCAGATTCTTAAAACAAACAAAATATTGTTCTCTTCTGTTTATCAGATTTTCTAGTTTTATGGCCTAATAGGCACTTAGTAAATAACAATATATTGGAATTAACAAGGTAATAGTAGGCTATATTTTTAAAGGTTGCTTCAAACATACTTCCCAATGTCCCTCAGTCACACATACACACCCACACCTGTTCTTTTCAGTTAAACTCTGAGCCAGCACAAGTTAGCATAACGATAAAAAGGTGTCAGAATGTCATGCACACTGGCTGTCTTGTTTTGCTTGAGAAGTTACTCCTGGAATTAGACTTTACAGTGCCTGCCAATTCACAGCCTCAAATAACTCCCATTTTTCTTAAGGGCTAATACCATTCTTCTGAAACAATTTCATTTACACTCAAAATGTAAATGCTATTACTCCTTTCTTTTTCATGGTGATAATGATTAGTCAGCTAACATTATTGTGTTAGCTTTCCTTGCCAAACATTCATATACCATGTCATATACATCAATATATATTGGTAATTTAAAAAGAACTACTATACATTTCAGATCAAATAAACTACATAGACCAATAGAAACTGAATATCCTTATCTATTAACTGTCATATACATTCCCTGTGCCTCTAGCCATCTCTGACCAAAAAGAGTTAAGAGTAAGTTGAAGCTTTCTTTTAATCAACTTTAATTAGATCAACTGTAAATAAACCTTCAAGTAGTGAATTAGAAACAATTAGGGTAATTAAAAGTTTCTAAGTCAATAGATGTCAAATTAAAATGGAAAAATTGAAGATTAATATTTATAACTATTGCTTACAAACTTTAAAATATTTAAACAAGGTGCTTTTTGCCTCTTGCAATGTATTTAACATAATTTAAGCTCTTCTAGATTTTATACTTGAATATAATGCTAAGCCTATTTGCATATGTTTCTGGAGGCATGTGGGCCATATCACAAACATCACTCCTACCTTGTATAACGACATCGTTTACATGAGAATAATTGCCAAAGCCTGCTCACCAGCCAGTGTAGTAAATGTAATTGTGCATGAAGTTAAAATAATTTAAAACATTCTCAGAGGTCAGCTGGAAAGGCAGCTATTATTACCTAAACATTATTACTTCTTGCTTGTGTCTACTAGTTAATCTAACAACTGCCTTCAGCCACAGCAGAGCTTTGTTATCAAAGGAAAAAGATTACCAGTTTCATCCAGGTTATTGCTTGTGGAAAGATCTACTCACTGCTTCCATGTAGCATTTTTCTTCTCATCTCCTTCCTAATTTTGGTCTGCAGGTGACCTTAGAATATTGTTTTAACAGATTGTTTTGTGTATCCAAAATCATAATTTAGGCTTGATCTGCTAAAGTCCACTTTCTTGATAGGATTGAATTTTCATATTCTTTATGCTGACTTAAAATTATGCAAGGCTAACAACTCAGAATAGAGGCTTGGGTATATTTCCTTGACACAGACAGAAACAAGTTAAAAGCAAATACATTTTTGAGAAATTTAGTGGTTCAAAATATGTATTACTTGCATGCCTCGAGTTTCCAATGGTGCCCCCACATGGACAAATGGAAAATACATGAATTTATTTATTTATTTATTTATTTGTCTTTTCTGGGGCCACACCTGCAGCAAATGGAGGTTCCTAGGCTAGAGGTCGAATCGGAGCTGTAGTTGCGGGCCTATGCCACAGCCACAGTAACGCAGGATTCGAGCTGCATCTGTGACCTACACCACAGCTCACGGCAGTGCCGGATCCTTAACCCACTGAGCGATGCCAAGGATCGAACCCGCAACTTCATGGTTCCTAGTCAGATTTATTAACCACTGAGCCACGACAGGAACTCTGAAAATACATGAATTTATTATTGACTTCCTGAACTGTTACCTATACTTGAAATTATTAAGCCATTGCTTCCCACAATGAAGTGGATCTTCTACCTTTCTACTTGCAGTTCCAAGAATTTGATGATAGGAAATCACTACCACATACCTCAGCATTTAGTAGTAGAATAGAGCATAGTCTTTTTATGTCATTATTTGATATTCTCACTCGTAGTATATTTACAACCATGAGGTTTCCTTTTATAAAGTAATTTAAGCAGTGCTGAGTGTTGGTCTAAAGACTTAACAAGCAGTTCTCCAGAGGGGGAAAAAAAAAAGGTAGTGTTTGCTTGTTTCCATGATGGTCTAAATGTTACCACCACTGCTGACCTACCAAAATGATATCACCATAAGTGGAGCTGGGACGAGATATAAAGAATTGGTTCCTAGGGAACTGGTTTGAGCTGGTTTCAGTACACTATGGAATTTTAGTGACTAGATAATAGGTATTTACTTAGATGCTTTTGGAGACTCTCCCAACTAGCTTTCATATTGATTTTTGTTGATCAACAGTTCTAGTCTCTGGGTTTACAAAAGAGCCTACCTCTCATGTATTATGTCAGATAATTACATATAGCATTAGATTTCAGCAGAAAAAAGAAAACTAAAATAACAAATTCACTGCCATTACAATTAAGCTTAGTAACAACAGTTCACGTAAATTCCATCTATATTAGGGACATTCTTCCAGCCATCTCACGTACCATTGGATGCCAAGTTCAATACTGTATTGTTATCAGCTTCCACATATAAAATTGCAATAGAATATATGCAAGACTTTCAAATATTTATTTCAATTTGAGGTATTTTCCCCAATCTACTATTGGCAAATATGAAATTAAAAAAAAATAAGAAAATATATATATACTTGAAAAGGAGAGAAAGCAAGGTGAATGATGTCATGTTCCTTTTCTAAAATACAAACTTCCATGTAGTGACATGTGCAACAGTTCTGACACCATAATCCAAATGTACTATT
Organism: Catagonus wagneri; assembly: GCA_004024745.2. Lineage (NCBI taxonomy): Eukaryota > Metazoa > Chordata > Mammalia > Artiodactyla > Tayassuidae > Catagonus > Catagonus wagneri. Next base: position 2,578,484 of record PVHT021183530.1, on the reverse strand, counting down.
TTATCTTCTTACAAATAACAAGGGGATTATAAAATTGTATTCTCAGAATCTTGCTGATTTAACACCTACATAATTCCTGCACCACACTTTTGATTTTATTGAATTGGGTGAGTGTACTATGCTTTACTTTTTTTTTTTTTTTTGGTCTTTTTGCCTTTTCTAGGGCCGCACCCGTGGCATGTGGAGGTTCCCAGGCTAGCAGTCTAACAGGAGCTGTAGCCGCCGGCCTTCGCCACAGCCACAGCAACACGGGATCCAAGCCGCGTCTGCAACCTACACCACAGCTCACGGAAACGCCGGATCCTTAACCCACTGAGCAAGGCCAGGGATCGAACCCGCAACCTCACGGTTCTTAGTTGGATTCGTTAACCACTGAGCCACGAAAGGAACTCCTAGGCTTTACTTTTTTAATTTGAAAATTTTACGTATGTGACTAACAGTCATGAACAGCATCTTTCACTCTTATAAAACTGATTTTATATATATGTATATTAATACAGTAAGAAGCATATTTATCATGAAACAATGTCTATAAAACTTTATTCAAATGAAAGGACTGTTTGCAAATAATTAGATTTATTGAATTATTTATTTGATGAAGCTGAAGGCCACTTTCACATACTTAATTTCTAAAGGTGGGCTGCAATTTTACAGAATCCTAATTTTTTCTCATGTAATCAAAATATTGATGTTCCGGTTCCAGCATTTGTCTTTCAGAAAGAAGCACTTTTAGAACACAATTTCCTATACAGTGTTCACTATCTGTGAGTTTATTTGGAACCCAACGATAAACCCTTTTAAAAGGAGAGAAGATATTCATTCTTGCTTGAATATATTCACATTAAACTAGTATTATTCTAGAAAAAAGGTTAGATAGAAATATACTTCCAAAAATTCTTCTTTTTCCTCACATTTAAACAACGTGATCACTTGAAATTTCTCTCCTCACTTTGGCACATCTAAACTGGCTTAGAAATTACACATTGCTTGGTTAATTCTTGAGGAAACATATTTGCATCAAAATTTAAAGATGGATTTTGAAATTTATAACATTACATTGTTTAAGATACACTTTCAAAAAAATCAGTCTTATACTCAGTATTTTTACAGCAAAAGAGGCCGAGAGAAAACAAATTTTCCAAAGTCTTTGGGGCATACAGAATTTGCGACCTTGAAAAATAAATCTTGCATCAAAGAAAAAATTTTCTCTGAAATCTTCCTTCTCAAATACAAGTACTTTTATTCCAATGTTTTGTAAATTCTAATAGCTCATATATCCTTGTAGATGTGCTCCTTTCTGAGATGTGAACGTCAACAAAGCTGAATTGCTCTACTATTTCTTCCCCATTTCCAACCTTCATTTCCTTCACGGAGCTCAGACTGGAGAAAAATCAGCATGTTCTGATGAGCTTAATATTATGAGGCAGGAAGATGGACCTGAATTTAATGGAGATTGGAGCTCCAAAATAAATATAATACCATGTGTCAAATAAAAAAGGAAAGATATTCTCCTGTACAAATCAGAAGAGATAATAAAAATCAACGAATAGACAGCAACTTTTTTTCATACCTACACAAGCATCTCAAAACGACTGCAAACTTTAAGAATGATTTACCTTTTACTTATTTGGAACACTTCATAATTTATTGGCTAAACAACAGTTTATGTTGCCTTAAACCAAATTTTATTGGCTTGTATTGGAGGACTGAGGGGGATTTTCTAAGAATTTTTATACTGCGAAATAAAATCTATTTGCTAACCCACAGCAATAAAATCCTGCAGGGTTCTATAATCTAGCAAGCTAAAAGCATCAGTGTAAATTAAATCTGTCCCAAGTTTGATATGCAGGAAGTTCCAGGGCTTTTCAATGGCACATCCTACTATCACTTTTACTGCCAGTACCATGAAGATCTGTACAGGATCCTGGGGTCACGGACTACACAGGGCACCACTTTCTCATAGAGGTTAGGTGCCTTTGCAGGTATCTGAGAGTTGCTATCTATTCACAAACCACTGAGCATTTCTTTTTATCAAAATGCCTTCAAATGCTCAGAGTCTGTGGTCAGTGAGGTTCCTTGGGTAAGTCTAACGAAGATATGCTTCACCAAGGCAGAAACCTAAACAGTTAAAAATGGAGAAATATTTACAACCATTTCCTCTAGCAAGTGGAGTTCTTGTTTTCTGTATGCAGTGGGTTGGTTTTACGTGTGTGCGTGTGTGTGTGTGTGTGTGTGTGTGTGTTTGCTTTTTTTTTTTTTGCTTTGACTCTTTCTTCAGTACATCACATATGGAGGTTCCAGGGCTATGAGTACAGGCTCTCCTGGCCAGTTCCATACATGTCTGCGAGTCGTTTAAAACGCGGGCCCCAGTCACTAAGGTAGTCGTAATTCTGATCAGAGTTTGAGCTGACAGACTCTAAGGAGCTGAGGGATTCGGCCACTGAGCCGTTTCCTTCGAAGGCGTATGTCTGCAAGGAATCGTAAGGGGGGGCACAGGGATCCACATCAGCTTCTTTCAGTCTTTCCCATATAAATTCCCGGAAAATGACATTGTCTGGGATGCTTTTAAAAGTCGGCCGACTCAAGAACTGAATTTCGGGAGTCACATCCCTCCGGGTCTTGGTGTCCCTGATGACGTGCAGGTTTCTGAGTGCAGCCATGTCAAAGGCTTCCGTGTCCTCCTCTCCCCCTCCTTCATCATCGTATCTGACGATATTCTCTCTGATGTCTCGCTCTTCATCGAAGATGAGGGGCTCTTTCTTCCGTCTTCTCATCGTGATGATTAGGAGGATCAAAACTGCAGCAAGGAGACAGCAAAGGGAAAGTTTCAGTAAACTCACCCACCGCCCCCCCTCCTGGTGAAATTAGGCCTCTGATGTTGACTTCACATTTTTTTTCCCCTGCCCTTTAAAGAGAAATGAGTGGGCCCGCCTACTTACACGGGAATTCACAGTGGTAATTGTGCTAAAATTGCTAAAATGCCTTTAAAATAGAATCCTTTCATATATCAAGAGACCCTTTTCCACACCTGTTCAGAATTGATGTCTCACTCTTGAACATAACCTCCAAAGCATTTGACAGAGCAAATTGAAAGGCCAGTTCAGGATAAATATAATAATTTCAAAGCCATGAAACACAAAGGGAGTTTTCTGAACTCCTTAATTGCTGGAAAGGCAAAGTGACATGCATAAATGTTTGGGGTCTAATTTAACAACTGCAGTTTCAGAAGGAAATGGATTATAGCGTTTGGTCGGGTTCTTTGAAGAAATGCCTAGTACTTGTCTATGAAACTCAGATGTTAAATAAAATCCAGTGTGTCAGACCATATACAAACATTAAAGCTTCTCTGTAATAAAGTCCTACTTTCAGTATGAAACACAGAACTTGGTTTTTATGTATGATACCTAGAGAGAGAATACAGGTTGTGAGATCTTACAGTAGCCGAAGACTGACTGAAGAAATCAATCATCCCTTTAACATTAGGACTTTTTCTTCCTATATCAAAATTAATAAAGCACATGGTTACACTGGAAAGCAAAGGAAAACTACACTGGCTACTCCTTAACAAATTTCTGTGCTTTTAATAAGTACAGTTGGCCCTTTGTAGATTCCACACTGAAAGATTCAATAAATCTTGGATTGAAAATATATATATTTTTAAAATCCAGAAAGTTCCAAAAAGCAAAACTGCTTCCAAAAAAGCTTCACACAGGCTACAATTTACATGGCATGTACATTGAATTTATAACTATTTATATAGAATTTACATTTTACTGGGTATTATAAGTAATCCAGAGATTTAAAGTATAGGGGAGGATGTGTATAGGCTATATGCAAATACTATATACCATTTTATATACAGGACTGGATGCATACTTGGATTTTGGTGTAATGGGGGTCATAGAACCCCGACCACAGATACAGTCAGACCACTGAATACACCAATTAAAATGACTGCCTTGCTCTGGCTATGAATGCCTGAATTGGCGACACATTAGATTTCATGGCCCGTTTAATTAAGTTAAAACGAAAGGTATTATTGAATTTTTGAATTTTAAAAATACGTGAAATTAGTGAATAACCTGTCTGCAAATAAAATATTTTTAACAATTTTTAATCATAATAATTTATTTCCTGGAAGGGTCTAGAAGGCCCAACATATACATAAAGTATATTACGGTTTGTGGTACATTACTTTCAGCATAGTTTTAAAAAGCCTGAAATAATTAAAATATCTTTTAAGGTTCTTCTTTGGCATTAAAAAAACATTTGAGGGAATTCCCATCGTGGCTCAGGGGAAATGAATCCGACTAGCATCCATGAGAATGAAGTTTCTGATACAAGAAATAGGCTTTATTCAAGAATATATGGAGGGAGCTCTTGTCGTGGCTCAGTGGTTAACGAATCCGACTAGGAACCATGAGGCAGTGGGTTCGATCCCTGGCCTTGCTCAGTTGGGTTAAGGATCCACCGTTGTTGTGAGCTGTGGTGTAGGTTGAGACATGTCTCGGATTCCTCGTTGCTGTGGCTGTGGTGAAGGCTGGCAGCTACAGCTCCTGTTAGATCCTTAGCCTGGGAACCTCCATATGCCGTGGGTGCGGCCCTCGATAAGGCAAAAAGACAACAACAAAAAAAAGAATACATGGAATATTTAATTACTACTAATAGAAAGAAAAATGCAGACACATACTGTTTATAAACAAAAATGTCTATATTGGAGTGTCCGTTGTGGCTCAGAGGAAATGAATCTGACTAGTATCCCTGAGGATGCAGGTTCGATCCCTGGCCTCACTCAGTGGGTTGCTGTGAGCTATGGTGTAGGTCACAGACATGGCTGGAACCTGGCATTGCTGTGGCCGTGGTGTAAGCCAGTGATATAGCTCTGATTTGACCTCTAGCCTAGGAACTTCCATATGCTGTGAGTACAACCCTAAAAAAACAATAAGAAAAAGACATTTGAGAATAAAAATATAAAATAAAGACGTCAAGGTAATTCAGAGTAATTAAATACAATAGCTAGAGGTGGGGCATAGTCCATCCTTCAAACCTGGATATACTTTAAAACATCAAAAATCTAAGGATTTATTTAATTCTAAACAAAATGTATTATTGTTAATGAAAAGTATATGCTTTCCTAAGTATTTGCAATTTTCTATCATCAATGGAAATATGGCTAACAAAGAAATTTTTATTAGAGATCTTTGGAAATAGTGGGAAACCAAGTGTTGATTGTGGTACTTTCCTTTCCTTTCCCATTTGATCCTGGTCTATTGCTCCTGCATAAGTTTTATCCACAGCCTACAATTTAGAAATTAAGATTCTGGCCACCTTCTCATGTTGCTATGGCATATAAATGGTGTTCTCTTTTTTTCTCTTCTTGATGCCATTTACTACATTTGAATGTTCTCAGCTGGCTTCATCAAAGTAGCAGAAATGTAGTTCAGAGGCCAGTGGTTTGGAAGTGACTGAAATATTCATTTCTAGTCTGTTTCCATCAATATTTTGGTATATGGCTGTCCTCCCTGTTAAGTAGAATAGATAAGCAATGAAGTCCTACTGTATAGCACAGGAAACTATATCTAGTCTCTTGGGATAGCTCCTGATGGAAGATAATAAAAGAATAGGAATGTATATATACATATATATTTTTTTGATTGGCTCACTTTGCTACATGGCAGAAATTGGCACAGCATTCTAAATCAACTATACTTTAATAAAATTTTTTTTTCTTTTTTTTTTTGGCTTTTTAGGGCTGCCCCTGCAGCATATGGAAGTTCCCAGGCTAGGGGTAGAATCAAGACTTATAGCTGGTGGCCTACACCACAGCCATAGCAACATGGGTTCGGAGTCGCATCTGTGACCTACACCACAGCTCAAGGCAAAGCTGGATCCTTAATCCACTGAACAAGGCCAGGGATCAAACCCGCATCCTCGTGGATTCTAGTTGGGCTTGTTACTGCTGAGCCATAATGGGAACTTCCAAAAAATAAATTTAAAAAAAGAAATGAGAGAGATGAGAGAAAGCAGTTAAGGTGATAAATGATGTGTGTACGCAGGACATACCATCCCATCCTCACAGCGATTCTCTGGAGTAGGTAATTTCCCATTCCAAAGTTGTCTCAGGCATGTGAAACAACCTGTTTGTAGTCAGTGCAATAACTCAGCATAAAGTGTACTCTCATCTGTTTCCCAAACCTTTTCCCTTTACATCACACTGTGAGCTGAGAGCTTCCATAGAACGTGACTGAGATAGAAACCAAGAACTCAGGTAACAACTATTAGAGAAAGATGCATCAGGAAGTTTTAAGACATATGAAGGGACAAAAATAATTTGATTTATATACAACTTTAGTTTCTAAAACTTTTTACACAGTCCCCCAGAAATAAAGGTAATTGCAACAGAAAGTTAGACCAGGAAGGTTTTCTTATGAAGAAGCCAAACCGAATAAGACACAGAGTAGAGGTAAGTACTAAAAAGAGTTGTGATGGGTGGACAGGTGGAGGCAGGTAAAAACCAAAAATCTTTTACAGATATTGGAAAGCAAAACTGAAGGGGAGCAGATGTCTAATTCAGTATTGGCATGAAGGTAATGAGGGTACAAAGAAGGGAAGAATGATCAAGAATTAGATGCTCTTTTCTCTTATTCAAGAAGGCAAAACACTTCCAAATTCTCAATTCTCTTTCCTTCCTGTAATTATTACAATAACTCATATATATATATATATATATATACACACACACACATATATATATATACACATACATACACACCTGTACTTTATTTCACAATTATTTGTTCTATGGTAAATATATTTTCAATCATAGTGTTGAGTAAAAGTGAAACATATGGGTATGTCAGCCCATAGATATAATACACATTAAGGATATTACTATCTTATGAAGTTTGCCTTATTTCCCCATCTTGCCTGAAGCTGGGAAAACTGTGAAGTGTTTTAGAAGGTTAGACAATTTAACATTTCAATGACTTGGAAGAATATTAATTTCCAACTACTTGAGCATGTATAAAAAATAAATTTTAACCTTTACGTAGAACAAGTATTAACTGCTCTTCGGGGGCTATAGAGATAATCCCTGTATTAAAAAGAGTATTTTCTGCCTAAGCAAGCACAAGATGATATATTTTAAGAGGCTTTATCATACGTCTTTTCTGTCATAAGGACTACACTTCTGAGTGGAAATAGAAGAAAAGATTTAGGTCTAGTTGAAGTCCAGATATGTATTCACACTGTGCTGGTTGCTGGTGAATAAATATGGGCTAACCATTTAGTATATGCATTAAGGATGATGACAAAAGCTGCATATAGAAGTACACATAATTTCCTCATGGAGCTTACGATTAAAGGGGGCTGACAAATATTAATCAAATTGCAAGGCAACCACATGTCAAAGCAGAACAGTGATAATTACTACAAAAGAAGGCGATATTTTTTAAGGACACATATTAGGGGAAACAGATCCAGAAGGGGAAGAAAGAGCTGAACATAATGGAAGGCTGAGGGTGGAGCAGTGATATGAAAGAATATTCTTGGCCCAGTCAACCAGTGAGCAAAGGTATGAGGCCAACTTGGCTGGAGAGCAAAGAAAGAAATGGGAGTGGAGGTAGGAAAAAGAGGCACCAGCCAGGCCCTGCAAGCCCAAGAACCAGAAAGTGCTAAGGACAACATGTGATCAGATTTGGTTTTTTGAAAAAAATCATTGTGATTGGACTAAGGAGGAAGGGAAGAGCAGATGTGAGAAAAGAAGTTGGGATGCTAGTACAGCAGTAAAAGCATAGTGCTGACCTTCGTTTCTGCTTTTAGAATTGTTTCCTAACATTCAATTTAATGTTTTCTGAGCATCCCAGTATGTAAGATATAGTGTTGGCTACTGGCAAAATATAACAAGAGATGACCCCTACATCCAAGCAACTCACTCTGTGGGCTCTGAACACACAAATAAATAAGAGGACAAATCGCAAATTACAGTGCAATTCACTGTAAGCAGGTACGGACATGCATAGGTACAAAGAAGCATGCAGACCAGGAGCCCACCATTCCCTCACACCCAAGAAGTAGAGAAAGAAGATGGAGAAAAATTCAGAAGTTCACATACACTAAAGTTACTGAATTCCTTTATTCTCAACTTCACTGTGGTGTGTGACTGACACATACTCAGATATTTACACTGGACCAGGATTTTTACTGAATCACCCTGAAAGTACTTCAGTCCTACTTTCCTAACCCACTTCCTAGAAGTTGTTAACAACATTATTTACCCAGAACTGGCTAAAATTCTGCAGATGTAAGCTGGTCACCACAAAATGGCACCAACTGCTAAATAAGACTACTTCCTTTAAAGAACTTTTTTCCATTAACATTTATTTTTAAAACAAATTTCAAATTTTGAGTCTGGGGTTCATTTAAAACCACTCAGTCACATAAACTAACATCAAGCCAGTTTTTCTCTATCATAGAGTTTCATTTTAAATTAAAAGACTTTATATGTAAACCTGTTAAATATCACTTTAAGTTTAACCCATTGTTTACAGACTACTACCAAAAGGTTAATGCCTGAATTTTACTTAATTCAATGAATTTTTCTTTTTTTACTTAGCACAGATTATCTAAAGCTGTGAGCCCTACAAGGTCAGTGATCTTACTCCACTCAGACATAGCTAAAACGCAGAGGACAGTACTTGCTAGTATGATTTCAATAAATACTTGTTAAATTGATGAAGTACAGGAAGTCCCTGTGTTGCTCAGCGGGTTAAGGCTCCAGCGTTGCCGTAGCTGTAGCACAAGTAAGCAACTGCAGCACAGGTTGATCCCTAGCCTGGAAACTTCCACATGTTGCAGGTGTGGCTAAAGGAAAAAAAAAGTTAGAGTACAGGCAAGGTACTATGGCAATACGCAGTTAGTTCTTACCATTAAGTTCAATATTTTGTATAAAAAAACAACTATATCATACAATAATTATATAGTATTATAAGATACACTAAGAAAATTTTAGCGGAAAGTTTAGCCATATATGAGTATATAGAATATGAGTCTAAAGCATATGAGTCAGCTTTTACCATCCAATACCATTTGCTCTGTGGTCTTTATAAACATTCAGAATTTCTTAGTAGTCACAAAAGAGTTGTCTAAATCTTCACTATTCAACATGGTAGCCATTAGCCACAAGTGGTGAGCAAGCAATTGAAATATTGCCATCTCTATTTGAAATGTATACATCTCTAAGCATAAAATGATGTTGATGAAGTAATTTTTTAAGGAAAACAATCTGCATTGATTTTATGTTAAAATTACAATAGCTTATACTGCATTAAATATAAGGTATTATTAGCATTTAATTCATTTAAAAAGTTTTGCTAAAGAGGTTCCTTGAAAATTCAAAATTATATATGTGGTTCATATTCGTGAATCACAGTGTGTTTCTTTTGGACAGCTGATCTAAACAAAAGATTCAGAAATACTAGAAAAATCTTAATTGCATATGGTCTTAAGGTATACTACTCTTACAGTAGGAGATTTTATTACCAAATGACATATTGAACAGTGAAACGGGTGTAACTGAAAAATGACCTAAATGAACAATCTGCTAGGACCAAGTTCAGTAATTTATTAATTATCCACATCAATGGGCAAGTAGAACTCTGTCTTTTAATAACTTTCTTTTTTTTAAACTCCTCACTATTCTTTGATCCTGTTGATCGGCATACACTTTCACTAATTTTCTTTTACTCTTGAGTTGAATTTGAATTTTGGTGGCTTCATCTCAGAAGCAACCATGACAGAGAAACATACTTACTCCTTTCAGTGTCAGTTTCAAACTCCCCCACTTTCTCCCCGCCAACCTCCCCACCAAACCCTGTACCTTCCTCAAAAAACAGAGAGAGGTCATTAAGTGGGAATTTCCAAACAATAACTAATCTTCAACTACAATCACTTTATTGACTTTTTTTTTTAAGTAGCCACCTTTCCACATTCTTACATCCTGTTTTCTTCTAAACCAGAGAAATCTGGGGTTTTCCATGTCATCCCCCTGAAACAAGTTACCAACAATCTTGATATTTGCCAAATCCAATGGGTGCTGTCTCAGCCCTTTGTTAAATGACCTGTCTTTCAGATCTGATATAGTACTTGAACCAGGGAAGAGAATATAGGTAAGTTTTCTTGAAATAATTCAAAAGAATATTATGGGGCTTCCAGAGGCCATTTAAAATGTTTTACCCCCTTTTCTCACATCATGGTATATACGGTGGCTGCTCTTTAAGTAGAATTTGGGGGTCACTTTTCAGTTCTTGTTTTCTTGCCTTTTCATCCCTTCTCCCTAGGTGAGTTCAGTGAAATCCTCCCTGGAATGGTAACTGCTAAGCACTGACATCTAAATCCCCCATGTCTCTCTCTGGATAACCAGACTAGATTTATAAATGCCTACTCAACAATTTTTTTTTTGTCTTTTTTGCCTTTTATCTAGAGCCGCACCCGCGGCATATGGCGGTTCCCAGGCTAGGGGTCTAACAGGAGCTGTAGCTGCCGGCCTTCGCCACAGCCACAGCAACGCGGGATCCGAGCTGCGTCTGCAACCTTCACCACAGCTCAAGGCAACGCCGGATCCTTAACCCACAGAGCAAGGCCAGGGATGGAACCCGCAACCTCACGGTTCTTAGTTGGACTCGTTAACCACTGAGCCACGAAGGGAACTCCTACTCACAATTTTTAATAAGAAAAATGTAGAGACTTCTCAGAATATAGTAAATGCTTCATAAATGTTTATTACTCACATTTTCAAATTATTTGTTCCTGCCACTTGACCACTACAAGTATTTTCTCCATTGTCTCTTACACAACAGACTTAACCTCATTACACACTTTCCTTTAATTTGTTTCATATCTTGTGCTTTTTTTTCCCAAACAAGGTACCACCCAAACCAGAAGCTTCCAGATCATCTCTGACTCTACTTTTCACTTCCTCCCTGCTCATCCCAGTACCTCAGTCGACCAGTTCTTAACATATTGCAACCCTTGGGTTATGCCTCAAATCCCATCCCTACACACACCTCCTCTGCCTATTTAAGACCCAAAGTTACTTTGAATCCCTGTTTTTCTATTTACTGGATTGTGGACTTGGACAGTTTCCTCCTCTCCAAAATAAACATAGTAACAGTACTTACCTCAAAGAAAATATTTCTTAGTAACTTTATGAAGATGGAGTTTATATTTGTAGAATGCTTAAGTAGTGCTACAGAGTAAACACTATCTGATTCTGTTAAATAATATCTTTTTGTGAATTTTTATAGTAAATTTTTTAAAAAACTTTGGAGTATAGTAGTTGACTTACAAATGTTTCAGATGCACAGTTCACTGAATTATATATATCTCCATTCTTTTTTCCCCATATGGGTTATTACAAACTACTGAGTAGATTTTCTTGTGCTATACAGTAGGTTCTTGTTAACCATCTATTTTATACAGTAGTATGTATATGTTTTTCCCAGCCTCCCAATTCCTCCCTCCCCCAATGGTTTCACCTATGGTAACCCTAAGATTGGTTTTGAAATGTGTTTGTTTCTGCTTTATAAATAAGTTCTGTTGTATCATTTCTTATTAGATTCCACATGTGTTACTGTATGATAGTTGCCTCTGACTTCACTGGGTACGATAATCTCTAGGTCCATCCATGTTGCTACAAATAGCAACATTTTGTTCTTTTTGGGCTGAATAATGCACCATTTGTATATGTTATAGTAAATTCTTATACAATTCAGCTCCTATCTTTTCGGGTATTGCTAAAATTTGAAACATATAATTGGGTACACAAAAAAATATATACTTTACCATTCACATACATGTAATTTTGATAACCCCCCAATTAATTTAATAAATTTGATACCTATTCTATTTATTGGGTTGTAGATGATGAATAATGGAGATCCTGGGCCTATTCCTGAGGGGCTTAAATATATATAAGAAAAGTAGTAAAAAGAGCAGTAGTGTGTGTTAAGTACTATTCAGATTAATTCCAATATATTTTTCCCTCCTGGGTGATTTATGCTAGGCCTGAAGAATATATTGGTTTAAAAAAGAGATATTAAGATCATTACTCTCAATATGGTTTTATATTTGAACACGGTAAACATATTTACTAATTGTGATATGTGCCACACAGGAACCACACAGATTTTTTTGTTTGTTTCAGGGTTGTACCCGGGGCATATGGAGGTTCCCAGGCTAGGGGTCTAATTGGAGCTACAGCTGCTGGTTTATACCACAGCCATTGCAACACAGGATCTGAGCTGCGTCTGCAACCTATACCACAGCTCACGGCAACGCTGGATCCTTAACCTGCTGAGCAAGGCCAGGGATCAAACCTGCAACCTCATGGTTCCTAGTTGGATTCGTTTCTGCTGTGCCACAACAGGAACTCCAACACACAGGTTTCGTGATGAAAAAAAAAAAAGAAAACCACACACGTGGTTGTGGGGCATCTATCAGTGAGTGATGATGTTCCCTCTGAGAAAGTAACACTGAGCTAGGACATAAGGAACACTATGAGCCCAACAGGTGGAGGGAAGCATGTCTGAGAAACAGGGTGGCCTGTTTGGCCCTTATGGAAAGAAAGGCTCCATGGTTCTGCCTACTGGGCGTGTGAGAGATCATGACAGCTTGAGCAGGCGTCAGAACGTGCCTCGCTCCACGGGCTGTGAGGAACATTTGGTTATTGTGTAAGCATATTTGACGCTTCTGAAATGTTTCAAGCAAAGAAATAATTTATGTTTTAAAAAGTGAATGATAGGAAAAACAGAGGGGTACTAGTGGAGTCAGTTGCGATCACAGAAAATGACATCTTAAGCAGAGATTTAAAGGATGAGAGAAGTCAGCTTATCATTTTGTCTGGATCTGTCTGCTGCAGAATCAGATATATATAGATCCTCAGTAACAGAAGGCCAAAATTCAAATTTGATAAACTCTATAGTCACAAAGAGTAAAGATTTGTAATTAATAAAATTCAAGTGTATGATTGAGGTAAAGTAGATATCAAATATAACTTTTTTTTTTTTGGCTTTTTAGGGTTTCACGGTGGCAGATGGAAGTTCTTAGGCTAAGGGTCAAACTGGAGCTACAGCTGCCAGCCTACAAGGGGTCCAACCCACATCTGCGACCTGCACTACAGCTCACAGCAACACCGGATCCTTAACCCACTGAGTAAGGCCACGGATCAAACCCACATCCTGATGGATACCAGTTGGATTTGTTTCTGCTGTGCCACCGATGGGAACACCCCAAATACAGTATTTTTAACTGAAATTTAACAAAGTATCACTGAAATCTCTGCTGTAGTATTTCCTTTTCTTTAGATTCCTAAAATATTTTTTTTGAGACTATGTGGAACTCCAGGGCTATTTACCTGAAAATAAAATCTAAATGCTTTAAACCTGGTGCCACATCCCTTTTTCAGAAAAATTACAGAAATAGGCTGTATCTCAAAGGTCTAAAAATGTGGAATGTTATAAAATGGGAAAATCTAAGTCCAATGAAAATACTACTTATAGACAGTGGCAACATCAAATGTTCTTTTCTAACACTGAGTACATCCAAACCTATATGGCTTCACTCAGCATGCACACATCACATGCCTTCTCTATGTCAGATCAGCATTTTATCAGCTGCTACGTATACAATAATGAAATAATGCTTGGTCCTTGCCTCCACAAGCAGGAGTCCATCAGAGGAGATAGACAAAGAGACAAACCCATCACCCATGAAGGATGCTGTAAGGCTGTTTGATACAAGTGTCATGAGACCTGTAGGAACAGCACCCAGCTTGGACTCACAAGCCAAGAAAGTAAGTATTGAACAGAAAAAGGAGTTACTCCTTGTGGATTCTGGGGAGAGCTCTTCCAGGCAGAAGGAACAAAGCATATAAGAGGAGGTAAAACAAAGTAGGTTGAGTCTGAGAAAGAGCAATTCTGCAGTTTGCCTAAAGCACACTGTAAGGGGAGAAAGAAGGTTGAACTGGGGCAGGGTAGAGGAGAGCATTTAGGTCAGAGAAAAGAGGTAATCTAGTCTGTAGACGATGGGGAGCCACGGAAATCTTATTTCAAGCCAGGGCACTGTCACAATCACATTTGCTTTTAAAAAGCTTACCTTCTCTCTGGTTACTGATGGATTGGAGCAGATAGAGACTGGGAAACTGCTGTAATTCAGGAGGGGAAAGATGGACCCTGGACAAAATCAGGTGCAACATCAAGGGAGAGAAAGACATAGGTTCAGAAATCAAAGTAAAATTAACAGCACTTGGTGTTTGATTGGCTTTGAAGGATGGAACATACAGAAGACTGAAAGCTGACTGATTCCACTCAAACACATATGTGCAGACTAAGTCAAGAGAAAAGGTAGGATGTAGGAATATCATTCAGTGTGTGCTAATTTCAGATTTCTCCTGTCAGCAGTCCAAAAGAACGATGAAGATATCAATCCAGGACTGCTGTTTAAGATCCCAAACCAGAGACTTCCAAATTATCTGCATACACAAGAAACTGCTTTGCATGTCTCAAGACAGGAAGAAGTTTAATCACAATCAAAACTGATCTTCCCTTCCCCCAAAATAAGTATCACAAAGTTCCTCTCCATTACATGAGAGAATGATTTCATTTAAAGCTCATGTGAGACAGAAAAACTAAGTATAATGAATATTTATGCCCAAAGACAACTGATACATTTTGGTTGTACTGAAGCATAATCTCACATTTACCATACTCCCAACCATGAGAGAACAGGTTCATAACTGTAGAACTGGAGGTTACTTATTAGACACTCAGAGTTAACCAAAGAAATCCTAAAGCTACTATGTCAAACAGTCAAAGACAGAGTTGCCTTTGAGGCAGTACCAGGGCTGCTGCACCCAATACATCCATGGGTGCTTCTGAGAGAGACATAGGTCTTATCCAGAGAAAAGGACCTTAGAAAGACATTCAGGAGTTCCCATCGTGGCTCAGTGGAAATGAATCTGACTAGCATCCATGAGGATGCAGGTTTGATCCCTGGCCTTGCTCAGTGGGTTAAGGATCCAGTGCTGCTGTGAGCTGTGGTTTAGGTCACAGACATTACTTGGATCCCGAGTTACTGTGGCTGGGGTGTAGGCCGGCAGCTGCAGCTCTGATTCGAGCCCTAGCCTGGGAACCTCCATATGCCAAGGGCGGAGCCCTAAGAAGACAAACAAACAGACAAAAAAGGCGTCCAGCAGGCAGTCTGGGCTGTGTTTGGATCCTGGCTCTGACACCTTAGAACCTTGTTCATGTCTCTAATATACAGTTTTCTCATATGAAATATAGGCATGGCAATAACGATACTTCAGAATACCTGCTCAGGAATTATGACGTGAGAATGAAATTAGATAATGCTTGCAAAGCACTTAGCTAATGTCTAGCACTTAGTACAAAGCTCATTCAACGTAATTCAGTTTTTATCATGCGCTCACTTGTTTGAAGAGGAACACATCTGCCACCATAAATTAGCCACTGCAGTCTGCCTGTTACTATCATAGGACTGCTACATCAAATATGTTCCATCATTACACATTACAATGGGGATCCATCTTTTATCTAACATTGCTCACATTTTTTTCTCAGCAATTTAATATTTTT
Source organism: Catagonus wagneri (assembly GCA_004024745.2). Lineage (NCBI taxonomy): Eukaryota > Metazoa > Chordata > Mammalia > Artiodactyla > Tayassuidae > Catagonus > Catagonus wagneri. The sequence goes on along the minus strand of PVHT021183530.1, from coordinate 2,562,834 downwards.
TACCTAAGTAATACTAGCACTTACAAAACCAGGAAAATAGGTTCCTAATGAACCAAATCATGAGTTGTCTCCACAGTAAGAGCAGAGAATATACTATGTAGGATTTGGCAGATCAGGGAAGAAAAAGTCCAAAGAAGTGAAAAGACGTCATGACAACATCCAGCTGACCATCCTGGACACACTGGAAGAGCCTGAATTCCATACAGGGGACAGTGGTTTCCATAAATGCTTTTTCAAACCTGGAGGTGGGTCAGCCTAAATAATCCCCATTGCATCAGAAGAGCCCAGAGTAGGACTTCAATTATATTGATCTTAAGATCAAAACAGGGAAAGAACAAAACTTTATATAGTACATTTGGTGGCAGTTTCAGTGTGCAAGGAAAAGCTTCTCTGTGCAGACTAACAGAAACTAGCTATAATGTTTCTCTGAATAGATATGCAATATTTAATACACCACACAGTAAAACAAAGAAACTGAAATTCTTTCTGATTACTTCTGAAGGAATAATGTCAGTCATTTACAGACTTTAGGTTTTTTGAAGTGCTTTCAGCCTGGCAGAAAACTAACTGGATATAGCAATGACTACAAATTTCACTGTGATAAAAATGCATATTGAAATTTGTGTTAGACTTGGGATTAAATATTTATTCAATCCTAGGACTACTAAAGTTTCTTGCCATATACTGATGCAATTTTTCTACGTGAAAAATAATTGAGGCATCTGATTACTTTATCATGAAGTTTGAGTATGATAATGTCTCCCATTCAAGTATACTCAGAGCAAATAAAGGAAACCTTATATTCTTATTTTTGGATCATCTCTTTCACTTAGAGAATTCAGGTGCAAATAAATTAGGGCAGGCAAGGGTGAGAATGAGAGAAATAAGAAAAGAGTTCATCTACAATTTAGAAGAATATGGAGTTCCTGTTGTGGTGCAGTGGAAACGAATCTGCCTAGGAGCCATGAGGTTGTGGGTTGGATCCCTGGCCTTGCACAGTGGGTTAAGGGTCTGGTGTTGCCGTGAGCTATGGTATAGGTCATAGATGCAGCTTGGATCCTGTGTTGCTGTGGCTGTGGTGCAGGCTGGCAGCTCCAGCTCTGATTCAGCCCCTAGCCTGGGAACCTCCATGTGCCATGGGTGTGGCCCTAAAAAAAAGACAAAAGATCAAAAAAAATTTAGAAGAATACATATACAGCTTAATACTGACAAATCCAATTTCATTTCAAAACTTTAAGGACTGAATGTGAAAAGCTTTTCAAACAATATTTTCAAAGTGTATTTCTTCCTTTTTTTTTTTGCTTTTTTGGGCCACACTCACAGCATATGAGGTTCCCAGGGCACGGTTCGAACTGGAGATGCAGCTGTCAGCCTACACCACAACTCACAGCAATGCTGGATCCTTAACCCAGTGAGCGAGGTCAGGGATCAGGGATAGAACCTGTATCCTCAAGGACACTAGTCAGGTTCATTACCATTGATCCAGAACGGGAACTCCTGAAGTGTATTTCTTTGAGTTTAATCCAAAAGCAATGACTGAGAAAAAGGAGATCTAGAATCTGACGCCTTAACGACCAACTTGTTACATGAAATTCTGAAAATCCTTGAACCTAACTGCATCTCCTTTTCCTGTTCTGCAAAGTGCAGAGATTTCAGCTGGAATTGATTGTGGTTATGCTGCCCAGCATTAACATTCTGGAAACCTCAGTATACACCCTCACATATTACAAGTAGCTTTAACTGGTCACATTGGTGGAACACAAACTTGGCATGTTATGAAACATTTTTTCTTTTTTTAAGGAGTCTACAGATGCTTCCCTAGTTTCATTCTTAAATTGAACTTGATCCTCAAATACTTCTTCTCCCTTGTCACCTATTCACCTTGCTTTTTTTATCTAGCAATATTTATTCAGAAGGCTGAAAAGGACTGAGTTGCAAATTCTGGTACCTAGTGTCTAGAAATAAAGATTCATGCTACTTCTTGAGGTGCTGTAAAGAATGAATCATTTGTGCATCAGAGGCCAGGTTCACTCCAGGCTATGCACCCTATCTGTACCCTGAGAAATGGCTTCAGAACCTGTTGGGAAAACCCAGAGCCTATAGCTGAAAAGCAGAACCAAAAGAATAAAGAAAGTCCTGGTTATCTTCTTCTAAAGGCTTAGGATCAAGAGAGAAATCAAGATGGAAGAGTAGGAGGATGTGAGTTCACCTCTTACCGCAAATATATCTATGAAAGAACAAGCCTCACAGGATGTCTACTGCACACTGGCAAAAGAAGCCAACACCTGAGAGGACAAGAGAGATCTCCACGTAACCAGGGTGTGGTGGGGGGTAAACTGAGTTTGGCTCTGCACCCCAAAGAGGGAGCTGAAGGAGATGAGAGGCTGCCGCAGCTGGGAGAGTCCCCTCATCACAGGGGAGACCAGCTGGGACAGGGAAGGGGCTGTGGAGGCTTGGAGGAAAGCACAACAGCCAGTCTGTGGCAGGCATGACAGAGTTAGACATATGCAGATGGTTTGTGCAACTGCTCTGCACACCACAGCCTGAGAAATACAGGTGGGGGTGAGTGCTGAAGCATGGGGCTTGGAGAACATATGGGGGGATAGGACAGCTGTACAAGACAGCCTGGAGGAGTGGGAGGGCAGAGAGCCAGCAATATTTGGGGAGGAGGCCCGGCCTGCCACAGAAGCTAAGCACCATTGTTAGGTGGCAAGTGAGGGGTGGCGCCACCACTGCAGCCTCTTCCCCACACAGGCTCCTGACTGAGCTGGACTGCACTCCCCTATCTCAGCCCTGTCCCCCATTGTCTTGTGCACACTTATCACTGCCATCCCTGCTGCCTTGGGAACAGTTGCCAGTGGGTCAGTCACACGTAGAGGTGGGGCTGTAACCATAGCTGAGCCTCAGGAGGCCTGTGACTAAGGAGGAAGAGCTGAAAACTCTCCTCGCAGCTGCAGGAACCATGGATCTATACTTCCCCAGCCAGCAGAACATCTAAACGGACAGTAAGTGCTTTCCTTCAACTGAAAGGGGGTCTGGCTTTATAGCAGCTGTGGGCTTTGTGGGTGCCTACATGCAGGGATTAGACCAGGCCAGAGCTTGAGCTATCTCCATAGCTCCCACAGTGGGCCCAGGTACATGAATACAGCAGCCTTGAGTCCTGTTCTCAGTGGATCTGTGCTAGTGGCCAGGTGAAAATAATACCTGAGAGATACCCAGGACAATTAATGACCTACCCATAGTTAAGGTGGGGCCCAGAGTAGCAACAGTGTACTTTGTGAGCCTGCACAACAGATGAAAGGTGACACATCAGAGCACACTCACAGGTGAACAGCTCCAGCAGAGGACTACTCAGTGGCTCTTCTCCTAGTAGCGATTCTTCCTACCTTGCACTGCAGATCAGAAATACAACTGGGGACTTCTACACCAACAACTAGGAAGCTGAACCTGCACCTTACAGGGCTGTGAGAACCACAGAGCAAATAGGAGGCCCCGCTCAATGTCAAGTGCAGTCTGGTTACCACAATATCTATCAGTCACATCTCCTATCCTGGGGTTAACGGACAGCATACACTGAGGAAAGAAGTAGCAGGCATCAAAAATCAGCCCTCACACTCCAAAAATATTAAACCCAGACAGGCTGCATAAAGTCATAGTGAGCCCACAGCCACCTTTAAATATACTCCTTGACACAGCCCAGCCCACCACAGGGACAAGAACCAGCTCCACCCACCAGGGGCAGACACCAGAAGCAAGAGGAGCTGAAACTCTGCAGCCTGCAGAAAGGAGACCACCAATATGGAAAATTAGACAAAATGAGATGACAGAGAAGTATTTTCAAACAAAGCAACAAGATAAAAACCTACAAAAGCAATCTCCCTACAAAAGAATTCAGAATAACAAGAGGATGATTTAAGATCTTAACATAAGAATGGAGGCACAAATTGAGAACTTAAAAGAAATGTTTAACAGAAGATTTAAAGAACAAAAGATGATCAATTAAATGTCTGAGATGAAAAATACACTAGAAAAAATAAATAACATACAAGGGAATGCCCATAAAGTTGTCCACTGATTTTTTTAGCAGAAACTCTGAAAGCCAGAAGGGAGTGGCATGATATATAAAGTGATAAAAAGGGCAAACCTGCCCCAAAAATACCCAGCAAGGCTCTCATTCAGATTTGATGGAGAAATCAAAGGGGTTACAGAGGAGCTAAGGCTAAAAAGAATTCAGCACCATCAGACCAGCTTTACAGCAAATGCTAGAGGAACTTCATAGGCTGAAAAGAAAAGGCCACAACTATAAACAAGAAAATTATAACTGGGAAAGCTCACCAGTAAAGGCAAACAAAAAAGTAGGAAATCATCCACAGACAAATATGATATCAAAACCAGCAATTATGAGAAGAGGAGAATATCAAAAAAGCATTTGAAATTACAAGGCCAGCAGCTTAAAACAACTTTGTGTGTGTGTGTGTGTGTGTGTGTGTATGTATAGAATGCTTTATCAAAACCTTGTGGAAACTACAAACCAAACAAACTACAATAGACACACACACACAAAAAAAAAAGGGTGCAGCAAGATGGCGGCGGAGTAAGAGGTCATGCTCATCTTCTCCCACAAACACATCAAAAAAACATATCTACATGTAAAGCGACTTGCACAGAACATCAACTGAATGCTGGTGCAAGAACTAAAACCACCAAAAAGGGCAAGAAACTCTTGACAAAACTGGGTAGAACAGAAAAAGAAAAAAAAAAAAAAGGGAATCAGGACGGCACCAGCACTCCAGGGAGGGAACTGAAGGAGAAAAGGAACCCACACCCTGGGAAGCCACCTAACCAACGGAAAGATCAGCCGAGCCAGAAGGACATGAAAGCCCGAGAAAAGCACAGCAGCTGGATTGAGAATGGCAAAGTGGAGTGAGAGCCTCACAGATCATCTGAACACCAACACCGGCATAGACACCACAGCCTGAGATGCTCAGGAGGGGGCTGGGAACTGAGACTCAGGCTCCAGAGGTCAGTTCACGGAGAGGGCTGGGGTTAGTGGTGTGGACACAGCCTAAGGGGCTAAGGAGCAGTGCACCATGGCGGGGGAGTGATACTCTAAGGGCTGGGAAGAGGAACACCAGGACAGAGGGAACCTGGGAGAAGGCTTGGACCCGCTGGAGAGGCAAGTCGCCATTGTTGGGGAGGATGAGAGGAGGAGGGGCTGACCACCACTGGAAACTCCTTGCACCAGAGCATGCACAGAGGGCAGGATCCCAGATGGTGGGGCGGATCAAGCACAAACCGAGGGCAGCCAGAGGCCGCTTGCTAGACCTCTGTGGTCCCGGCATCTTCCAGACAAAGCCTGCCAGTGCCGCCAGGACCAGAAGCCTCTTGCTAGGCTGCTGCAGTGGATCAGATGTCTCTGGGCATAACCCACCCACGACAGGAAGCATCTTGCTGGACCACGGTGGACCAGGCTTCTTGGGGTTCAGACTGCCTGCAACACAGAGGCCACTTGCTTGACTGCGGTGGAACGGGCATCTCTAGTGCAGCCATCCATAAGACTTTTGCTCGTGTATACGGGAGACTGGGCACTTGCTGTGCAGGGTACTGGTGGCCAGGCACCTCTAGTGTGGGCTAAGGGCATCAGGGAGCTAAGTATGACACGGGGCCTACCTAGCACCAGACACTGTTGCTAACACTCCCCTGGGAACACACCCACCCTGCCACTGCCACTGGCAAACCCTCAGGACAGTACCCAGACACTTGTTCGCTGTCCCCCTGCGAAGTCCACACAACCAGGAGCAGCTGGTGCAGCACCTCCTGCATGGTCTAAGTGGGACAGGATTTTTCCTGGTGGCCTGCAGGGGGCGGGATCAAACCACCACAGTTATCCCTGGCTCCAGAGGTGGGTGTGGCCCACCTCCCCAGGGGATACCTGAACAAAAATCACTTGCAGCCCCAGCCATCTCAGAGGGCACCACAGAGAAGGATATTATGATGGAATACCACCTGCTGTTGCTCTCGTTCCCCGGGAGCACAGCTGCCCTGCAGCTGTCACTGCAAAACGTTCTGGGCAGTGCTCAGACGCTTGTCCCTTCCCAGGAACCTGTAACTCACAGCACCCTGTGCAGCACATCCTGTAGGGACTAAGCAGGATGAGGTACTTCCGGCATGGTCTACAGGAGGCAGAGGCAAACCACTGCAGTTATCTCTGGATCCAGAGGTGGGAAAGGCACGTTACCACTAGGGATCTGTGAATAGGCACCACTTGCAACTCCAGTCACCTCAAGGGCACCACAGAGAAGGGCACTGTGACTGAACACCACTTGTGGGTACTCTTGCACTCCTGGGAACACACCAGCCCTGCTGCTAAGTGCTCTGGGCAGTACTCATATGCCTGATCTCTATCACCTCCCAGGAACCTGCAACTAGGAACAACCTGTACAGCACCTCCTATGTGGACTGAGATGGGTTGCGTCATGCATGGTCTACAGGCAGAAGGGGCAAACCACCACAGTTATCACTGGCTCTACAGACAATCAAGGCCCACCATCACTAGAAGTCCCTGATCAGGTACCACCTGCAGTTCCAATCCCTCAGAGGAGGATTCTACAATCAAGCACTATCCGTTGTGGCTCTCACTCCCCTGGGAACTCACACATCCTGCTGCTGCTATTGACGAATGCTCTGGACACCTGGTAGATTTGCCTAGAGCTCACCACTTCCCAGGGCCCTGCAACTAGGAGTAGCCAGTGTCACCTTCCTGCAGGTCCTTGATGCTGCTGAGAGCCCAGTGAACAGGCACCAACTGCTGGCCCTCCCCACTGCTTCCTTCTCCTTGAAAACACATGGACCTCTAGGGAGATAACAGCCTGCTCAAACCAAAGAAAGACACACCAACTATTCAAACTCCACACCAAAAATAAATAGTAACCCCACCAAAAAATACAAAGGCGTGCTTTTCCCTAGAAGTAGCCTTACAAGACCACAGTTTGGCTTCCCCAAACTCACAGAAAAAGAAAAGCATAAGCAATATAAAGCTCAGAAAAGATTCCCAGTTAAAGGAACAGAAGTCATCTAAAGTAGTCAACAATGAAACAGACCTCTGCAGTCTGACAGAAATGGAGTTCAGAAGGGTGGTAGTGAAAATACTTGAGGAATTAAGGCTGAATATCAAGGAATTAAGAGACAATGAAAACAGCAATGCAGATTCCCTTAGAAAGGAACTAGAAAATATGAGGAGCCAAAAAAAGCTAGAAAACAAATTTGCAAACTGAGCTAAAGGCAATAAAGAGCAGACTGAATAATGCAGAGGAATAAATTAGTGACGTGGAAGATAGAATAATGGAAATCACCCAATCAGGACAGCAGACAGAAAACCAAATGAAAAAACATGAAAACAATATAAGAGATCTATGGGATATATAAAGCAGCCCAATCTACGCAAAATAGGAATCTCAGAAGGAGAAGAAGAAGAAGAAGAAGAGGGGATTGAAAATATAGCTGCAGGAGATTGAAAATATAGCTGAAGAAATTATGTATGAAAACTTTTCAAATCTAAAGGAATCTGACATCAAGATAAAGAAGCACAGAGGGCCCCAAACAAGTTGAACCCAAACAGGCCCGCACAAAGACATATTATATTAAAAATGGCAAAAATTAAAGATAAACAGGATCCTAAAGGCAGCAAGAGAAGAGCAAAGCATTAATTATAAGGGATCCCCCATAAGGCTATCAGCTAATTTCTCTAAAGAAACACTACAGGCCAGAAGGGTGTGTAAGATATATTTAAAGTTCTGAAAGGAAAAAAATTGCAACCTAGAATACCTTACAAAGCAAGAATATCATTTAAAATAGAAGAGTAAATAAAGAATTTCTCCAACAAACAAAAGCTAAAAGAGTACAGCAATATTAAACCCTTTCTAAAAGAAATACTGAAAGGGCTCCTATAAAAAAAACTAAAGTAAGAAACAGAATAGAGGAAACCACAAATGGAAAGCAATCATTCCAGATCTAAACATGAAGATGTTAAAAAAAATTTTTAATTAAAAAAAATGCAACAAAATCATACATTATGGGGAGGGAAATAAAATATATATTTTTTATTTCTTCTAACTTTTTAAAAATTTTTTTTCTAATAATGTGTTTGAGTCTATACAGCTATCAGATTACAGCAAACAGATATAAGAAGGTCTTAACATACTTAAAAAACAGGGCAACCACAAATCAAAACAGAACATCATGTCCACAAATACTGAAAGGAAAAGCACTCAAGCATAAAATAAATGGAAACCATCCAACCAAAAAAAGAAAGGAAGAAAAGAGACACACAGAGTCAACTGGAAAACAAGGTCTAAAATAGCAATAAATACATATCTATCAATAATCACCTTAAATGTCAATGGACTGAATGCTCCAATCAAAAGACACAGAGTGGCAGAATGGATAAAAAAGCCTACAATCTACTGCCTAAAAGAGACTCATCTTATGGCAAAGGACACATATAGACTATCCATGCCAATGGATAAGACAGGAAAGCAGGAGTTGAAATACTTATATCAGGCAAAATAGACTTTAAGGTGAAGGCCATAAAGAAAGACAAAGAAGGGCACTATTTAATAGTTAAAGGATTCATTCAAGAAGAGGATATTACAATCATCAATATATATGCCCCTAATATAGGAGCACCCAAGTACCTACAACAAGTACTATCAGACATAAAAGGAGAAATATGTGTGAATACAATAAAAGTAGGAGACTTTAACACTCCACTCACATCAATGGACAGATCCTCTAGGCAGAAAATCAGTAAGGCAACAGAGATCCTAAATGACACAATAGAAAAGTTAGACCTGACATTTTCAGGACATTACATCCAAAAAAATCAAAATAACTATTCTTTTCAAGTGCACATGGAACATTCTCAAGGACAGATCACATACTGGGTAATGAAGTTAATCAACAAATTTAAGAGTATAGAAATTATTTCAAGTATCTTCTCTGACCACAATGGCATGAAACTAGAAATCAACCACAGGAAAGGAAATGAGAAAAAACACACTACATGGAGACTAAACAACATGCTACTAAAAAACTAATGGATCAATGAGGAAATCAAGATGGAAATTAAAAAATACCTTGAGACAAATGAAAACAAAGACAAAACCACTCCAAATCTATGGTGTGTTGCAAAAACAGTGCTCAGAGGGAAATTCATAGCAATACAGGCATTCCTCAAAAATGAAGAAAAATCTCAAATTGACAACACAGCACCTAAATGAATTAGAAAAAGAAAAAAAAAACCTAAAGTCAACAGAAGGAAGGAAATCATAAAGATCAGAGAGGAAATCAACAAAATACAGATTCAAAAAACAACAGAAAAAAATCAATAAAACCAAGAGCTGGTTCTTTGAAAAGATAAACAAAATTGACAAACCTCTGGCTAGACTCAACAAGAATAGGAGAGAAAAAACCCAAATAAACAAAATAAGAAATGAAGAAGAAGAATTCACAACAGATATTACAGAAATACAAAAAAACATGAGCGAATACTATGAACAATTGTATGCCAACAAATTTGACGACCTAGAAGAAATGGACGACTTTTTAGAGACTTACAGTCTGCCAAAACTGAATCAAGAAGAAAGAGATCAACTGAACAGACCAATCACTAGAAATGAAATTGAGTATGTCATAAAAACACTACCTACAAATAAAAGTCCATGACCAGAGAGCTTCATAAGCGAATTCTACAAAACTTACAAAGAGGAACTCATACCAATCCTCCTTAAACTTTTCCAAACAGTTGAAGAAGAAGGAAGACTCCCAAAGACATTCTATGATGCCACCATCACCTTAATTCAAAAACCAGACAAAGATACCACGAAAAAAGAAAACTAGAGATTGGATTAAGATGGTGGATTAGAAGGACTGGAGCTCAAATTCTCTCCCAAATAACAACAAAACTACAACCAAATGCCAAGCAACCTTAAACCAAATGGACTCTAAACTTCGATAAAAGATACTCTACTCCAGAAGACAAAGAGGAGACCACATCAAGAGGTAGAAGGGGCAATTATGCGATAGAAGCAACCCCATACCTCCCAGGTGGGAAGCCCCACATACTGGAAAGTAACTGTATCACTGAGACTCAGCTACAGGACTGAGAGTTCTGAGCCCCACGTCAAATCCCCACATCTGGGGATCTGGCACAGGGAGAAAGAGCCCCTGGAGCCTGTGGCATTGAAGGCCAGAGGGGCTTTGTGAAGGAGCTCCACAGGACTGGGGGAAAGAGACCCCACTCTTGAAAGGCGCACACAGACTTGCACATGCACTGGGTCCCAGGGCAAAGCAAAGTCTCCAAAGGAGTCCAGGCAGAAACTGACTGGAATTCTTGGAGGATCTCCTGGGAAAACAGGGGTGACTGTGGCTTGCTGTGGGGGAAGGGCATTGGAGGTGAAGCTCTTGGGAACATTCATCAGCCTGCATTTCTCTGGATGAGGCCATTTCTGGGAAAATCTGGTCCCTCCCATCAGCACTGAGAAGCCCCAGGCCAAACAATAATCCAGGTGGGATCACAGCCCCACCCATCAGTAAACAGGCTGCCTAAAGACCCCTCAGGCACACAGACAGCCTCTAATCTCATCCAGAGGCAAACCCCCATCCATCAGAGGGATAGGAATCAAGCCCACCCACCAGTGGGCAGGCACCAGTCCCTCCCATTGGGAAGTCTACATAAGCACCCCCCCAAACAATTAGCCAAGGGGAGATAAACACCAGAACTAAGAGAGGCTAAAACTCTATTGTCAGCAAAAAGGTCACCACACCAAAAACCTATAAAAATGAAAAGACAGAAAACTCTAATTCAGATAAGAAAGAGAAAAGCCCAGAGAAACAGCTCAGTGATGAGATTATCAGCCTCCCAGAAAGAGAGTTTAGACTGTTGATGCTGAAGATGATGCAAGGCATTGGAAATAGACTGGAGGCAAAGATTGATAATTTACGGGAAACACTGAGCAAAGAAATACAAGATATAAAAAATAAGAGAGAAGAGATGCAAAAGGCAACCAAAATAAGAAAATTCATTAGAAGCAGCCAACAGTAGAATACAGGAGGCAGAAGAGCAAATCAGTGAGGTGAAGAAGAGATTAGTGGAAATCACAAATGCAGAAGAGAAAAGAGATAAAAGATTGAAAGGAAATGAGCAGAGTCTCAGAGAACTCTGGGATAATGTTAAACACACCAACCTCCGTATTACAGGGGTGCTAGAGGTAGAAGAGAGAGAAAAGGAAACAGAAAAAATATTCAAAGATATAATAGCCAAAAACTTCCCTATATATGGGAAAGGAACCACTTAGTCAAATTCAGGAAGTGCAATGAGTACTATATAAAATAAACCCAAAAAAGAACACCCTGAGACACATATTAATCAAAATGACCAAAATTAAGACAGAGAAAATATTGAAAGCAGTTAGGGAAAAGAAACAAATGACACACAAGGGAACCCCAATAAGGTTATCAGCAGATTTTTCAGCTGAAACCCTGCAGGCCAGAAGGGAGTGGCATGATATACTTAATGTAATAAAAGGAAAATACTTCCAACCAAGATTACTTTACCCAGCAAGGCTCTCATTCAGATTTGAAGGTGAGATCAAAACCTTTTAAAGATAAGCAAAAGCTAAGAGAGTTCTGCAACACTAAACCAGCTTTACAACAAATCCTCAATGATCTTCTCTAGGCAAAAAAGAAAAGGCCACAACCAGAAACAAAAACACCACAAATGACAAGGCTCACCAGTAAAGACATATATACAGTAAAGATACTAAATCATACATGCACAATTATGCTACCAAAATCAGAAATCATGAGAAGAGAGCACAAATGCAGGTCACTGGAGAAGCATGTGCAATTAAGAAACCAACAACTTAATAGAATCTCATTTATATATAGACTCCTATATCAAAACTTCAGGGTAACTGCAAACCAAAAATCTACAATTGATACACAAACGAATAAGAAAAATCAACTCAAATACAACATTAAAGATAGCCATCTTGTGAGAGCAGACAACAAGAGCATAAGGGAAGAAAAAAAGAGCAACAGAAACCCCAAACAGTTAATACAATGGCAATAAGAACATACATATCAATAATTACCTTAAATGTTAATGGACTGAATACTCCAATCAAAAGACATAGACTAGCCAAATGGATACAAAAACAAGACCCATATATATGCTGTCTTCAAGAGACCCACTTAAGTTCTAGAGACACATACAAATTGAAAGTAGAGCATGGAAGAAAATATTCCATGCAAACGGGAATCAAAAGAAAGCTGGAGTAGCAATACTGCTATCAGACAAAATAGACCTAAAAATGAAGAACATTTTAAGAAACAAGGAAGGGCACTACATAATGATCAAAGGATCAATCCAAAAAGAATATATAGCAATTTTAAGTACCTATGCACCCAACATAGGATCACCGCAATATATAAGGCAACTGCTAACAACCTTAAAAGGAGAAATCAACAACAACAAATCATAGAGGTGACTTTCACACCCCACTTACAGCAATGGACAGGTCCTCCAGGGAGAAAATCAATAGGGATACACAGGCCCTGAATGAAGCATTAGATCAGATGGACTTAATAGATATTTATAGGACATTCCATCCAAAAGCAACAGAATACACACTCTTCCCAAGTGCGCATGGAACATTCTCTAAGATTGCTCACATCCTGGGTTACAAATCAAGCCTCAGTGACTTTAAGAAAATTGAAATCATTTCAAGCATCTTTTCTGACCACAGTGCTATACGACTGGAAATCAACAAGAAAAAAATGGCAAAAAATACAAACACGTGGAGACTAAACAACAGGCTACTAAATAACCAATGGATCACAGAAGAAATCAAAGAGGAAATTAAAAAATACCTAGAAGCAAATGACAACAAAGACACGACACCCCAAAACCTCTGGGATGTAGCAAAAGAAGTTCTAAGAGGAAAGTTTATAGCAATACAAGCCTACCTCAGGAAAAAGAAAAAGCTCAAATAAACAACCTAACTTTACATCTAAAGCAGCCAGAGAGGGAAGAACTGACAAGACTTAAAGTTAGTAGAAGAAAAGAAATCATAAAGATCAGAGTGGAAATCATTGAAATAGAAATGAAGTAAATCATAGAAAAGATCAATGAAACTAAAAGCTGGTTCTTTGAAAAGATCAACAAAATTGATAAACCCTTAGCCAGACTTCTCAAGAAAAAGAGAGGACACAAAGCAATAAAATAAGAAATGAAAAAGGAGAAGTTGTTACTCACAGAAATACGAAGGATCATAACAGACTACTATATGCAACTATATGGCAATAAAATGGAAAACCTAGAAGAAATGGACAAATTCTTAGAAAAGTACAATCTCCCAAGACTAAACCGAGATGAAATAGAAGATACGAATAGACAAATCACAAGTTCTGAGATTGAAACTGTGATTAAAAAACTTCCAACAAACAGAAGTCCAGGATCAGATGGCTTCACAGGTGAATTCTATCAAACATTTAGAGAAGAGCTAACACTTATCCTTCTGAAACTCTTCTAAAAACCTGCAGAGGAAGGGACACTCCCAAACTCATTCTATGAAGCAACCATCACCCTGAGACCAAAACCAGACAAAGATATCACAAGAAAAGAAAACTACAGACCAATCTCACTGATGAACATAGATGCAAAAATTCTCAACAAAATAATAGCCAACCGAATCCAACAATACATTAAAAGGACTGTACAGCACGATCAAGTGGTATTTATCCCAGGGATGCAAGGATTCTTCAATACTTGCAAATCAATCAGTGTGATACACCACATTAACAAACTGAAGAATAAAAACCATATGATCCTCTCCATAGATGCCGAAAAAGCCTTTGACAAAATCCAACACCCATTTCTGATAAAAACCCTTCAGAAAGTGGCCATGGGGGAACCTACCTCAACATAATAAAGGCCACCTATGACAAACCCAGAGCTCACATCACTGTCAATGGTGAAAAGCTAAAAGATTTCCCGCTGAGATCAGGAACAAGACAGGGATGTCCACTCTTGCCACTACTATTCAACATAGTTTTGGAAGTCCTAGCCACAGCAATCAGAGAAGAAAAAGAAATAAAAGGAATCCAAATTGGAAAGGAAGAAGTAAAACCATCCCTATTTGCAGATGACATGATACTATACCCAGAGAATCCTAAAGACTCTACCAAAAACTGAAAGAGCTCATCAATGAATTTGGCAAAGTTGCAGGATACAAAATTAATACACAGAAATCAACTGCATTTCTTTATACTAACAATGAAAGATCAGAAAGAGAAATTAGGGATGCAGTCCCATTTACCATTGCATCAAAAAGAATCAAATTTTAGGAATAAACCTTAAATAGACAAAAGACCTGCACTCTGAAAATTATAAGACCCTGATGAAAGAAATCAAGGATGACATGAACAGATGGAAAGACATACCATGCTCCTGGATTGGAAGATTCAATATTATCAAAATGACTATACTACCAAAGGCAATCTACACATTCAGTGCAATCCCTATCAAATTACCAAGGACCCTTCTCACAGAACTAAACAAAATATTTTAAAGTTTGTTTGGAAGCACCAAAACCCAGAATAGCCAAAGACATCCTGAAAATGCAAAATGGAGCTGAAGGAATCAGGATCCCTGACTTCACACTATAGTACAAAGCTACAGTCATCAAAACTGTATGGTACTGGCACAAAGACAGAAATATAGATCAATGGAACAGGATAGAAAGCCCAGAATTAAACCCACACCTGTAGTCAAATAATCTATGACAAAGGACACAAGAACATACATTGGACAAGAGACAGCCTTTTCAATAAGTGGTGCTGGAAAAACTGGACAGCTACATGTAAAAAAACGAAATTAGAACACTTCCTATCACCATGCACCAAAATAAATTCAAAATGGATTAAAGATCTTGATATAAGACCAGACACTATGAAACTCTTAGAGGAAAACATAGGCCAGACACTCTCTGATATAAATGATAACAACATCTTCTCAGATCCATGTAACAGAGTAAGGACAATAAAAACAGAAAAAAAAAAAAATGGGACTTAATTAAACTTCAAAGTTTCTGCAGAGCAAAGGAAACCCTAAACAAAACGAAAAGACAACCCACTGAAATGGGAGAAAATATTCGCAAATGAATGGACTGACTAGGGACTAATCTCCAAAATTTACAAACAGCTCCTACAGCTCAATACCAAAGAAACAAACAACCTCATCAAAAAATGGGCAGAGGATCTAGGCAGACAATTCTCCAAAGAAGACATGCAGATGGCAAATAAACATATGAAAAGATGTTCAAAATCACTCCTCATTAGAGAAATGCAAATCAAAACCACTATGAGGTACCACCTCACACCAGCCAGAATGGCCATCTTCAAAAAGTCTACAAACAATAAGTGCTGGAGAGGGTGTGGAGAAAAAGGCTCCCTAATCCACTGCTGGTGGGAATGCAAATTGGTGCAACCACTGTGGAAAACAGTATGGAGATTCCTCAGAAAACTCAAAATAGAATTACCATTTGATCCAGCAATCCCACTCCTGGGCATTTATCCAGCAGAAACCATGACTTGAAAAGACACATGTTCTCCAGTGTTCATTGCAGCACTCTATGCAATAGCCAGGTCAAGGAAACTACCTAAATGCCCATCAACAGAGGAGTGGATAGGGGAGATATGGTACATACACACAATGGAATATTACTCAGCCATTAAAAGGAACGAAATAACATTCATAGCAACATGGATGGACCTAGAAATTATCATGTGAAGTGAAACCAGTCAGACAATTAGACAGCAACACCCAATGCTACCGCTTACATGTGGAAACTAAAAAGACACAATGAACTTCTTTGTAGAACAGACAATAACTCACAGACTTTGGAAAACCTTTGGTTTTTCCAATAAGACAACTTGGGGGGTGGCAGCTTGCACTGATGGTTTGGGACGCAAATGCT
This sequence comes from Catagonus wagneri, assembly GCA_004024745.2. NCBI lineage: Eukaryota > Metazoa > Chordata > Mammalia > Artiodactyla > Tayassuidae > Catagonus > Catagonus wagneri. Next base: position 2,546,797 of record PVHT021183530.1, on the reverse strand, counting down.
ACCAAATTGACTTGTCATGATTTATGTACACCTATAATTGAAATAAAATTCATTAAGGAAAAAAATTAAAAAAATAGAAAACTATAGGCCAATATCTTTGATGAATATCGATGCAAAAATTCTCAACAAAATTTTAGCCAACCGAATCCAACAACATATAAAAGAGATCAACACTACGACCAGGTAGGATTCATCCCATGTGCACAAGGATGGTTCAACATGTGCAAATCAACCAATGTCATATACTACATTAACATAAGAAAAGTCAAAAACCACATGATCTTCTCAACAGGTGCAGAAAAAGCATTTGACAAAAGTCCAACATCCATTCATGATCAAAACTCTTACCAAAGTGGGGATAGAGGGAACGTATCTTAACACAATAAAAACCATTGATGACAAACCCAGAGCAAATATAATACTCAATGTAGAAAAGCTGAAAGCCTTCCCACTAAAATCTGGAACAAGACAAGGATGTCCATTCTCACCACTATTATTCAATACAGTATTGGAAGTCCTAGCTACAGCAATCAGACAAAAGAAATAAAAGGCATCTAAATAGAAGAGAAGAGGTAAAAGTGTCACTATATGCTGATGACATGATACTATATACAGAAAACCCCAAGGACTTAACCCCAAAATTACTTGATCTGATCAACAAATTCAGCTAAGTAGCAAGATATAAGATTAACCTTCAGAAATCAGTTGCATTTCTGTATAGTAATGAAGAAATATTAGAAAAAGAACACCAAAATATAATACCTTTTAAAATTGAACCTCAAAAAATCAAATACCGGGGAATAAACCTGACCAAGGAGGTGAAAGACTTATATGCTGAGAAGTATAAAATATTAATCAAGGAAATCGAATAAGATACAAAGAAATGGAAAGATATCCCATGCTCATGGGCTGGAAAAATTAATATTGTAAAAATGGCCGAACTACCCAAAACAATCTACTGATCTAATGCAATCCCTATCAAATTACCCATGACTTTTTTCACAGAACTAGAACAAACAATCCAAAAATTTTTATTGAACAACAAAAGACCCAGAATCACCAAAGCGATTCTAAGGAACAAAAACCAAGCAGAAAGCATAACTCTCCCAGACTTCAGGCAATATTAGAGTCACAGTAATCAAGACAGTGTGGTACTGGTAACAACAGACATAGAGCCCGATGGAATAGAATAAAGAACCCAGAAATAAACCCAGACACCTACGGTCAATTAATCTTTGACAAAGGAGGCAAGAACATAAAATGAGAAAAAGACAATCTTTTTAGTAAGTATTGCTGGGAAATCTGGACAGCTGCATGCATGCAAATCAATGAAACTAGAACACACTCTCACACTACGCACAAAAATAAAATGGCTTAAAGACTAAAATATAAAACAAGAGACCATTAAACTCCTGGAAGAAAACACTGGCAAAACATTCTCTGACATCAACCTCATAAACGTTTTCTCAGGCCAGTCTCCCAAAGCAACAGAAATCAAAGCAAAGATAAACCAGTGGGGCCTAATCAAGCTGACAATATTTTGCATAGCAAAGGAAACCAAAAAGAAAACTAAAAGACAGCTTACAGAATGGGAGAAAATTGTTTCAAATGATGCAACTGACAAGGGCTTAGTCTTTAAAATATACAAAAAACTTATACAACTCAACAGCAAAAAGCCAACAACCCAACTGATAAATGGGTAAAAGACCTGAACAGACATTTTTCCAAAGAAGATATGCAGATGGCCAACAAGCACATGAAAAAATGCTTAACATCACTGATGATTAGAGAAATGCAAATCAAACTACCACAAGATACCAACTCACACCAGTCAGGATGGCCGTCATTAATAAGTCCACAAACAACAAATGCTGGAGGGGGTGTGGAGAAAAGGGTACCCTCCTTCACTGCTGGTGGGAATGTAAGCTGTTACAACAACTATGGAAAACAGTATGGAGGTACCTTAGAAAAGTATACATAGAATTACCATATGACCCAGCAATCCCACTCTTGGGCATATATCCAGACAAAACTTTCCTTGAAAAAGACACATGCACACGCATGTTCATTGCAGCACTATTCACAATAGCCAAGACATGGAAACAACCCAAATGTCCATTGACAGATGATTGGATTAGGAAGATGTGGTATATATACACAATGGAATACTACTCAGCCATGCAAAAGAATAAAATAATGCCATTTGCAGCAACATGGATGGAATTAGAGACCCTCATACTGAGTGAAGTCAGTCAGAAGGAGAAAGACCAATACCATATGATATCACTTATATCTGGAATCTAATATACTGCAGAAATGAACCTTTCTACAGAAAAGGAAGTCACAGACTTGGAGAACAGACTTGTGGTTGCCAAGAGGGTGCGGGAGGGAGTGGGATGGTATGGGAGTCTGGGGTTAATAGTTGTAGACTATTGCCTTTGGGATGGAAAAGCAAGGAGATTCTGCTGTATAGCACAGGGAACTATGTCTAATTACTTGTGATAAATCTATATATGTATGTGTAACTGGGTCATCACACTGTACAGTTGGAAAATTGATAGAAAACTATAAACCAGCTATAATGGAAACAAAAAGCAATCTAAAAACAACACTAAAGATGGTTATCAAATGACAGAACAAATGAGGAAGGGAAGAAAAAGTCAAATAATAACAAATCCAAGACAAGAAAATGGCAGTGAGAATATGTGTTTGTGTGTGTGTGTGTGTGTGTGTGTATACACACACACACACACACACACACATATATATACATATATAATATTACCTTCAATATAAGTGGATTAAATGCTCCAAACAAAAGACACAGACTGGCTGCTGGCTGAATGGATACAAAATCAAGACCCATATATATGCTATCTACAAGAAACCAACTTCAGATGTAAGGACACAGAGATGGAAAAGTGAAGAGATGGAAGAAGCTATTCCATGCACACAGAAATTGGAGGAAAGCTGGAGTAGTAATACTTATATCAGACAAAATGACTTTGAAATAAAGAATGTTACAAGAGACAAAGAAGAACACTACCTAATGATCAAGGGATCAATCCAAGAAGAAGATATAACAACTGTAAATATATATGCACCCAGCGTGGGAGCACAATATATAAGGCAACTGCTAAAGCCATAAAAGGAGAAACTGACAGTAACAAAATAATAGTGGGGGACATTAACACCACACTTACAGTGATAGATTATCCAAACAGAAGATAAATACAGGCCTTAAATGACACACTTGACCAGACAGACTTAATTGATATATATAGAATATTTCATCTCAAAGCAGAATACACATTCTTCTCAGGTGCACAGGGCACATCCTCCAGGATAGATGACATCTTGGTCCACAAATCAAGCCTCAGTAAATTTAAGAAAACTGAAAAATCACACCAAACATTTTTTCCAACCAAATAAGTGAAGGCTAGACAATATGCTACTAAACACCCAATAGATCACTGAAGAAATTAAAGAGGCAATAAAAAAATACCTAGAGACAAATGACAATGAAAACGCAATGATCCAAAACCTATGAGACACAGCAAAAGCCAGTTCTAAGAAGTTAACAGCAATACAATCTTACCTGAGGAAACAAGAAAAATTCCAAGTAAACAACCTAATCTTACATCTAAAGCAACTATAGAAAGACAAACAAAACACAGAGTTAGCAGAAGGAAAGAAATCAAGATCATAGGAGAAATAAATGATAGAGGTGAAGAAAGCAATAGAAAAGATCATCAAAACTAGAATCTGGTTCTTTGAAAATATTAAAAAAAATGAATTAACCTTTAGCCAGACTCATTACGAAGAAAAGGAAAAAGGCTCAAATCAATACAATTAGAAATTAAAAAAAGGGAGAAATTCATCTGACACCACAGAAATACAAAGGATCCTAAGAAACTACTACAAGCAACTATATGTCAATAAAATGGATGACCTAGAAGAAACGGACGGATTCTTACAAAAGCATAACCTTTCAAGACTAAATCAGGAAGAAAAAATATAAATAGACCAATCACAAATATTGAAATTGAAATTGTAATTTATTTATTTATTTATTGCCTTTTTGTCATTTTAGGGCCGCACCCATGGCATGTGGAGGTTCCCAGACTAGGGGTATAATCGGAGCTGTAGCCACTGGCCTACGCCACAGCCACAGCAACGCAGGATCCAAGCCATATCTGCAAACTACACCACAGCTCACGGTAACGCTGGATCGTTAACCCACTGAGCAAGGCCAGGGATCGAACCCGCAACCTCATGGTTCCTAGTCAGATTCATTAACCACTGTGCCACGACGGGAACTCCCCTGAAATTGTAATTTAAACACTTTCAACAAAGACAAGTCCAGGAATAGATGGCTTCACAGGCCAATTCTGTCAAACATTTAGAGAAGAGTTAACACCTATCCTTCTAAAACTCTTCTAAATATTTGCAGAGGGAGGAGGGAACACTTCTGGACTCATTTTATGGGGCCACCATCACTCTGATACCAAAACCACTCCCCCCAAAATATTGCAGGCCAATATCATCAATGAACATAAACACAAACATTCTCAACAAATTAGCAAGCTGAATCCAACAATACATTAAAAGGATCATATATATGATCAAGTAGGATTGATCCCAAGGATGCAAGGATTCTTCAATACCTACAAATCAGTCAATGTGATATATCACATTAATAAAGTGAAGAATAAAGACCACATGATCATCTCAACAGACGCAGAAAAAGCTTCTGACAAAATTCAACAGCCATGTTTGATAACTCTTCAGAAGGTGGGCATAGGGAGTGCCTACATCATTATAATAAAGGCTGTATGTAATAAACCCCCAGCTAACATCTTTCTTGATGGTGAAAAGCTGAAAGCATCTCCACTGAGATTAAGAACAAGACAAGGATGCATACTCTCACTACTTTTATTCAACATAGTTTTGGAAGTCCTCACTACAACAATCAGAGAAGAAAAATAAATCCAAATTGGAAAAGAAGTAAAACTGTCGCTGTTTGCAGATCACATGATACTATACGTAGAAAATCCTAAAGACGCTACTGGAATACTATTAGGGCTCATCAAACAACTCAGTAAATTTTCAAGATACAAAATTAATACATAGAAATCTATAGCATTTCTATATACTAACAATGAAAGATCAGAAAAAGAAATTAGGGAGATAATGCCATTTACCCTTGCATTAAAAGTCATAATATACTTGAGAATAAATCTACCTAAAAATGCAAAAGGAGAGTTTCTGTTGTGGTGTAGTGGAAATGAATCTGACTAGTATCTATGAGGAGAAAGGCATGCTCTTCAGTAAGTAGGAATGGGAAAACTGAATAGCTATATGTAAAAGAATGAAATTAGAACATTCTGTAACACCAAACACAAAAGTTAACTCAATATGGATTAAAGGCCTAAGTGTAAAGCTGTATACTATAAAACTCTTTAGAGGAAGACAGAGGCAGAACACTTTTTGACATAAATTGCAGCAATATTTTTTTTCTTCTATAGCCAGACCCACGGCATATGGAAGTTCCTGGGTTGAATCACAGTTGCATCTGGGGCCTGCTCCACAGTTTACAGTAACGCTGGATCCTTAACCCAGTTAAGCAAGGCTGGGGATTGAACCCTCATCCTCATAGAGACAATGTCAGGCCCTTAACCCGAGCCACAACGGGAACTCTGGCAATCTTATTTTTGATTTACCTCCTAGAGTAATGAAAATAAAAATAAACTAATGGGACCTTTTTAATCTTAAAACATTCTGCAGAGCAAAGGAAACCATAAAAAAAAAAAAGAAGAAGAGACAACCCACAGAATGGAAGAAAATCTTTGCAAATGAAGTGACCAACAAGGGATCAATCTTCAAAATATATAAAAACCTCATATAGCTTTATATATTAAAAAAAAATCAAAAAAGTCAGAGGATCTAAATAGTTACTTCTCCAAAGACAGTCAAAAAGCATATCAGAAGATACTCAATCTCACTAATTATTAGAGAAATGCAAATCCATACTGCAGTGAAGTATCACTTCATACCAGTCATTATGTCCATCATCAAAAAGTCTACTTACAGCTGAGGCCTGAGGCCTGAGATGCTGGCATGGGACGAGAAGCGGGGTACCCACCCAGTCTTTGTTATCACGCACAAGGCCATAGTTAGAGGACCAAGGACAGAGCGAGGCCAGGGCTCCTAAGAGTCTCCCACAGACGAAAGGACTGGTTCCGAGCTGAATGCCCAGACGAAGCTGCTACGGCCAGGTCTGCTGGGTTGGACGCTGGAACAGGCGCAGCGCAGCGGCCGTGCATCCGGGTCAGGCCTTGTGTGTGCAGGCCGTGTGGTCCTCCTCCTCCTCCTGACGAGCGGGATCCGCCTATCGGATGAAGCAAGGCGGGGCGAGCAGAGTGGATGCAGCCTGGAAGCCTAGGAGCGCCGAGGACTTCCCTGAAGGCCCTTCTTCTGAGGCAGATGCCAGAAAAATCTAAGAAAGCACAACACTCTACGGGATTAAGATGGCGGAACAGAAGGACTGGAGCTCAACTTCTCTCCCAAATAACAACAAAACTACAACCAAATGCCGAACAACCTTCAACCAAATGGACTGTAAACTTCCAAAAAAGATACTCTGCTCCAGAAGACACAGCGGAGACCACATCAAGAGGTAGGAGGGGCGATTACGCGATAGAAGCAACCCCATACCTCCCGGGTGGGAAGCCCCACAGACTGGAAAGTAACTGCATCACAGAGACTCAGCTACAGGACTGAGAGT